>JANKOE010000008.1:1416444-1441363 GCA_026284465.1 Erythroxylum citrifolium
TAAATTATTACATGTACTCAGTGAATAGACATTCAAAAAGTAACAATTTATTTTCATCTGACTAAAAGTAACAAGGCTTACTCAATTTAACCGAAGTTGAATAAGACCTCGAGGGAAAAAAGGTTGAAACTGTGCAAGGTGATCAAGGAATCCACTTATTCTTTTTATGTTTTTGGATTATGGACTTTCGTTAAACAGGTGAACTGCGAAAATCAAGAGGCCAGGCCAGTTCACCTTTTGAGATGAAAGAACAATATTAAAAGTAATGAAGCAACCACATCATCACCACCGACCCCACCACCTACTCCAAAGCTTGAGCCATAATGGAACGCTGAGACAGCTGCGTATCGTAAAGGTCTCTGAAGATGCGATACTTGGCATCATGATACTTCTTGACCCTTGCATTTGTTGATGGATGAATTACCTACAAATGTCCATGCATGTGATTAAGTAGATAAAACATAAAATCAAACGCCAGTTTTCCTATTAGTAAAAGGACTATCCTATCCTGGCAAAAGAAGTGCAAGAACATCACTTTTACGCCACCAAATTATAGTGCTTATAAAATAGTAAATACCATCTCAAAATCCACTATGAAAGAAGGATGGGGGTGAAGAGTGGAGGGACAGCGATTGGAAGAAGAGGAAATACTTTAAATTAGGGCAACATGCATCCAAAATCTGCTATCCACTAAGCCTAACTACAGCGATGATACTACAATGGACATTAAGCTGGTGAAGCTAAAAAATGCCTGTAAGGAATACCTGACCAGCCGCGTTTAGTGCCCTCATGGCCTCCATGAGACTACTATACTTTTTTGAAGCAACAGCACCAAGAATAGCAGCACCCAAGAGAACAGACTCACTTTCTCGAGGAAGTACTATAGGGCAACCTGCACCAATAATGAAGTGATCCTCGGGATTAAAACGTGTAAACGCTAAAGAGTTGTTCAAATGACTGTGGTTACCACCCGTCACAAAAAATATCAATTATCAGTTGGGCAATATCCTGACTTGAAATACTTCAGACCTAAAATAAAGCATTTTGGCTTGACTAATCAGACCAATTGGTATAACTTGGAACCGCGATGCCACGTAAGCCTAGGAAAAATCGTGTTAAACATTAGCAAGAAGGTGAATTCCATAGCAAAATGAATAGCTCAGTAGAAAAGAGAAAAGCTTGGATACGAATTTTCCCGAGAATACAACTGCAGTGACATATATTTATTACTTCCCAATCCAACCACTGGATTGAAGTACATGACATAAGCCAATATTTAAATGGATCTTTGTTACAACTTGCATGCGATATCCAAACCCATGCACAGAATGGAAAATCCATAAAAGAAAGCCACAAACAGACATCTACCAAAAAAAAGAGAAACAGAAAAATGATGCCAAAAGAGAAGACTGGGAAGAGAATTACCTGTGATATCTGCATGTTCTTGAACAAACAAGGGGTTCTTTGATAGACCACCACATGCAAGCAACATATCAATCTACAAAGAACAAAGGCATGACTTAGTATTCGAGTTTTAACGCAAATATTTGTCAAATATGTTGATGTAAGACCCTCCAATAAATAGCGGATATTCAGAAAGGGGATGCAAAGTAATTAAGAAAGGGTTCCTATTAGCATGTCCAAGATCACATCGCATAAATTAGAGGTTATTCGATAGAAGCAGTCAAACAGGTAATCGAACAAATAATACTGACCATCATAATTAAATTAATATTCACACCTCTTGAGACAGACAAGGAATAGATGATATGAGAAACATTCAGGCATGCGCTCTTCCTTTAAGTTGGATGTGATTTCAATTGCTCTCTTGAATGCTAGAAAATGACTTGTCCTCAGAAGAATTCAGGAAAGACTTTCATATTTCTCTTTCTAGCTCTACACAGCTACTATATGACAATTCCATGCACCGTGCAAAGCTTAGAACCTCTTTGTACTACAAATGTGAATCTTTAAGCTGAGTTATTTGTTATGACATTTTCTAAAAGCTTTAAGGCACTGAGGGATGGTAACCGGATGACAGACTATTCTTTCCTAGACCAAGATAAATCCTCTTTCTAAAACTTGCTAACCACCAGAAATATAGGAAGCTAAGTGCAAATGATAAGGATGGATTCTTACTTTATGACCGTGAGCATTACAATGCTCTACAATGTGGCGTGTTCCATATGCAATACTCTGTACAGTGGCCAAGTACAATAGAGCCAACTGTTTCTCACTTGCATCAAGTGTCAAACCACAAATGATTCCATTTGCTTTTGGATCTGCAACAGGAGACCTGGGCCATAATAAACCTTAACAGCTCAAACTCAAATCAGGTATCTAGGCGCTTCATTCAGGAAATGTCGAACAAAAGTCAGAAATTACCTGTTTCCATGGAAATCGGGAAGGATATGCACGTCTTTTGTCAAGGTAGCAAGAAATGGAGAATTCAAATCATCCATCATCTTCTTCAATATATTGTTCAACAGTTCGAACAAGGAGACATCTGATGATAGGAAAATAGACTACAGGATCAAATAAGAACATTACATAAAAAAACACTAATCATTCTTGCCTAACAGCTATGTGCTTCAAACAAAGACGACTAGTTAATATCTCACTTTGAGAAGCAGCTCGATTGGCAAGGCGAGGAGAAGCAACATGGTTTTCAATAATATGATCTAGTAATGCACCAGTAGCACTCTGCCCACCTTCTGTAAGCCAGTACTCTGGTATCATCGCTACAAAAATAAAATGAAGGGTGAATTTTACTGCCACAGTTAACCTTGAAAGAAAGTAAAACTATTAAAAATGCCACTTATATATGTTCAACAAGTCAATAGCTTATACCACTACGTTAGTGAAACAAAATGAAGTTTATAAACTAATTCTATCTGAAATGCAATTGAATGAAGAATCCTGAATACTTGTTGAAGACCCCTTAAACTTCAATATACATATCTCCAAATATAAATGTTTAGCTGAACAAGTTTTTACAAATTATTATTAGTGGAAAACAATAATGTGATAAGTCATAGGCCTTGCACTAATCTTCAAAAAGCCAAATTCCAATCAGGTATTTTGACATTTTACCTGACCAAAATGGTCCCCAGACCCCTGGAATAAACAGCTTACTCTGTGATACAGCCATATGACAAGTAGATGTACCGCAAACTAATGCCATACGATGGCATATAGCTTCCTTGTCATTATCTGAAATAAAAAGAATATTCTTTGAAAGTAAATGCACAGCTTCATGTACATATCACAGATGTAAAAGTTTATTCCATCTGTCAAAAAACCTTGAATATCAGCCGCAGATTCAGGGATGCTTTCCATAATTCCCACACCACCAGCATGAGCATCAATCAGTGAAATCCCAACAGGAATTCCTGCTACAAGGCCCAGCTCCTGAAAATACAAATCACTGCTTAGGGAGGTTCAAAGACCCAGGCATCATGATAAAAATCCAGGGAAACAAACACAACCCCTGAAGCCCACAGAAAAGGGAAGTATCTTATAGTATCCAAAAGAAGTCCCTAATTTGTCAATACTTCAAATCAATGTGAAATCTTCATTATAAGAATTCTTGCCTTTGCAGCCGTAGGAGTTAGACCAGAACCCAAAGGATGTCCAGGGAATGCTACACTCCGTCCTGTTTAAAGTAGGATGGATTGTGTCAATTTATCAACTAACTGCAAACAAGAGTCAAAAGCATTTAGAGCTGCAGTCCTACAGAAACAAATATTTCCAGTATACTATGATAGATATCATCTACGCAGACAAAGCTAGAAGGAATTGTAAAAATAATGCATCCACCGCAGGCATACATTGGAACTAGATATTTACTGAAATATAATTAACAAAAATAGAACTCGACAACTTAGTAGACAACCGTGAGAGCTTATAAATAATAAAACAAACAGGTAAAATTAGTTGTGTGTCTCTCTTAAGCTTGTAAGACTCATGGAATAAAGAGGTGGTACCCCAATAATAGCATCTCATAGAATGCAGTGTATCTCATAAAACAATATCCACAGAAATGATGCAGAGATTTGAAATGACCATACCAATCTTTGCATGATGTCCATCTACTAGATCACCCAAGCCAATCTCTTCCCAAAATTCATCATCCCATCCACAAGCTTCCATGTCTCTTGAATCCTTCTCATTCATCTGCTGCATGTGTGCATGACCAAGATATGTCCATTTGCATACTGTTGAACATAAACTTCGAGTATCATCTCCCGTTGCCCTAAAGAAATTTACGAAAAAAAAAACTTCATACAAATCAGCCCTAGTTCAGAAAATCAATATAGTTGGGAAAATACTTTAGGCTAGAATTGAACGTGCCTGTATGACAACCAATCACTTAAGTCCATCCACCTAAATGCCATTGACCAAGATTCTTGCAAGTTTTCTTTCACCCATAAAAGCTGCATATATGACAGTATTAGACAAAATAGAACAGCACAAAAAACCACAGACACTATCCTCCTGTTTAAACTATGCCACAAATTACAAACAACCCACTTGTTAACAAATCTAAAAGCCATAAAACCAAGAATGTGACTGTGCATTATTGGTAATCCAAACATAGAATACTGTAGGTAACAATGCAGCATTTTTCGGATTTGTTTGATGAAAAAGTGAGCCAATGATCATAACAGATTGTTTCTAATTACTTTTGGTGGCTGCATCTCAGGGGAAAGAGCTCCACCACAATACTGTAATACGGGTGAGTTGGAAGAATTGATCTTTTCAGCTTGTTTCAGAGCTCTGTGGTCCATCCATACTATAATATTCCTTCTTGAATCCCCACTCCAAGAAACTGTAACTGGAGCACCGTCAGCATCAACAGCAACTGCAATACACAACCAATCTTTTCAATTGGAAATCTACAGATGCTTCATATAATTGTAGGCCATATTATCAAATACCTAAAAAATGGAAAAGAAAAAGAAAGTTTAGGAATAAGAAAGAAAGGATGAGAGAGAAGGAGAAAGTCACAGACCAAGCGAACAAGTAGCAGCAAATCCCATGCCAACAACTTCTTCACCAGCAACATTAGCAAGAGAGCATGCTGATTTGACAGACGCGCAGACTGCATGCCAAATATCCGTCGATGATTGCTGGTTCAAGAAAATAAGCAACAAACTCAAAAAGGAATAGAACACAGCTGCTTCGTGTTCAAAATAAAAGTAACAATACCTCAACGCAGTCACCTTGCTTCCATATTTGAATTGGACAACTAGCGGACCCCAAAAGCTTCCCATGATTATCAAAAACGCCTACACCAATCAGCAGAAAAAGATAAACAACCTACACAAACTTGGAAGCAGAATAACTGCCCAATTAAATTAGTCTTGTAATATAATAGTCTACACTACATTTGCATAATTATGGGAAAAGAGCAAAAGAAGCATAATTATACAAGTTATGAGACGATATAAAGCCCCCAAAGAAAGAATGAATTTGATCAATCAAAATACAAACGCCCTTAATAGCTGATGATAGCGAGAGAAGACGAACCAGCGCGCGCACTGCCAGTGCCGACGTCAACGCCGAGGAAGAAGGAGCGAGGAACGGCCACGAGAGGAGTGAGAGTAGACGACGACATCTCGACGGAGGAGGAGGAGGAGGAGGAGAGGTTAGAAGAGTAAGTTGGTGAAGTGCGTTGGTGTTGCCCCAACAGTGGGGTCTTATCGCTCCACGCCCTCCTTTTTCCGCCACCGCCACCATACATTTCTTTCCTTGATTACGTTGTTTAATCAAAAATTTTGATTTTTCTCCTAATCAGCCTGTTAATAATAATTTCGATTATTTGTGTAGTTATTATGGATCTTGGATCAAAAGGTATGAGCCGGCCCCCATAAACTAGGCCCATTAATTAAGGGTCAGTCGTTAATAACGACAAAGACAAAAGTCAAAATGCCCAACAGGTACGTGCTTCTTTTGTCTATCTTGAAATTAAAAGTCAAAATGCCCAACAGGTACTAGCGAGTCTCACTGTCACTCGCTTCAACTACCACCATGCTCCCTCTCTCCGTCCTCCGCCACCACCACCATTATCGCCGCCACATCTACCTCCGTAAGCTCTTCTTCTCCACCGCTTCGTGGGAACCAGTCTACGTCCCACTCTCCCACCCGACCTACATGATTTGGGGCTCCAACACCTCCCTCGGCAAAACCCTCGTCTCCACTGGCCTTGCCTCCTCCTTCCTCCTCTCACCTCCGAACAGAACGCGTCACAAGTTCCTCTACCTCAAACCCGTCCAAACCGGCTTCCCCTCCGACTCCGACTCTCACTACGTCTTCGCTAAAGTTTCCTCTCTTGCTTTCCGCCACAACCTCTCTTTATCCTTGCTTGCCTCCAATCACGTTCTCAAAGCTTCCGTCTCCAACGCAATCACTGACCTGAACTTCTATGAAGAGAAGCGAACTGGTCAGAATGCTCCCTTTTCGGAGCTCGTTTGCCAGACTCTGTTTGCATGGAGGGAGGCGGTTTCGCCGCATTTGGCGGCAGAGAGAGAGACTGGAGCCGTGGAGGATTCTGTTGTTGTGAAAACGTTGGAGAATTGCTTGAGAAGTAAACTGGAGAGTGAAGCACAATTCGAGAGAATGAATGCTTTGTGTGTTGTGGAAACTGCGGGAGGCGTTGCTAGTCCTGGTCCTTCTGGAACCTTACAATGTGATTTGTACCGGTATGTAAGTGATTCATTTTTAAATGGATAGTAATGTGAAAGCTAATAGTTCCTCAAATATGTCGATAGGCCTTTTCGATTACCTGGTGTTCTTGTGGGAGATGGGAAACTAGGTGGAATTTCTGGAACCATTTCGGCTTACGATAGTCTGAGACTAAGAGGATATGACATTGTTGCTGTTGTTCTTGAAGATGGCGGCCTTGTCAATGAAGCCCCATTACGGTCATATTTGCGTAATAGGTACTTAAACAGGCAAGCTTTTAACATGTTGACCACCCTCTTGTTCTAGAGGTGTGTTCTTTAATCCTATGCGAATTGGGTCTTATTCTGTCTTGTCTCATTCATTTTTTAGGGTCCCTGTAATAGTGCTACCACCTATTCCCCAAGATATGTCAAATGACCTTGTGGAATGGTTTGGTGACTCCAATGAAGCATTCAATTGTCTCAAGGAAATATTGCTATCAGCTTATTTAGAAAGGATGCGAAGATTGGATGAGATGCCAAAGAAAGCAACAAATGTTTTCTGGTGGCCATTTACTCAGCACAAGCTTGTAACTGAAGAAAATGTTACTGTGATTGATTCTCGATGCGGCGAGAATTTTGCTGTTTACAAGGTTAATGTTGTGATAACGAATCAGCTTATGACTGCCAAAATTTTTGGACATTTCCTTTCTTGCCTTTCTTACCCTTTTCTTGTTTTCCATAAGCCTTTAAACTTTGGCACAGTGGCTAGAACTTCCTCTTGACTACATCTAAAAACAATTGTTGTTATTAGTGTTAACAGCGAGGATAAATGGAACTTTGGGCAAGGAACTTCTTTACTTTTCCTTGATGTTCATTCTTAATTATATTTGACCATCTATGCTTTGCTTTACTGCAATCTGATTGTTATCCTTTGGTTGAAGTTATCTCTTCACCTTAAATGCTGACCAATTTTGCATTTCTTACAATTGCAGGTCCAGAGTAATGAGTTTATGACGCAACAATTTGATGCATGTGCTAGTTGGTGGACTCAAGGACCTGATGCTTCGCTTCAGGTTAGGTTAACGGCACATGGTCATTTTTTATTCTTGTTAGCAGTTTTGATTGCTTGCTATATTATTGTTAGTTAATGGCAAGATCTAGATGTCAGCTTTCCACCAGCTATACACATCTCCTGTTCCAGTGTCTTATCCTTTCTCTTCCACTTTAGCTTCATCTTTTTCATTTGCATGGTTTCACAACAATATCGTGATGGATGTCTGATTGGTTAGGTGGTTTCAGACTGAGCTTGCACGAGATATGGGCTACTCTGCTGCAAGATTTGGTCACATTATGTTCCCTGAGAATGTTTATGAGCCAGCTTTGCATTGTGCTGAGCTTTTGCTTGAGGGTGTTGGCAAAGGTCAGTATACTTTATGGACTATATGTTGTGCATATGGGTGTGTGCTGATGTTGAAAAGTAGTAATTCTTATTCTTCTGTTGCTCGTTATTTAATTTTTTCCGTGCGGTAAAGTGAGAACAGTTTTGGATGTCTTCCTTCTCAATGTATGTAGCTGTACTCAAGTAAGGATATCATCAACGTGTATGCTTAATTGTTGGTTTATTGGGTGGACATCCATTTTCTTTTTACAATTCTTATTTCTCTTCATTTTATCATGATAAGTTAACTATTAATTTACTGAAAAACTTGTTATCTTCAATTGCCTATCTCAGCCTTCTGTTTGTTTCTAAGCACATTCTACGTAAGTGTGAGTTATTAGAATTTGTGTTTCTTCTTTTGCAGGTTGGGCGTCTCGAGTATACTTCTCAGATAATGGATCAACTGCAGTTGAAATTGCTCTCAAGCTGGCATTCCGTAAATTTTGTTCTGATAATGGATTCCTATTCAATTTTCTCAAGAATAATGGAGCTGAAAAACCTATTGAGCTAAGGGTAGGCATTGATGATTTTGTTTCCACAATGTATGTTTCATATTGTGTGTATCAGTTGATGCAAGAAATGTTGGTCTCATGAAGAAAAAGTGCTTTTGAGGTGAAAAGTTTAATTGCGATATAACTTTATGCGAAAATTTATCCTTTTTTGAGGTTTGCGATGCAATTTGTTCAATACAACTTCTGGATAATCTTTGTGGTCCCATTTCAGGTACTAGCACTTAAAGGGTCTTATCATGGTGATACTTTGGGTGCAATGGAAGCTCAAGCCCCATCACCTTTCACAGGTTTCCTTCAGCAGCCATGGTATGGATTTCATTATGTAATCATTTTGAAGAAATAACTCAAACTCAAATTATTGATGTTAAGTAATAGAAGTGACTTCATTTGGCTTGAACCTCTAATGCCTATTGTATTTTTCATACGCCAGTGTGAAATGTGTGAATGTTGTGCTCAACGTGAAAAGGATTTTAGGCATTACAAGAATCAAGTGTGCAATTTAATCATAACTTGGTGATAAAATAATGAAGAAAATGCAGTTATTGACTTTGGCATTATGTACCAAAACAGGTACAGTGGAAGAGGCCTTTTTCTAGATCCTCCTACAGTGTTTATGTGCAACAGTTTGTGGAATCTTTCCCTGCCTGCAGGGATGCTTGCTGAGAACATAATAGAAAAAGAAATGAGTGAGTGAACTTGGAGTTCTCTATCTCACCTTTCATTTTAAACTGACAAGTATTGTCGTCAATGGGCAGTGAAGAATTCCACCTTACCTATACTGATCTTATTAACAGTGTTCAGCTGTCGCAAAGAAATCTTTGATAAGAGCAGAGACCAATCTGATCTTGCTGGAATTTATGCATCATACATCTCATCGCAGCTGTTGGAATTTTCTGGTTCAGAAGGATCTTTGCAGGTTGGAGCATTGCTTATAGAACCAGGCAAGTCTGTTCTGTAATATGTATTCCCATTATTAGCATTCCCTTCATATATTTTACACCATTTAAGCACATATTGTAAGGACTCTGAATGGTTATTTACCTTTTCCACATGAGATGTATGATACGGTTCTTTTGAGAAAAGCTAATTTTGGGTTTTAGGGTTAGAAGTGTTGAGAATTAGAAGAAAGGAAACAGAAAATACTGAAAGAAGAGAGTAGAGAATTAAGAGTGAGAAAGTTTCTGTTATTCATTACCCCTTCACCCTCCTCCAACGACTATATAACAACTAGTATAACCGTTGGAGATGTATTGGTAATTATCAGTCACGTGATTTACTAATCGACTTCGTTTTTACTCATAATTACTACACCGTGTCTATGTACAATCATCATTATTACTATCATAAGTCGCTACGACACCGTTTGGGTATAGTACTGTTCATCGTCTTCTTCCTCCCGCAGCCTGGATCGTACGTCAGCTTCTTCATGGTTCGCCATGAACTTCTACTCTTGTCAATGTATTATGAAATTTAATGTCTTGTATAAAACATGGAACCATGCATATATCAGAATGCTGTGTGTATGAAATGCTAGTTTTGGGCATTTCTGTCCTTCCTGCTGCAAATTTTGTTTTCTGATTCATATTTAAGTCTCTTTCTTAAGAAATGTTTGTATGTTGAATGTTAATGTTAGGCCCTGCAAAGGAAGTGGAAAACTTTACATTAAGTTTCCTTTGGACTGATTAGTAATTCCTGCTCCAAGGGACATGGACCACTGCATATTACAGCATCTTTGTCAGCTCAGTTAGCCTGAGTTTACCTATTTCTTTCAACATCTTCTGGCTATGCTGATTTTTTTCCTAATTCCCAGAGATATAATTAAGAAATTTCTTATGGCATCTTTTACCATTGTTATTACTCAAATTTCAATTTCTGTTGGCTCCTCTGCTGTTTCTTCCTATGAAATAGTTTCTGTAAAGCAGGATATCAAAATTCATAGCAATTCATAAGTGTACCATATGGGACTTAGAAAACTTCCTGTCTATGTGTACACACACACACTAGATACAGGATTTTTGTGGTTCCAGTTCTCTTAAACGTTGCAGATTGATTGCTAATTTCTTCCTGATGGTTGATTACCCACTGGCCTGTGCACAGATCCAATGTTTTGTTTCTTAGTGCAGCTTTATAATTCTGTGAAAATTGCATACTTTGTAGTTATACAAGGTTCTGGAGGAATGCTTATGATTGATCCACTTTTCCAACGGGTACTTGTCAATGAGTGCCGAAATAAGAAGATTCCTGTCATATTTGATGAAGTTTTTACTGGTTTCTGGCGTCTTGGAGCAGAGGTTGATTACCTTCCATCATCTCACTGTATCCATTCCTTTTTCCTTTTCCCTTCTGGCCTTGTTTGATTTACCAAGTGAAGCTCTATAACAAAAGTTGCATGTTGATTTATCTTGTCTTGTGAGGGTGGATTGTATATTGCAGACTGCTGCAGAGTTGCTTGGTTGCATGCCAGATATAGCTTGTTTTGCGAAACTTATGACAGGAGGGGTTATACCCTTGGCTGTCACCCTGGCATCAGATGTCATTTTTGATTCATTCATCGGAGATTCGAAGGTAGGGGCACTACTTTGGGTTTTTTATGCCAAAAAGAAAATTACTTCCTGTCCATTTGTCTGATGACTTCTGAGATTATATGCTTTTAGTAATCTCCAAGCCTTGGCTCAGTATATGGAAAAACAGTGGCAGAGATCCACTTAATATCAGTATACAGCAAGAACATTGCTATATGCATTTTTAGATTCTTAAGCAACTGATTCCTTGGTATTGTAAATTGAGTCTTAATTGGGAGTTTTTCTTTCAAATTTATTGGCCAAAGTACAACTACCTTCTCATAGTTTAGTGATATCATGTTCAGCTAAAGGGGTTCATCAAGTAAGTACACAATTACTCATTTGAATAGGCAAATGTTTTTCTCTTTTGAGTCCACATGTAAGTTTGTAAACTTTAATGAACGTAGCATATACTTGACCTAATTTAGGACTAAGAAGTATTGAATTTCTTCCTTTGTTATTTCCCTTGTTTCTCCCTTAATTTCTTATTTTCCTATTTACAATTTCATATCTCCTAGAGTATCTGATACACATTACTTCTCATGTTATGTACTGAAGCATGCCTGTGCTAAATATATCTATGTCATCCTATGCAAGAGGATGAATGCAAACAGTTATTGACATGTAGTATAACAAGCAATCAGAATTTGAGTGAAATATATATTTGATTTCGGTTTCAGCTTCAGGCCCTTTTGCATGGACACTCGTACTCTGCTCATGCTATGGGATGCACGGCTGCTGTTAAAGCGATAAATTGGTTTAAAGATCCTCAGACAAACCATAATATGATTCCTGAACAAAGGTTGCTTCGAGAGGTATGTGACACGATGCTTTTCTTTTCGCATTGTATTTCCATCCATTACCAAAGTAATAGTATACATGAAATTCTGAAGTCCAGAAGATATGATGGCAATACTTTAGTTTAGATATATTCATGTATGAGTGAGCAATAATAGATACTAGACAAAGTTGATATTGAATTCTACCCATGCTCTCCTGTCCCTTGATACTAGACAAAGTTGATATTTAATGGCTAAATAATGTTTATGTCTACTTTCAAAAGTCACCCCTACAGAAAAGCAGGAATTTACAAATGTTTTAGCCGATCAAGTTTCACTCAGTTCCCTAGTCAACTAATGCATGGAGACAAAAAGTTTCAAATAGTCCATTTCTTCTTTTCTATTATTTCTTCTCTATTCACCAAATGTTGATACGCATTTGGCAACGAAATGATGGCACATCCTGCTGCTGCTTTTTTCCTTTCTGATTTCCTTCTTAGGGTGGTTTGTAGGAATGCTTGGTTTGGCAAACATGCAATTATCTGGCAAGCGATGATACATTATTAGTTTGATACTTGCAGTTATGGGATGAGGAACTGGTGCAAGAGATATCATCACATCCTTCTGTACAAAGAGTGGTCGCAATAGGAACTCTCATCGCTTTGGAATTACGAGCAGAAGGGCTTAATTCTGGGTAAGCCTACTTTCACTTGCCTGCTTTTACTATTTGTTTTGTTTGACAGAAACACTTCAGGGTTTTGCGGTACAAGTGTATAATATAATTGATAGTACTCAGCGAGATAACAAGCACGAGCTTTATACAGATACGCGTCCTTATACGCACGGTCTCTTCTCCAGAAGCTCCGCGAGGATGGTGTTTACATGAGGCCTTTAGGAAATGTGATTTATCTCATGTGTGGCCCCTGCACGGCTCCCGAAATCTGCAGGCAATTACTTGTCAAACTCCGGGCACACCTTGAAGAGTTCAGCATAGTCAAGGAGCACCAGGCATCCATCAAGAATTGAACATCCAGTAGATGCCAGCTTTCATCTGTCCCTTTTAACAAAGAAAAGGGGTTATTTAATTCGTCATTCTAAATTGATAGAAGCTTTTCTAAGAGTAGTTTTGCCCTAAATTTCTTTGACAGAGTCTACAAATCAAGGTTGTTTAAGCCCAAGGAGTTTGTGATGCATTGCCTGTTTCTAGCCAAAAGGGATTTTATTATTTAAAATAAATTTCTTTTTCTAATAGCAAGTTGTCATTTTTTAATTGGATTTTTAGTAACATTTTGCCGGTAATGAATAAATGGTTTAATCAACATAAGAGGACGAAGTGACGACAATCTTATGACGTGAGCCAAACACAAGCTAGTATTTAATGTAACGCAAGGTTGTCCAGTCGGAAGATCAACGGCCAAGATCTTCCCTATCTATCGGTTCGTACGCTCTACCACAATCTATCAGCAAGGTGGAAGATGGTCAAACACGTATGTGGCTGTTCTTTTAAATTAAAATAAATTTTGGATTAAAAAAATTCAACATTTTAATAAAATTTGAATATATTAAAAATTTTAAAATATAACTAGAAGAGATTATTTTTATCTATAAAATTTTAATTAAAAAATTATTAGATAAAAATTAATTAATTAATTTTTATTTATACAATTAAATAATTTATAAAATTAGCTAATTAATTACTATTAAGTTATTAAAATAAATTAAATTAAGAAATTAAAATTTGAACGATAAAATTTAATGGATTTACTGTTTTAATCATTGGCACCCAAAAGCAGACCTACGTGGAACATAGAGTACGTGAACATTTCGTCCTTTTCAGACCAAAAGGTATTCAGCCAACCATAATAGACCTAAAAAGCTTTAAAGAAAATTTAAAGAAATCATCAGAAATTAAAATGATAAAAATAGAAAGGATCAAATCCGATACTCTTTTAAGTTTTAACGATTTTCTCTCTATTTTCTCGCTCACCAAACACACTCTCCAACTCTTAACACGAAGCCTTTTGCACATCTGTCTCAGGTCACTTTTTCTCTCTCAATCTTTTTGGTTGTGAAGATAATTCATTTTTCATATGAGAACCTTTTTCTTATCTTTTGTCTTCTTATCGATTGTTATTTATGATGATCTTTTGTTGATATTGAGGATTTATTTTTTTTAACAGTTTTAATTTTACAGTAGCTGTAGCTAATTTGAGTCGTGTGCTTTGTATGTTGATCTGCGATTAGAAAGGTGAAGTTTTTGATCGTTAGGGTTTTTGGTGTGCTTTTGCAGATCTGAAAAATTTTGAGTTTGGAAGATTGGGTGAAGGATGCAGACCAGGTACATGGAGAGGACTAATAGTATGGGTAGAGGAAAGCGGCCCTTAGAAGCAGGAGACGAGGGACAGCAGCCTGAGCGAAAACGCCCTGCTTTAGCTAGGTGAAGCTTGAGAGATTTGTGCTTTTCGTTGACTATTTGACTTTTTGGGCCTGATTTTTTATCTATTGGGTTTTAGTGTACTGAGTTACCGCACGAGTTACATTTGTTGGATTTTTTTTTTCGCTGTTTGCTTCTGCAAAAGAGTTAATTTTGATCGGCTTTTGTATGGATAGCCTCGTTTCTGTTGGCCCTGAAAATGGGAGATACGTTTTTAGTGTAAGTCGAAGTTGGCTGTGTTTAGTGTATGGTAAGTGCTGAAAGACAATATTAATCGGTTGGTTTACTGTAAAGTTTATCAAACAATCAAGAAAGCAAGAGTTAGGATGCCTTTTCAAATTTCTGATGGCTTAGGCTAGCAGTGGAACTTTGGACTATCTAAAGGTTGAATACAAGTGTGAGAAATTGACTGATTAAAAAATGTAGTGGAGAACAATAAGAAGCAAGACTGTTGTACATTGTTTTGCTTACAAGTAAAAGATTAGGGGCATTATGTTTTGCTAAATGAATATTTTAATTCAGAAAACGATGTTGCATTAATATGTGGTGTGGTTATTTTGCAACTGAATGTTTTATGTTTGTTCCTTAAACCCAAGTTGTTGACTACAATTGTTTCAGGAACTGCATTATCTAAGACCTATTCATTAGATAGTGTTTGTATTGAATACATTTTAATGTGCATTCAGTGGTTTCTGTAGTGTTATAGTAGAAGCTCTCAAGGTTGACAGTCTTCAGAAGCTCTTTTCGTCAATGGAACCTATTCTCCGAAGAGTTGTAAGATTTTTTTCGACATTTCTTTTTTTTGCAATCTTTCAACATCACCAATTCAAAGTAGACCTAGTTAGGAAGGTTTTAAAGGGAAGTTGAGACATGCGTACTGAATTAATCACAACTAACTTTAATGTAAGTGAGCAAGAGAACCATCTGAATGTGGAAGTGGAGTTAAGGAGAAAGAAAAATCTGGTGATTTCTTCGTGGCAGGGAAACTAGATGAATTTGAATAAAAATCAAGTTTAGGGATAGAAGCTAAATCTGGATTGAGCTAAAGTAAAATTATTTCTGGCATCACATTGGAATTCCTAGGAGGTGAAAATATAGCTGATTACTTGGTAGAAAGAAAAAAAGGAGTTCATGTAACCTCACTAAATAATCTAGAAACTGGTGGTTGAAACACAATCGTTCTTTTGAATTCTAACAGTGTACTATGAAAAACATTTATATGTCATGAAACTTGTTAGTAATTCATAGCAAGTTGTGGCAGGTAAGTGAGGAAGTGGAACGTGCTTTGGCAAGATTGGGCCCTGCAAGACTCAGTTCAAGGTACACAGTATTCCTGATCAGTGTGTGCATACAACTTGCTTTTTTAGTCTATTTGCCTTACTTGGTTTTGAATGATAAAACACAAATGTGATGGTTATAGTGATGTTTATCCATTTGTTTTCTTACACTTGACTAAGCATGCAATTAAAACTGATCAGAATACGAAGAAGCATCCAAGTTAGGACTCTTCATAAGACATACTAATCAAACCATACTAAAAGGCTTCTTTCTTGTTGAAAAAAAATTAGATGCACCATGTCACCAATTTTTTCATTAAATTTCTGACAGTTAAACAACTCTTTTGAAGTGTTAGGTCTTCTCCAAAACGAATTGAAGGCCCAGATGGAAGAAGCTTGCAATTGCACTTCAGATCGAGGCTGTCTCTTCCTCTCTTCACAGGAGGAAAAGTGGAGGGAGAGCAGGGTGCTGCTGTCCATATTGTTCTTCTTGATGCTAATACTGGTCATGTTGTTACTTCTGGCCCTGAGGCATCTGTGAGACTAGATGTTGTTGTGCTTGAAGGTGATTTCAACAATGAAGATGATGAAAGCTGGACACAGGAAGAATTTGAAAGCCACATTGTTAAGGAACGTGAGGGAAAGAGACCTTTGTTGACTGGTGACTTGCAAGTGACTCTTAAGGAAGGAGTTGGGACACTGGGGGATCTCACTTTTACTGATAATTCAAGTTGGATAAGGAGTAGAAAATTCAGACTTGGCTTGAAGGTTACCCCTGGATATTGTGATGGCATGCGGGTTCGTGAGGCCAAAACAGAGGCATTTACTGTTAAGGATCATAGAGGGGAATGTTAGTTCTTACACTTTAATTTATTGGGATGTTTTATAATTCTTTCTTCTCTGCAGACTGATTGACAGTTTATGCCTTTTCTTTGACAGTGTACAAGAAGCACTATCCTCCTGCATTACATGATGAAGTTTGGAGATTGGAGAAAATTGGCAAGGATGGTTCATTTCATAAGAGGCTAAACAATAGTGGAATAGTCACAGTTGAAGACTTTTTGCGACTTGTGGTCAGGGATCCTTCAAAGTTGCGGAGTGTAAGTGTTCTCTTTGGCTCTCTAGTTAACCATCTTTTGCTTTGCACTTATCTTCTGATGTGCCATTCTTTGGTTTTAGATTCTGGGCAGTGGTATGTCAAATAAGATGTGGGAGGCTCTATTGGAGCATGCTAAGACTTGTGGCCTTGGTGGAAAGCTTTATGTGTACTATCCTGAAGATTCAAGACTTGTAGGTGTTGTATTCAACAACATATATGAACTGACTGGCCTTATTTCAGGGGAACAGTATTACTCTGCTGACTTTCTTTCTGAAGAGCAGAAGGTTGGTATATACTTACTTTATTCCCAAGTTATTACTTGAATCTAAAGCTTAGTTCTTGATGTGACATTTTGAGTTTAAATGAGAAACTGAAGTTGATATGTAGAGGATAAACTATAAAGACTTGTATGTTACCGCGCAGCTCTTTTTCAGTTTCATTAGGCAGTTTGACTTAGACCAAGATTTAATAGAAATTTATTATTTGATTGTGTGACATTTATGAATGTAGTTGAGCAAGTTGCTTCTGTCTCTTTTCCAAGATAGGTTTTTGTTGCACATTTTCAATTATTCTCTTTTGGTCAGAGTGGACTGGAGGTAATTTCTGAATTGAAAACTGTTTGTGCAGGTCTTTGTAGATACATTAGTGAAGAAGGCATACGAAAACTGGAACCAGGTCATAGAATATGATGGGAAGTCACTGTTGAGCTTCAAGCAAAATAAGAAGTCAAGTAGTTCTAAAAATGAACTTAGCATGGGTCAGATAGGATATTCTAATGCTTTGGACAATCAAACACAACTTACTCGTCTGCCAGCTTCAGTTCCTACTGAGCAGCCTGCTGGTCATTCAGGCTTAAATGTTGCAGGCATGTATTAGTATATTCTAAATATTAAATAAAAAGTAGTATTTAAATACTTGCTGAAATGACTTACTATTATCTTCTTCTTGGATATACTGATCAGGGTTTAATAATGATTTGGGAACTAAATACTCTGCTCAGACCCAGCTCGGGAATCCGAATTCACGGACTCAATTTGACACTACCTCATTTGGATCTCAAGGACAAATAATTGGTAATTCGCACGAGTCACAATCCATACGGAATAATGGCAGTGCTGTGGGCCTGGCCCTTGGTCTACCTCAGTCATCTACTTCTGGCTTCCACTCTCTAGGGACTTCCATTCAGCCATCTAGCATTAATCCATTTGAGGACTGGAGCAATAGTAGGGGCAAGGGAGTTGATGAATTCTTGTCAGAGGATGAGATTCGTCTCCGAAGTCATGAGATGCTTGAGAATGAGATGGATATGCAACATTTGCTCAGACTCTTCAGCATGGGAGGGCATAGCTCCATAAATGTACCTGAAGATGCGTATGGGTTCTCATCTTTCATGGCATCACCGATGCCTAGTTATGATGAGGATCGTGCTCGTCCTGGTAAAGCTGTTGTTGGCTGGCTGAAAATCAAAGCAGCAATGAGATGGGGGTTCTTTGTCAGGAAGAAGGCAGCTGAGAGACGGGCTCAACTTGTTGAGTTGGAGGATGAGGAATAGTTGATCCTTCTATGGTCATGCGTTTTGTTTGACAGTATGGATATTTGGAAGAGTATAACTCTTTTCCTAATCCCGCTGACATCTTAAAGGTCCTAAGACAGCATTCAGGTAGTTTGGTTTAGGAATCTAGAAGACCTCCAGTGTTCAGCTTATCTCTCTCTTGTACAATTACCTGTACAGTATGTTGTTTCTTCGATGTCCGTCCGACTTAAACAAGACGCCCTTCTAATCATTTGTATCATTGGTTTGTGTAAGATATATGCTTTTGGATTTCTGCTGGGAAATTGTATGTCTCTGATAATGCCCCCGTTCAGTTTAGTTGTCTGGTTAGGGGAACGTTATTGATGATTTGTATGAGGATGATTTATTATTGTTCTGTTCACTTCTTGGTTGACACATCAAATATATATTTTTGATCAGATACTTATCGGACGTGAATTATGTACTGTCTTTTTAAAGATTACTCTTAGTTGTTATAGAGGTACAGCGTAGTTAGATTCTGTTGTGTTGGATGAGCAGTTTCGTATGACCTTGAAACTAAAAGATAGTCGTTGCATCTACTGATCAACTAGCAAGTTGCTCAAGCCAATCTGAAACCAGAAGTGAGCCCTAAAAGATTGAAAAGGATGAAACAGGACGTGGGATATGAACAAGGAACCAGAGTACTCGGTCATCCTATTTTGTATTCATGCCAGCCTAAAGAGACAGGGCAGTAGTTGTCAAGTACTCCTGTCCTTTTCCTCCTTAAAATGGTGTGAGCTAAGCTTACCTTTTTCATTTGCGCATGAGATACTGTACGATTAAAGAGCTGAGATATGAGACAGCAACTAACTTACGTTCTTTTAGAACTTGCTACAAAACTATCAAAAGTCCCTCTTGTACACTGGAAGTGTCTCTTTGATCAATCTTTTCATATGATTTCTGAATTTAATTGTTAGAAAAAGAGACTTAAGTCTGGCAAATTGTAGAATTGATCTTAAATGTAAGGCATTAGTTGGTAAAGAGAGTGAGCACTTGTCCGATGCTTAAAATAACTTTATTTTGAATAGAGTTAGACAGTTTCTAAATTCATGTCTAATGATTAAAAAGACGTTGTAGATATTGAACATGATTATACATAGTAAAATTTGACAGAAGATTTTAACTACTAAAAAAGTAGACCAGAATTTTGTTAAAAAATCAAAGAATTTTTACTACTCAAATGTTACACGTAGAGATCAACATAATTGAATGGTAGCTAATGGAGCAAAAAGGAATAAGCACTACACAGGACATTCCCTAAGACATGTTGCATTCTGGAGGAAGACCTTGTGGAAATCTTTTTTTGTCTGTGCAGTAATTGTAGATCATGTAGTTCTTCTGCACCCACTGAAGCCTTTGTGCGCTTGTTGAATCAAGCTCCTCTGAGAGCCAAGTTTTGTCGTTATTGGCTGATGAACCTGTGCCACAAGAAGATGCTCCATTGGACCAAACACAAGCATTGGCGTTGAAGTTCCTGTAAGAGGCAGTGAATGGAGCTTGTGACCAATCTGTCTTGATGAGACCACCCCTCGTAGCCCAATCGTCTGCATTCCAGAGGCTGGAGTAGATTCTCATAGGCTGGTTCTTTGGGAATGGAACGCCATTCGATTCCAGGTTCTTGAATTCTCTAATAGGTGTTCCATCAACAGAAAAACTGAAACAGACAAGGTGTAAAAGTGTTTGAGCCTGTGGTAAAGATTAATGATGTGGAAGTTAGAATTATGGAGTTGGCGTTGAGCAGATACTTACACTATTCGTTGAGGATTCCAGAGAATGGAATAGGTGTGAAAGTCTGCAGTGGGGTCGAACCAGAGGTAGAACTGCTGCTCTCTATTGCCTTTCCCTTGGCTAAACACGTTGGTGTGAAGGATATAAGGATCGCCACTCAGGTTCCCTAGAAACTCGAAGTCTATCTCATCCCAGGTAGACCCTTTAGAAGATAGCTGCAAAATCAATCACCAAATAAACATATGATGTTAGTTATAAACTGAAAAAAATGATCTGAGGCAAACAAGACTATCATATATATAGAAGAACTGCTACTCACATAATAAGCAGTAACAGTGCCTGCAGAGTTGCCAGGTACAAGTTTGAGCTGCATATCAATCTTTCCAAAGAGGTACTCATTCCTGGACTGAAATCCTGAACCAGAAGCTTTATCAAGATTGAGAGTGAGAAGTCCGCCGTTGTTGAGGATCTTCCCTCGACCATCACCCCATGTGATGTCAAAATCTTGGTAGAAATTACCAGCTGAAGCAACCATTACATAGCCAAAAAGAAGTAGGACAAGCATGACTCTTGATGAAACCATAGCTCTTTGTGAAAGAATTATAGCAAAGCACAGTAATTGTAGTAGTAGAAGATGAAGAAGAAAAAGAACTGAAATGAAGAGATTGGTATGTTAAGGACAAGGGTCTCGCAACTATTTATAGTGCGGAATCAATGTAGAAGCTGCAAGGGAAGTTTCAGAGTCAGCTTGGTTGTAGACAGTTGTTACTTGTCAAGCTTTTTCAGAAGATGAACTAGACACTAGCTGTCCAGATCGCACTAACAAATAGGAGGGAGAACCAACTAATGCCTGACCTTATAATGGCACGCGCTTTTAAGCTTTTTGGGCTCATGCTTTTTGGGACGCGGCCGAGAGCTGCTTGCCCTTAGGATCGACCCACGGACCCACCTCTACTTGCCACTTTGGATCTAGCTCCTACACAAAGCACCAAAGCAAAATGATAATGACTCTGAGTTATGGTCAACTTTGACCTACAAACATATTAAATAATATTATTTATATTAAAATTAATTATAATTGGCAAGTCATATAATCGTTCCTATAATTTAAATAGTTTAACTAATAAAATAACACTCAGAATTAGGCTGGGATAATTCAAATTAGGTTCAAATTCAAGTTTACTTTGATTAACTCAAGTAAATTGAGTGTGAGTTTAAGTTTAAATTTAGTTAAATTTATTTATCTTAAAGAGAGTTAAATTAATCTTAATTATTTATTATTTATTAAATTTAAAAATTATCAAAAAATAAATTTAATCAAGTTTAATTTTAATCTACTAATTTTAAATAAATCTATTTTTATCTTTTAATCAAAATTTTGCGTTTCAAAAATTATATATTCTTTTCTTCTCATTATCCTTCTTTTTTGTTTGAAGTAACTAATTAATATGTGTAATATAGTTTCTCCTTAAATACTTCAAATCAATTCTCTTTTATTAAAATAGCTTAATTTGAAAAGGATTTAACTCGCTGAAATTATATAGAGAAAATATATTTCCTATTTTTTTTGAATTGGAAAATGTTCGTTCTAATAAAAAGAATCATTTCAAAACAAGTATCCTGATAAATAACATTTTATAGGATACAACTTATTTCTGAGTTAGGATCATCCTATTAAATCCTCTAATGATTTTTCATGTAAGTTGTATAATTTTTAATTGTCAATTTCTGGAAAATTGTAATTTTCCAATGGTTATTAAACTTTTAATTGCCAAATACAATGCATTCAGATGTTATAGACATTATTTAAGTAATTTTCAATTCTTCTTTGCTTCAAGGTTAATGCAAGTGCTTAGTCACTCTAGTGTAGGCTTACTAGAGCAATCAAGGTTAATGCAAGGAGTACAGATCACCTATCTAAGTTATTCTGTCTAACTTTGTCCAAGACAGAAACGACGTCGTTTTTGCATAGATTTTTCACAGCACAGATCGAGTACTCTTGACCAAAGGAGAGCAAATCATCAAAGTAAAAAAACCAAGCCGTCGACCAAGCCAAGCTGGGAAAAAGAAATTAAACCAGAGCCATGTTTAAAATATTATTATTTATCGATTGTACAAGACTATTATTAAGACATGGCTTGTATGTATGTCTTTTTTTATTATTAAAACATGTGAATTGTAATTCAGTTTTTTAGTATCAATTATTAATAATTAACATAAATTTATAATAATGATAATTATTAATTAATAAATAACAAATAATGAAATTGGTTATAATCAGTAATTTTCTTCTATTTATTATGAATTTTATTATTCTGATTATATTTAAAATTCCTTAAAATTTTTAATTACTATTATTATTATTTTCGGACTTGAGTATATATACCTATTAAAAAAATCTTATATATAATTTAAATTATATATATTATTAATATTACTAATATTATTTTTTTGTATTATTAAAATCCTTATTTTGATTAAATGCATATATCTTAATTTCTACTATTATTATAAAATTGCTTATTATAATAATTACAGACAATAATATTATCTTATTATTATTATATATCATTAATAAATAAAATATTTTATAATAATAAGAATAAGAGTAAGTATTATTTATAAATTTCTTCTGTTTATTATTTAATTTTCTGTAGAGTATTTGTTTAATCTATTATTATTGTTGTTGTTGTTGTTGTTGTTGTTATTATTATCATATTCAATATCATAATTAAATAAATTCGTTATATTAATTTATATTATTATCTAAATCTTATGATTAATATAAATATAGATATTTTATTTTTATTTTTATATTTTTATCATTATTATTATTGTTAATATTATTATTATTAGTATTATTATCTTATTATTATTGTTATTATTATTGCAATTATTATTATTGTAATTATTATTATTATTATTATTATTATGTTATTATTATTTATATTAATTTTATTATTATTATTATCTTGTTATTATTGTTATCTTACTAACCTTATCCTATGAATATAAAGGTACAACAAGAATATCTACATAGAATAGAAAAACATAGCATAGCTAACAATCTAGGAGGAGCCATTTTAGTTACTAAAGAACTTTTACAAGAACAGTGTTTAGAAGCTCAATTACGAAAACGATTAAAACATAAAAATCTACAACCCTGTTGTGAAAATGATGCAGAAATACCACAACAATATGGATGTGAAATCTCTCGATCTAAGAAGAAAAGAAAATATTATCCAACCAGATTTAAACGATATAGATGGAAACGAAATCCACAAAGATTTAAAAGATATAAAAATTTTAAACCTCGTTATTTTAGAAAATATAACTATCGCAAATATAAACCAAAACAAAAAGATTGTCCCCAAGGAAAGAAAAATTGTAGATGTTGGATATGTAATAAGGAAGGACATTATGCTAATAAGTGTCCCGATAAAACAAATAAAAAATATACAGATAAACTTCAAATTTTATCGTCAGCATATCAAAATCAATTAGAACCTATTGAATCTGACTATAATACTGATTCTACTATTTCTCTTTATGATTATGAATCATATGAATCTAACTCTGAAAACAGCAATGACGAATCAACTAAATCCCAATTCTACTTTTATTCAAGTAGTAATTCAGAAGAAGAAAGTTAATGCATATATAGATACAGGAGCAACAATTTGTATTGCTTCAAAACAATTATTAACTACATGGCAAAAATTAGAAAAACCATTACAAGTCAGAATAGCCGATGGAAGCTTTGTTTTCCTTTGGTATGTAAGTTATTATAATAACCTATTAATTGAAACTTACACATTTTCCATACCTTCTATCTATCAACAAGAATCAGGATTACCTTTGATTATAGGAAATAATTTTCTTAAATTATATAATCCTTTTTGTCAATATCTTCACTATATTACATTACGTACTCCTTTTATCAGAACAATTAATAAAAAATCTATAATTTTAAGGATTCCTATTTATCATACGACTTATTACAAACAACTTCAAACAATTTCGGTCAAATTAGATACGTTACATTTTTATCTTCTTAATAATATAAGACTTCAAACAGAAATTGACACATTACTTAACGAAGTTTGTAGTGAAAATCCATTAGATCCATTAAAAATCAAAATCAAGAACTTATTCAAATACATCTAAAAGATCCATTAGAGGAAGTTAATGTTAAAAATAATATTCCTTATACTCAACAAGATGTAAAAGAATTTATTAGTGAATGTAAAGAACTACTTGAGAAAGGATTAATTAGTGCTAGTACTAGTAAACATTCTGCACCTGCTTTTTATGTCAATAATTCAACTGAACAAAAAGGAGGAAAACGAAGAATGGTAATTAATTATAAAAAATTAAATGAAGCAACTATAAGAGATGCTTATAAATTACCACGAAAAGATTATTATTAATAAACTTAAAGGACATACTTGGTTTATCACATTAGATGCAAAATCAGGTTATTGGCAATTACGTTTACATCCCAATACTAAACCTTTAACTGTATTTACTTGTCCACCTCAAAAACATTATCAATGGAATGTTTTACCATTTGGATTAAAACAAGCCCCTAATATTTATCAACGATTTATGGATTCTAATTTAGAAAGTTTAGAAGATTTTATTTTTGTTTATATTGATGATATTATTATCTTTTCAAATCAAGATAAAGAAGATCGTTTGAAAAAAGTCAAACTAGTTTTACATAGATGTAAAGAAAAAGGTTTGATACTTAGCAAAAGAAAGGCTAAAATCGCACAACAAACTATTGAATATTTAGGAATTGAATTTCATCAAAATGGATTTCTTAAATTACAACCTAATATTTTAAA
>JANKOE010000008.1:1446924-1457106 GCA_026284465.1 Erythroxylum citrifolium
ATAAGCAATTTTATAATAATAGTAGAAATTAAGATATATGCATTTAATCAAAATAAGGATTTTAATAATACAAAAAATAATATTATTAATATTAATAATATATATAATTTAAATTATATATAAGATTTTTTAATAGGTATATATACTCAAGTCCGAAAATAATAATAATAGTAATTAAAAGTTTTAAGGAATTTTAAATATAATCATAATAATAAAGTTCATAATAAATAGAAGAAAATTACTGATTATAACCAATTTTATTATTTATTATTTATTAATTAATAATTATCATTATTATAAATTTATATTAATTATTAATAATTGATACTAAAAAACTGAATTACAATTCACATGTTTTAATAATAAAAAAGACATACATACAAGCCATGTCTTAATAATAGTCCCGTACAGTCGATAAATAATAATATTTTAAACATAGCTCTGCTTTAATTTCTTTCTCCCAGCTTGGCTTTATCGACGGCTTGGCTTTTTTACTTTGATGATTTGATCTCCTCTGTCCAAGAGTACTCGATCTGTGCTGTGAAAAATCCATGCAAAAACGACGTTGTCTCTGTCTTGGACAGAGTTAGACAGAATAACTTAGTAAGGTGATTTGTACTCTAATGCAAGTGCTTAGTCACTCTAGTGTAGGCTTACCAGAGCAATAGTAAGGAACAATACAATCTTTGCAGTCCATCTTATAAGGAAAAGAATAATAGTTGTATAAAATTTATTGATTTTGTACAAACCTCCAAGAATTAAAATTAACATGGACATGTTATATAATACCATACACTAACTAATTTTATGGTATAGTGCACTCTGGAGGTAGACCTTGTGGAAATCGCTTCAAGTCCATACAGTAATCGTAGATCATGTAGTTCATCCGAACCCATCGCAGCTTTGCTCGACTTGTAGAATCAAGCCCTTCAGAGAGCCAAGACTTAGCGGTGGAGGCTAAAGGGTTAGAATCTGAACTGCAAGAAGACGTTCCATTGGACCAAACACAAGCATTGGCCATAAAGTTTCTGTAGGAGGCAGTGAAAGGAGCTTGGCTCCAATCTGTCTTAACCAGACCACCCCTTGTAGCCCAGTCGTCTGCATTCCAGAGACTAGAGTATATTCTCATTGGCTGGCTCTTCGGGAATGGAACACCCTTTGACTCCAAGTCCTTGAACTGTCTGATTGGAGTGTTATCCACAGAGAAACTGGAACAATATGTTAAATGTTAGCTGTTTCAGGATTGATGCAATTGGAAATGTTGGAGGTGTTATTTCAGGATTGGTGCTTACATGATGCTTTGAGAATTCCATAAAACGGAGTACGTATGGAAATCAGCTGTTGGGTCAAACCAAAGATAGAATTGTTGCTCTCTGTTGCCTTTTCCTCGACTGAACACGTTAGTGTGGAGAATGTAAGGGTCACCACTCAGATTCCCCAAAAACTCATAGTCTATCTCATCCCATGTAGCTCCTTTCGAAGACAACTGTTTAAACATATGGAGTTTTTTTTTTTTGGGTCAAGTGCATGAACTTGGAATAGAAAATATGGTAAAAGCAAAAGAAGAGAAGAGAGTTTACATAATAAGCAGTGACAGTTCCAGCAGAATTGCCAGGGACAAGCTTCAGTTGCATATCAATCTTTCCAAAAAGATACTCATCTTTCGATTGGAAACCGGAGCCCGAGGCTTTGTCCAAGCTAAGAGTGAGAAGCTCCCCATTGTTGGCTACCTTTCCTCGGCCATCACCCCATGTAATGTCGAAATTATTGTTAAAATTGCTAGCAGAGGAAATGCTCAAAGAACAAACTAAAACAGACAGTACAAACACCAGTAGTTCATGTTGTGAGGAAGCCATTGGAGACAGTGAAGAGCAAAACCAGAGAAGGGTATGTTTAAAGAGTGTGGTTTAGGTACTTACTGCAACTGACTGGGAAGAAGACAAAGGAAGGTCCAGTGAGCTTGGCATTTGGCGGTCGTATCTTCTTGGGCTTTGAAATGATCTCGCCATCAAACCACGGAGCTAGCTGTGCGTGTCCCGCAAACAGACATGATCCAACCGAACCGATGCTTATGATACGCGGTTTTGTTCTTTCTTTTTACATCATAGTACGTAAGTAGTCACTTTCCTGCTGTTCCCGTCACCAGCTGCCACCTGAACTACAGAGACATTTAAAACTACTCCGAACTCTGAAACTTCATAAGCTGTAATAAAAACTCCAACTTTGAGACAGCTAGCATTTGACTAAAGAAAACATATCCTACATTAAAATGACACAACATTATCTTATTATGTTATTCTAGAAACTTATGAATTTAATATCTTAATTCAATATATTTTAGAAACTCATCTTATTCTCTTGGAGTTATCATGCTGGGACTTTCTCTTTTTCTTTTCGTTCATGAGAAAATAGCATGACACGTAAAGCACAAGTCTTCTATCTTGTCAAATTGTTCGATTAAATCATTTAACCTTACTTTTACTTATCCTCTAGAGATTAATTTTATAACATATTTATATTTCCTACTGGTGTTCATGTAAGTTCATTCCTACCATCAACAGTACACTAAACAGAACAAATCAGGTCAGCATTTTGCTGCACACAAGCATGTGTCCTATTCTCGTCAGGTAGTACTCTTTAAGAAAAAGTACTTCCATTTTTGTGTTCCTTTTACTTTTCTCGTCATTCTACTATTACTCTGTCATTACGCAGATTTTTTGAATGAATCCCTCCATAAGGCAGTTAATATCACAATAATGGAGTCAATTAAGGTTGTTAATAGCTCCAACATAACTCAAATGCTGAGACATCAAAGGAACAGAACAAAAGCACAGAGGTGGGAGAATAAACTCTGAACTGATTCATTATTTTTCATTGATTTGGATAGATCACAACGAATCAAAGAATTGAACGACTCAATATCCTAGCTGATAATTACATTAAATTTGCTTGTAGAGAATGAATTTAACAATTTTAAAGAACCAATCCAGTTTGTTTAATTCCTGTCTAGGAACTGCTGCATTCCACAGGCAGACCCTGAGGGAATCTTTTGATGTCTTTGCAGTAATCGTAGATCATGTAGTTCTTCTGCACCCACTGAAGCCTCCCTTGACCAGCAGAATCAAGCTCCTCTGAGAGCCAAGTTTGATTGTTGGAAACAGCAGGTGAAGAATTTCCACCACAAGAAGACGCTCCGTTGGACCAGACACAAGCATTGGCATTGAAGTTCCTGTAGGAAGCGGTGAAAGGAGCATTTGACCAGTCAGTCTTCACCAGGCCACCTCTTGTAGCCCAGTCGTCAGCGTTCCACAGGCTTGAGTATATTCTCATCGGCTGGCTCTTTGGGAATGGTAAACCTTTTGACTCCAAGTTCTTGAACTCCCTAATTGGAGTGTCATCGACAGAGAAGCTGAACAAGAAAGACCAATCACGTTAGTTATGAGCAATGTCGATTTGACTAAATGTTGCAATTTGATGCGAATGCTGCTTACATGATGCGTTTTGGATTCCAAGTAATGGAGTAAGTGTGGAAATCTGCTGTTGGGTCAAACCATAGATAGAATTGCTGCTCTCTGTTGCCTTTGCCCTGGGTGAATACATTAGTGTGAAGAATGTAAGGATCCCCACTCAAATTCCCCAAGAACTCGAAATCTATCTCATCCCACGTAGACCCTTTTGAGGATAACTGCAAATTCAATCCCAAATGAACTTATCTCATTAGTTACAGGACCATTAGCAACAAATACACAGAAGCAGGAAGAGAAGAAACTTACGTAGTAAGCAGTGACAGTGCCAGCAGAGTTGCCAGGAACGAGCTTAAGCTGCATGTCTATCTTTCCAAAGAGATACTCATTTTTGGACTGAAAACCTGACCCTGAGGCTTTGTCGAGGTTGAGAGTGAGAAGCTCGCCGTTGTTGAGTATTTTTCCACGACCATCACCCCATGTAATATCGAACTCTTGGTAGAAGTTACCAGCGGAGACGGCCATTAGAGAACCAACAACAAGAAGAGAAGCAACAATAAGAAGTGAAACAGGCGAAGAATGGGAAGCCATATTGACGATTTGTTTTCAATAGAAGTGAAGAGAATGTAGGAGAAAATAGTATGTTTCGATGGGTGCTTTTCCAACTCGGATTACCCTTGGTATTTATAGCAAACTGGAGTGGCGATATAAGCTAGTTTCAGGAGAAGAAACAACTTGGAAAGTGCATTCGAAGTTGGTTATCATCCTACTGCCTGTATGGCTGTTAAAAGCCTGTGAAAGGATATAGTTTACCACGTTTAACGCGGTTTGCCATTAACGTCTTGAGAGGAAATTTCGTGGTCGGTTCTCTAAAAGCTCTTGATGCAGGCTGAACGTAACACATATTATTATGTCAGTGTTTGGACTTTGGGTCCCGTAGCACCGCCACTGCCCAAGGCCCATTGCTTGCTGGCTATGCTTTGCTTTATCACCGGCTGCGCATGTTTTTTACAGAACCGGTCCCAGTCAATTACTTCATTTGACCGTAAACAATATTGGCTTACTTATTGGACAAATAGTGGTTGGATGAACCAGAAAAGTTGACAGATGATATTTGAAGTTTCTTACAAATTTTATTTTATTAAAATATTATCTTTTATTATTATGATAAAGTTGGTGACGGATGATGACTGATAATGAATTAATAGTCTACAATTAATAGTTTTTTATAGGAATATTGACGATAAATTGAATCATTTGGCAGTTTGAGAAACTCAAAAACATAAATGGGCAATTTGAGGGTATCCATTTGGTGCAATGTAATTCCATCTTTTCTCAAACGTCATTCCACTTTAGCGACATTCATCTTTTTGGTTAATAATAATACGACGTGTGGACAAATTTAACGTCATTTGGTCAATTTTGATGTCCTTTATGATATTTTCCCACCACATAATTTGATATCAGAATTCATACTCTCTTATCCTTAATAGGAAAATTCAACAGAATAGCTCCGTGGCAAGTAAACTGGAAATGAATTGGTCCACCGTACGTAAGCTACACACTTTATTGTTGCATGCGGAATACCGTATATGTACCATTTGCAGCAAATGATTCGACTAATCTCAAAAAAGAAAAGAAAAGAAAAAATCGGCGTTCATAGTGTAAAACGTATGTGGTCATCTTGTCTACGACATTTTGCATTCTGTAGGGAGCCCTTGGGGAAACCTCTTGGTGTCTCTGCAGTAGTTGTATATCATGTAGTTCTTCTGAACCCAACGAAGCCTATCTTGGCCTGTTGAATCAAGCTCCTGTGAGAACCAAGGGTACGAAGACGAATTTTGGCTGTTGCAAGAAGATTTCCCATTAGACCAGACACAAGCATCTGCTTTGAAATTCCTGTAAGAAGCTGTGAAAGGAGCTTGTGTCCAATCTGTCTTGATCAGACCGCCTCTGGTGGCCCAATCATCTGCGTTCCATAGGCTCGAGTAAATCCTCAGTGGCTGGTTCTTTGGGAATGGTACGCCAGCGCTTTCCAAGTTCTTGAATTCTCTGATAGGAGTCCCATCTACAGAGAAGCTGAGGACAAGCATAAAAACTACGTCATAATTAAATTAATGAATTAATGGTCTCTGTATGTACTATATAGTTTCTATTTCGGGCATAATAAGGAACTCACATGATGCGCTGTGGATTCCACAGAATAGAGTAAGTGTGAAAATCTGCAGTTGGATCAAACCAGAGATAGAATTGTTGCTCTCTGTTGCCTTTTCCTTGGCTAAACACGTTAGTGTGAAGAATGTAAGGATCCCCGCTTAAGTTCCCAAGGAACTCGTAGTCTATCTCGTCCCATGTTGATCCTTTCGACGATAACTACGTACAATCAAACACAAACAGAACACGTTATTACAAGAACGACCTAGTTTTTAATTACCTAAAATTAAATGAAACTCACGTAGTAGGCAGTGACTGTGCCAGCAGAATTTCCAGGGACAAGCTTGAGTTGCATATCAATCTTGCCGAACAGATACTCGTTCTTGGACTGAAAACCTGAGCCAGAGGCTTTATCAAGAGAAAGAGTAAGAAGTTGGCCGTTGTTGAGTATCTTAGCTCGGCCATCTCCCCATGTTATATCAAAATCTTGGTACAAGTTCCCAGCACAAACAATTATCAAAGAGTTGATTGTAAGAGATACCAACAACGTAATCAATGAAACTCTTGCACAAGACACGACAGTAGCCATGGACGACATGGTAATATTTATAGTATGTATGTTTTGAAGACTATAGAGAAATAAGTGGAATGGCTTTTGGGAATGGATACGTGCCTCTGTATGCTCGATGGATAGGTGCTTAAATAGGAGTATTGAATGGAGTAGGTGCGTTAATTCAATCAATGAGAAGAAAATGCATGGGAAGTTTCAGTCATCTCAGCTGTGCCCAGCTGGACAAAGATTATTAAAGAATTAGTTGTTAAGAGTAATCAAAGTTCGAGAGGGACACTCGTTTCCGTGGACATAGATACTCAGTGCCTAGTCCGTGGATGGAAGGGTGACCACATTTCATTTACTCTGACGTATGCTACCAAATTTTAAATAAATTTTATTTAATTTTATAATACTATTTTAATTGTAGTAATAAAAATTAAACTTAAATTTACTTTACAAACATAATTTTTTGAGACAAATAATATTATACTTTAATATTTTTAAAAAATAAAAATAAAAATAATAAAATAACCTTAAATTTTATACAAAAATAAATGAAGAGGCATGATATTATTTAAATATGATTTACTTATATTTTATCAAATTTTAATTAAATTTTTTATATTAATAAAATCTATAAATACTATATATGTCCACTGAATGTATAGAATAATTTGCAAATTATATAATCTTAATAAAAATATTTGGCAAACTAATATTTAAGATCAATTTATAACGTTGCCTTTGATTACCAAAATTACTGAACTTTCGTATCAACCTAAGCTCTCTTACCACCCCATTACTGCAGGTTAGAGCAATGGTCAAAACTTGAAATCATGACACACAAGTAAAGTAACCAAATCGTGCAAGATAGTGCTTTGTAGCCCAGGCCCCAGTGATATTTCACATTAGAGCAGCTTCCTTTATCCTTATCTAGAAGTGTGGAACTTGTTCTATTCTACAAGAAAATGTGACAGTAACCAATAATCATGCCTAACTTGAAAGAAGGTGCAGAGGTTTGGTTTAGTTGTTGGAAAGCTGGAACCAACATACCTAAAACGCATCAATATATGCCTGAGAATTAATACAGTGGTAGAAAAGAAACTAAGGAACTAAAAATAACGTTATGTTAGATAACTTGCATCTATTAATAGAGAAAGAAGTTGATAAACCAAAAGCGAAAATGTTTTGAGTTAGGGTAAAAGACATAAATATCTTTTATAGTCTAAGAAATATTTTAAAAAAGTTTACAATTTAAAATTATTAAGTCAAAACCATAAACATTAAATGTAGACTAAATAAATGATGTTTACATGTTGACGTGCATTGACTTTATGCATATGACGAGAGAACTCGAAGATGGGATTATGAATTTCCGTGGTCCAGCAGAAATAGTTTCGATTAGTCCATCTCTAGTTTTTTTTTATATATAAAAACGATTGCACTCGGCGCATATTATTGATATCCGTAATTAAAACATCATACAAAAAAAAAGAAGACATGCCCTCCATTCAAAATCAGGTATAGAATTAGCTGCCCTAGCTATCGTGTGAGCAGCTTGATTCGCTGATTTTCTAACAAAAGCATATGAGATAAATGATAGCTCATGAATCATAGCTTTACAATCCTGAATGATCATTGAAAAATATGAAGAGAATGCAAGCGTAGATTGCAAAGACTGAGTAACAATCTGAAAATTCGTTTCCACACTGGTTGGGTCGGCTGTGCCAGGCTCAGGCTCAGGTCTAGGTCCATACGTTCGAAGCTCATTCGCAGGTGTTAGTCCCCTATGCAAATGTAAAGACCTACGTGAAGACCTAAACCTAGCATCTATCATATATATAAGGTACTATTTCGCCATGATACAGGTACGAGACTACAACCCTACTTTTCTCTGTTTTCAGTGACCAAAACCTTCTCCAAAGGATTAACTTGAGCGTCGGATGGGCCTTCCGGGAAACAACCCCCAGCGCGGCTTGCTTGTTTTGTAGGTATTCAACAACCAAAATCTCACAAGATCATGGATTCGAATAACAACGTCCAGCCCCAGCAGAATCTGGCAGAACCAGTTGGCACCCACCGTGGGGCCCGGCATCAGGGCACCATATCCAGAACCACCCAGATCAGTCAGGCGGCAGCGGCCAATCCTAATATAGCTGCCGTCACGGCACTTGCGATGCAATGGATGGGTTTGCAATTACCCGTCACCCTTCCGCCACCGCATCAGGAATCCCACACTTAATCTTTGCATCCGAATGATCAACCCCAGCCTCAAAACCAAGATCAGGAGGAGCAGAATGTAGCCTTGGAAGATAACGCTGAGACCAATTCGCACCTTAACTCCCAGCGTCCCCTGGACGCAAGTCCTCCTGCATCACAACAAACCTCCCTCACCCAAAAACAGATAAAGGAAGCGGCTGATCTGTTGATTCGCCAAATCCTGCAGTCTCGGTCAGAACAACAGCAGACTCCTGCTCGACTGATTGGTGTGATGGACGATCGCTATTCTGCCGGGGCCCTAGAAAAAATCGTGGACGATCAAATCAATCTGATCACGAAATCTCGCCCGGGCCGAACGCTCACACAGTACAGTTCTCCTCTTATTCCGGAGATCTTGGATAGCCTCCCTGCAGTCGGTACCAAAATATCGACGCCTGAAAAGTATACTAGAAAGATCGATCCCCTAGATTATCTGCAGCACTTCCAGTCAATGATGAACCTACATTGCGTCCCCGATGCAATTCAGTGTAAGGCGTTCTGTACTGCCTTTCAAGAAGGAGCTCGGCGATAGTTCAATAGTCTACCCCCGAGTTGCATAACTTGCTTTGAGAATTTTAAGAGGTTGTTCCTCAACCAATTTGCTACCAGTAAGCGGCCGCAGAAGACTGCTTTGGAGGTGATGCAGTTGACCCAAGGAAGGAATGAGAGCTTACGGGAGTTTATCACTCGCTTTAATAATGAAGCTGTTGAAGTCCCTGACCTCACTTGCTTGTCCATGTTGGTCGCCTTAATGAGCAACACGATGGATGAGGAATTTAAGAAATCATTGGCCCTCGACCATCCAAGATCTGTTCAGGAGATAAGAAATCGAGCGGATAAATATATTCAGCTGGAGGAAGTGTTGAAAAACACGAAGCGTAGACCAGACGACCGTGAACCGAGTGGCAGAGCTGAAGATTCACACAAACAGCAGAAGAATCGATCTAGCTGGAGAAAGCCGATCGACCGACAGGACCAACGACGTGAGTCCTTTACCCCACTCAAAAGGCAGTATGCGGAAGTATTGGAAGTCATGAAAGCGGAAGGGGAACCCTTCCGCAAACCCAGTGCAATGAGAACTCCCTCGAGCAAGAGGGATCCTTCTTTATATTGTCGTTTCCATAGAGACGTAGGTCATGACACGGAAGAGTGCTGGCACTTGAAGAACGAAATCGAACTCCTCATTCAAAGGGGAAGGTTGGGTAGATTTCTAAAGTACGAAAACAATGCCGATCGAGATAATGGAGGTAGGACCGATCGGCCCGACAACTGGCGAAGGCCTGGGAGGCAAATTGACAGGAATGATGGGGGTAGGCAAAATAAGAATATTGACGATCGATGTGACACGAGGGCTCGGTCTAGGGCGAGAGATGATAGAAATGCCGAACGACAAGATGACCGACCGGTCAGGGTCATCAACATGATTTTTGGGGGAGTGCAGCAGGAGGATCGACCACTAAAGGTAGAAAGAGGTACGCTAAACAGGTCATTGAAGACTTGGCGGCCAAGAAAAAGAAACAAAACGATGGAATAATTTCATTCGATGAATCTGATTTAGATGGTGTTAGCTGTCCTCATGATGATGCACTAGTGATCACTTTGAACATGGGGGTAGCGAAGTCAAGCTAGTAATGATTGACACAGGCAGCTCGGTCGACCTACTCTATTATGACGTATTTAAGCAGATGGAGATACCGGAGGACCGACTATTGCCAATAGAGGGACCCATTAAGGGAGTAACAGGAGCATCAA
>JANKOE010000008.1:1470508-1498117 GCA_026284465.1 Erythroxylum citrifolium
TGTCCGTTAAACGGACACGAATGTCCGTTTAACGGACAGATTCGGGTTAGAATAACCCCCTTTGCTCTAAGCTGTGTCCGTTTAACGGACAGTCTCGGGTTGAATAGTAACATGTTTAAACATCATGTCCGTTAGACGGACATACCAGTCCGTTTAACGGACACATTCTGTTTGAATAGTGTGCAGGTTCGCCTTGTGTCCGTTTAACGGACACCTCTGTCCGTTTAACGGACAGATTCGGGTGAAATAGTGTGCAAAGTGTCTTTGTGTCCGTTTAACGGACACGCCTGTCCGTTTAACGGACAGCCTCGAGAGAAACAGTACCATTTTGGCACTTCGTGTCCATTTAACAGACACACATGTCCGTTTAACGGACACTCTCGGGAAAGAAATCATGTAAGTCCAAACCATGTCCGTTTAACGGACACAAGAGTCCGTTTAACGGACATGGCTTTTAAAGGTAAATTTTTAATATTTTCAAGCATAGCCAAGATTAAAACTTTAACTAATGTAAGCTCACTACCAAAGCGAGATAGTAATAAGAACCAAGTTAAAGACATCAAAAAGGTTAAGATGTCTCGGGAATGGGCCTCCATCGGGCTCACCTTCCGGGACAGTCAGGTCCGGGGCCGGGGTCCGACAAAAGTTTGATGGTTTAGGGTCATTTGATTGTGAATCATATGACACATGTGAATGTTGCTTATTAGATAAGATGACAAAATTACCCTTTAAGAAAGATGACAAAATTATCCCTTAAAGAAGGGGTAAATTTTTTCAGACCGCATTAAGTGGGATTAAAAGCCACTTAATTCTCACTAACTCTCCATTAACGTTGGGGGTTAGAGGGAGGCCAAAGGGTGTCAAAGACACTCCATTTTCGTGCAAAAGTTGTAAGAAAATAAAGTGTCTTTTTGTGAATTGTTCACCATCTTCTAAAATACTCTCTCAAAGAACAAACCACAAAGCTAGCAATTTGTGTGTATTCTAGCCATTCTTCCTAAGAGGTTTCAGGCTTCCCTTTTTGTGTGGATATCATTAAAGACGTCGTCCTTTGGTTGTTGTGATTTATGGCAACCCGAAGAGGTGAAGATAATGAAGAAAAAAGGAGATTGTAAGGTACATATGTTAAGTTCATGTTTTTTTTACTACATCTAATGGCACATTCTTGATTCTATATTTTCTGGGTTTCGTTTTATTTCCGCTGCATATACATGGAATAATAAATATAGTGAAAGACAGGCTTTGATAAGAAAACTAGATCGCTCTTTGCTTAATAAGGACTGGATTACCTAGTTTCTAGAAAGTGTGACAACCTTTTTGGATCCATTATTCTCATATCACTCCCCTATCCAAGTGGAGAATCTTTTCCAGAATTTTGTAAGAAGGGGCCCTTTTATGTTTAACAATTTCTTAGTAGAGGATAGTGGCTTTTAATAAGCTCTTTAAAGGGGTTTAGAGTCACTAGTCGTGGGTAAACATCAATACATTTGTGTCCAATGACTCAAGGCAATTAAATTAGAAATGAAAGTTTAATAATTAAAAAAGGATAAACTATACAAGTTGTTGATAAGGTCAAGGAGACGCTCTCATTCATTCAGGAGGAGCTAGTAAGGAATCCTAGTAATCTCGTGTTACATAAGGAGAGAGAACTGATGAGAGTCTATTTATTTGCAAGCAAAGATCATTCTAGCCTTTTGGTACAAAGAGCCAAAGTTAATTGGCTCCCTGGGGGGGGTGTTTAAGTTCTTCTTTAATTCTATTGTAGCTAGAAGGAATTCTAATATAATCTATTCATTAACTATGCCTGATGGCTCTATAATCTCTAATAAGAAGGATCTTCTTATTAAGTTGAGAAGCATTTTAGAAGGTTCTAGGGTTATTCAAATTCGTCAAAATCCCCTATGTTACTCTCTTTTATGAAGAAGAGGATCACACAAGAGCAATCAAACTTACTCATTAAACCCATTGGTGACAAAAAAATAAAATAAAAGAAATAATCCTTTAGATGAATCCTAATAAATCCCAAAGTATGAATAGTTTCAATGGCGACTTCCTTCAAAAAACTTGGCAGGATACTAGTCCTATAGTGAAGAGAGATATAAAGGAATTCTTCTATACAATTACCCTTATTAAAGCGTTAAATAGGACTCACATTTACTTAGTTCATAAGAACTCTATTCCTGCTTCATTTGAGGACTTCAGACCTATTGCATCCCTGAATTTCCTTTACAAAGTGATCTCTAAAATTCTTGCAAATAGATTGAAGATATTATTCAACACTCTTAACTCTAATAATCAAACTGCATTTATACAAGGCAGAATGATTGGTGACAATGTCTCAATTGTACAAGAGCTAATCAAACGGATATCATTTTGATTGTGTTAAATAGGGTTTTATATTACAAACCTTGGAGATTTTGGGATTCCCTACAGCTTTTATTGAATAGATTGAGGCATTTATCACTTCCTCCTCTTACTTAGTCTTGATTAGTGGTGTACCCACTAGATTATTCATAAGTGCTAAAGGCCTTAGGCAAGGGGTTATCCCCTTATCTTTTTAATCTTTGGATGGAGGTTCTTACGCAGATGCTCCTTAACAATGTAGGCAAGAGAAAACACGTTAAGTTCCATAGCAAATGTAAAAAGGTGGAGCTCATTATGCTTTACAGATCACCTTTTACTCTTTTCTAAGACTCACTGTAAATCAGTGGAACTACTTTTCTCTAATCTTCTAACTTTTAAGGAGCCCTCGGGATTAGAAATTAATTTCTAAAAGAGCCATTTCATCTTGGGTTCTAATGCCAATTGGTTATTGGGTTCTAATGCCAATTGGTTAGAGAATAGAATATCCTAAATCACAGGTATGACCAAAAGGGCAACTCTAGTGATCTATTTGGGTCTTTTGATAACTTTTAGAAGGATTTATTTCAGAATGCTATCCTTTAGTAGAGACAATACAAAGAAGACTGAATATGTGAGCTAATAAGACTCTATCCTTTGTAGGTAGATTGCAATTCCTTAAATTTGTGCTAAACTCTTTGCATATTTATTGGTTCTCTAACATATTTCTTGCAAAAGGAGTTATCAAGACCGTAGAGAAATTATTTAGAAAATTCTTTTCAAGAAATCTTAATTTTGAGAGACAACATACCAAAGTGAAATGGACCCAGGTTTGTAAGAGAAAGGATGAAGTGGTTTTGGGGCTAATCTCCATTGGTACTACTAACAAAGTTATATTGATAAAAAAGCTTTGGAATATTTTGTTAGAGAAGGAGTTACTATGGATCAAATGGTCCATACTTATATCCTTAAGGGGAATAATTCCTATTAAAACCTTATTTTCTTGGTTCCTGACTCAATTACTCAAGCTAAGGGCCATATTGGAACCAACAGTGCTTTGTAAGATAGGAAATAGGCAAATGGCCTCCTTTTGGTTTTGATAATTAGATAGACAGAGGCCCCTTAATCAAAATACCCAAAGCTGTGCATAGTTAGAATTCTATCCCTATCTATTCCAAGGTTAACTCTATCCTAATAGGGGGGATAATGGAGCAACATCCCTTCAGTTTTGCAATATCTCATTCCTAATTATATTCCTGATCTTAGAAGAAAGGACTATTATCAATGTATTAACCAACCTTTAGATATCTTTAACTCTTCAAGATTCAGGCATTGGATAGCTCTCAATACCTCTAAGGTGGAATGGTCCTCAACTGTATGACATGGTTCTCTCATTCCTAGTCACTCTTTCATATTGTGGTTGTCTACTTTGGATAAATTGAGGAGCACGTTAGATCGAATGCCTTATATAGCTACCAATACTATTTACATTCTATATGGAGGAAGAGGAGTCTAGGAATAGAAGCTCTATCTGTAGTCTAACATAGGGTGTAAAATTATGGATGTTTTCAATTAGTTCATAAAATTGAAAGATTCCCTTTGTTCAGTAAGGTGGTGTTTATCATCTCGTTTGCTTTAACTGTTAAGGAATTATAGAGGGAGAGAAACCTAAGGAGATTTAGAATAAGGCTCGCACTAAGAATGACATTTTGTTCTCCCTAATTTTTGGAATTAAGAAGAAATTACTATGCATCCGAGGATTAGTAAGTCCTAGAAGCCTTGTGGAGAATTAGCTAACAAATTTTTTTATTATAAAATTAAGAGCACCCAATTAGTAAAAATCATAAGGAACAAAATCTCTTACTTGAAGAATAATCGAGATATGCATGATGGGGATTGTGTTACCCTCTATGGAGGATTCGACTCTCTTCCTATTCTACTAGTGGCATGGAATAACCTCCATTTATTATATCTTTGAGGAAATTCACCAGAGTGAGAAAGAAGAATAAGATTCATATCTAGGTAACTACACAATCAAAAGGCGATAAAAATCTTACCTATTAAGCAACAGGATAATGCATGCCCTTTGGACTGGATTAAAAGGATGAAATCCCTAATTTGGGTATCAATTTTGGAGGCTTATGCTAAATGAACTCAATTTACTATCTTTGTAATATTTGTTTTATCTCAACAGTGCATTTAGTTTGTTATCAAGGCTTTATTTTATCTCAACAGTATGTTTAATATGTTATGAAGGCTATGTCATTTGAGGAAGGGTTTTAGTTGTATGACTAACATGACAAGGTTTCACTTGTATGACTAACTCCTGTAAATGCATTCATAAATAAAATTATTCCTTTTTACTTTTTCAAAAAAAATCTAGTAACTAATTTAAAAAAAGCCAATTTGTTTGTATCAAAATGTGTCTTCAAGATATCATAACAAATTTTGATTGATCATAACTTACAGAGATAATTGACAAAGAAACCATTGCATAATTAAGATGTATACGAAACAAGCATAATGTTGTTGTTTCTTTTGTTCTTGTCTCTTTAATCAATATCATAGCTAGAGTCAGCATAGAACTTACAACTCTTTGCCTATTTTTCATGATACTCATCTTCGTCAATTTTTTCCTGCTTATTATTCCTGTAATAAAGTTGTTGAAAGACTAGCTCATGCACTATAATCCTATAAGAATTTTGATACAAAATTTTTCTTTATTAGTTCCATCTCAAGTGCTTTAGTTAGGAAATCATCTTTTGCTCCCCAAGTATTGGAACCCAATTAATCTATCTGTTGTTATCCCATTTGTGGGAAACAAAAAGCACTCTAGTTTTAATATTTAATACATGCCAATACCACTTCTCTAGCATTTCATTTAATGGAAATAACTAAAAATGGTCCCCATCCCACTAGTTGTCATAATTTCTAAGCCTATTATTCTTCTCATTTTGTGGAGGCAAAACTAAACACTTATAAATCATAAAAGTAATCAAGATGAGAACAAAAGTTTAGAAAAAAGTGTTAAAGATTATCACTGAACTGTATAACACATTGCAAAGTTTTTATTCGAAGTTTGGCAACAAAGAAGGGAGCTTTTTGCATTGTTGATGCATTTGCTCAATTGTAATGAGAGACCCTACAATTTTTTCTTTAATAAAATAGAATTTAATGTCAAAATGATTAAATCAAGAAATGCTTTTAGTGTTATAAACAAAAGAAATAGATGTAGAATTCTCAAAATAGAATTTCAACAACCTTAAAATGTATCAAAAGGTGGATTTCTTATCACAACTTATATAATCCTAGTCATTAAAACTAACCACTTCAAGAGTGTCAGTACATCAATATGTCAACCTAAGTTCCTTGATACCTTAAAGATACCTCAAGAATTTCTTAGTTTGTTTTGATGAATTTATCTAGGATCGCTCAAGTATTTATAAAGACACTAACTATAAATGCAATATCAAGACGTGCATATTTAAGCTGTTAGTTTCTAATAACACCTAAAGGGGGGGGGGGTGAATTAGATGTTTAAAAAATTTAACAATTTTTCTAAACAATATATTCAAATAATAATATCAATATAAATAAGTACGATAAAGTTGCTTACTATAATTTACTCTACTAATTAAACAATAATTTAAAAAGGATAAGGAGGAGAGAATGCAAACTAATTTATAAAGGTTTGATGAGCAACCCTTTCTTACGTCCACTCCCAAGATTCTTTTTGGAATTTCACTATAATTCTTCTTTCAAGACGAAGAATAACTTTTGTACAATTTTTTTAATAAATACAAACCCCAATACCACTTAGATCACCCCTAAGAATAATATTCACATGATACTCCAAAATGATTCACTCATACAAATAAGTATATATTCAAAGGAGCTTGCATTTCTTAAATGACTAGCAATTATTAGGGGAGGAGCAGCAGAAATGGGTTACCAAATTGCTGGGGTTCAAGTTTGACATAGTTTATAAACTTGGGTCGGAAAACAGGGCAGTAGATGCTTTGTCTAGAAGGGCTGAATTTGAGTGCATGACTTTGAGCATAGGATATCATAAAGAACTAAATCAGCTAGAAGATATGGTTCTTCAATAGGATCCTAAGCTAAAAGGCATTATACAGGACTTGTTATTACAGCCGGATAGTCATCCTTCATTTAAGTTGGTAGGCTCACGACTTCTCTATGAATATAGGCTAGTATTGCCTACGGAGGGACCACACATACAGAAACTGATCAAGGAGTTCCATTCAACTCTGATGGGAGGGCATTTGGGGGTTTTTCAGAACTTATAAGAGGCTAGCCAATGTTGTCTATTAGAGGGAATGAAATTTGATGTGAAGCAGTTCATCATGTGCTGTGATGTGTGCCAGAAAAATAAATATTCAGCCCTAAAACCTACTGGCCTACTTCAGCCATTATCCATTCCTACTCAAGTGTGGGAAGAAATTTCCATGGACTTTATAAGCAGACTACCTAAGACATTGGGAGTGGATAGTATTTTTGTCATTGTGGACAGGTTAACAAAATTCAGTCATTTTCTAGCCCTCAAACATCGCTATACAGGTAAACAAGTGGCTGCGATTTTTATTAGAGAAGTAGTGAGGCTTCATGGTTTCCCCAAGATAATTGTGTCAGATAGGGACAGACTTTTTATGAGAATTTTCTGGCAAGAAAAGTTCAAGCAATCGGGTACTACCTTGTATATGAGTTCCGCTTATCATCCACAGATAGATGGTCAAATGGAGATGGTAAACAGATGTTTGGAGACTTATTTAAGATGTTTTGTGAGTGAACACCCTAAAGAGTGGCCTAAATGGTTGAGTTGGGCGCAGGGTCGTTCCTATAGTTTTATAAGCCCTGGGCGAAATTAAAAAAATGGCCCCAATAAATCGACAGTATACTTAAGTTTACATATTTGTATGAAACATAAATGACTCAATTATAAGTTTACATAACCAACTAAATATTAAATGATCATAACACTAACAAATATACTGAGGATCCTAAATGGTTGAGTTGGGCGCAGGGTCGTTCCTATAATTTTATAGGCCCTGGGCGAAATTAAAAAAATGGCCCTAATAACTCGACAATATACTTAAGTTTACATATTTGTATGAAACATAAATGACTCAATTATAAGTTTGCATAACCAACTAAATATTAAATGATCATAACACTAACAAATATACTGAGGATCATGATTTATGAAAAACAATATCTCCGTGTATTTCTAGATGCAAAATCGTTAATAATATTATCAAGATCAATATTGTCCAACATGTCATTCTCAATACATAACATAGCTAAACCATTCAACTTTTCTTGTGACATTGATGACCTCAAGATATATAAATGGTATTATATCTGTGATACAAGAAAAAATAAATAGCAAAATTTAATATATAATATTATAAATAAAAAATGAAGAGCGAAAATATATTTAAAAAATTAGAAACTTTACCTTTAAATTATACTCAGAACTCAGAAGACAGAAACGTAAAATTTTTTGTGGCTAATTTTTGAGTTGGAGTACTTTAAATACATATATTGATGAAAATAAAGAAATTAAAAGGTAAAAGTATACTTAAATATTTCAAGACTATTTATAAACATGAAAATCACAAAATTCCCTTTATTTAAAAAAATTATAACGGTAGTTTATAACGTTCAAGTCATTCAATCTCAGCAAACAGAGCTACAGTTGACAAAACAAGCCATGCGTTTGACAACTGACAAGCGTCCATTCAGAGGGAGCTGTAATACCTCTCTTCTCTTCCTTTTCTTTCTATGCCTTAATGTATTCTCCTTTTAACGTTATAAGCCACCGAACTTAAAACATATAAGTTATAGTCTAGAGAGGGGGCTGGGGCCCCCTCTCATAGTGGGCCCTGAGCAGGTGCTCTGCTGGCCCCTGCCCAGGGCCAGCTCTGGTTGGACGGAGTATTAGTTTAACACCACATATAGCAGTGCGATTGGCATGACTCCCTTCAAGGCGCTATATGATAGAGAACCACCCACTCTTTTCATGTATACTAATGAAGGATCTTTAGTAGAGGACCTCAATCAACAATTGGTGGACAGGAATCGAATATTAGATGAACTGAAGTCTAATTTGTTGAAAGCCCAGCAGCAGATGAAGATCTATTCTGATTCCAAAAGAAGACCTATGGCTTTTGAGGTGGGAGATTTGGTTTATCTAAAGTTGTAGCCTTACAAGTTCAAATCACTAGTCATCAAGAGTAATGGAAAGCTCAGCCCGAGATATTATAACCCTTACCCAATTACAGCCAAGATCGGGGAAGCAACGTATCAAGTTCAACTTCCGACCACTGCAAGGATTCATGACGTCTTCCATGTGTCCCAACTTAAGAGAGCTATTGTTCCTATTGCACACTCTCAACCCCTGCCTTCTTTTTTAGATGAAGATATGCAGCTGAAGGTGGAACCAGCAATCTTAGTGGGAGTTCGCAGAAGAATTAATGGAGAGCTGGAGGTCTTAATTAAGTGCAAGGATTTGCCAGATTTTGAGACAACGCGGGAGAAGTTTGAATTCATTAACAATCAATTTCCTTCCATCCACCTATATGGTAAGAGGAGAAATACCAAGCCTAGCAATTTAGGCAATATGTGAAGGTAAATTGGGGAATCATAGAGGGGAGTGAGTCAGGTGAGTATTAGTTAGAAAGGGAAATAAAATGTTGTTATGGGATAGAGAATAGACATTCGGTTATGATATACTGAAAGGTGGATTTCTGGAGATTTAGCTAGCTCTCAAAGTCTAGCCAAGGAATACCATTTTCATCGTTTCTTCATCTCTTTTCCATTTGCCTTCCTATTCTGTTGCTGTTTGCAGGCATCTGCTACTTTTGATTATCTTTTGTTAGAGCAGGTGGTCGATAACAGATACCAAGCCAAAAATACAAGAAATATAAAAATATAAGAATTACGTGAGAAGAATTCAAAGCACATTTTTATGTCTCTGCAACTAACGGGTACATATATGCAGTGGACAAACTATATATGGAAGATCCTAAGACAAGGTTGATATACAATTCAAGAATTGACTTGGTATGAGCCTTACATAACTTGACCACAAAAGGAAGAATTCTCAAGTGATTGATGCATCATATCTTCTTTTCATTAACAACAAAGGCCGTAATTTTACAAGAAACGCGAGGCTTGTCGCCTACTTCTCCTTCCACCTCCTACAGCTCGTAAAGCTCTTCTGTTGTTATTAATAGTACCAAATGATCCTAATTTCTTTTCGCCATTATCAGCTTTAAGTTTCTTAGCAACTTGGTCTTCTACTTTGCCATCATCTTCCTCTTTGGTCTCATTAGCCTCCAGGTTCTTGCGTTTGAGGAGTTTGACAACACCTTCAAGAGCAACATCAGCATCTTCGCTTCTCATTAGTTCCTCTGCTATCTCTGCTGGTGTGACGTTTGTGTTCTCTATCAGACCTTCAATTTGTCCCCAAAGACGATGATTTTTACCTTCTATGCCTAGATAATTAAACGCTAGGAGGCTGAACCCGGAAGCTGTGCAATAGGACATGTTAATATGCATATCCATTCTTCCAGGTCGCAGTAGAGCAGGGTCAAGCCGGTGTTTATGGTTGGTCGTGAACACAATTATTCGTTCATCGCCACAGCTCGACCACAACCCATCAATAAAGTTTAGTATACCAGAGAGTGTCAACTGTTACAAACAATGAAACAATTGCAGATATATTAGTTTAAAAATGGTCACAAATTTCACCCAACAAATTCGGTCTTAATACAATAAATTGTACATTTGAATTGATGATTGGTAAAGGAAAGATGAAAGCTTTATAGCTTTCTGAACTAATTATTGTATCAAACTAAAGAGAAGTTTAAAAGAAAACCTTTGAGGGAGGAGCATCATACTGGTTCTGGTTGTCATTCTGTCGATCCTGCACCTCAACACTGCAATCAATGTCCTCAATCACCAAAATAGACCGATTCGTTGTGGACAGTAAGGTCGTCCTCAAATCGGAATTTGAATATATACTAGTAAGCTCCAAATCATAGACATCAAACTTCAGGAAATTCGCCATAGCAGCAATCAAACTCGACTTCCCTGTTCCTGGAGGACCATAGAGCAAATACCCACGTTTCCAAGCCTTACCCACCTTCTTGTAGAAGTCTCTCCTCTTCACAAACCTCTCCAAATCTTCAATGATCATCTTCTTCAACTCAGAGTCCATTGCTATGGTCTCAAATGTAGCTGGGTGGTCAAGATTTACTGAACCCCACATTCCAGCTCCATCATCATCACCAAAAGGGCATCCGCGATTATAGAGCTTGACCACTTTCGCATCCTCTTTGATCGCTTTTGCTCTAGCCAAAACATAAGGCAAGTACGAGTCCATCACTTTGTCCTTGAACTTCTTGTTGAACGATAACTCGAAATACTTCTTCTCAACAGAGTATTTGTTGCTGCTTGATTCCGTGAAGACAAACCTCCATTGAAGCTTAACATTCTCATAAACATCGTTAACAACCTCGCCTTTCTCGATTGAGACGTTGATATTCTTCTGTTTTGGCGTTTTCCCAATTCTTAGCCTTTCCGTAGAGGGACTGATTTTGGTTCCAAGGTAGAGCTCTGCTGCGTCGTAGACGTGGTTGCGAGACATACCATTAAAGCTCATCTATAACCAGAGTGAGGTTGGACGAGAGAGGAGTGATTAAGTAGTTAATTGCCGAGTAAATAGAGGACCTCAGCTCATAAGGAATGAGCTCATTGGCCATGGATCTAACCAACATCATCGAACCTGCGAAGGAGGCATAAGCAGAGAACAACGTGGATGCTGACTGAGACATGTTGGAAAAAGGCAGCATGGCAACAAAGGTATGATTTTCAAGGTTGAAGATTCAAGCTTTAATAAAAGGTTTAGAAATTGGTCAGTAGCACGACACACTCAATCACTGATTAGCCTACTAACAGAGGTGAGATCTAGGAGGAATACAGAGAGTGGGTTGAGAAAAAGTGAATAAAGCTGCGATCTTGGGTTGGAGAGGTGGTGGGCATTGACGTGAGTGGGGGCTCGTGTTTGTCAGATACTAAGCTATTGCTTAAAGAAAAGGAGGGACTTTGCCCAGAAGTCGAGTGGGTCTGCTCGTTTGGTGGAGAAGACGATTTGGAGGAACAGTAAAAATTAAGAAGGAGACGCAGCAGGAGATCGTGCGAAGGGGAAAAACACAATATACCTTTCACGAAGGAGACGCAGCAACGTGAAGATGGAGACTTGCGAGGGCGAGTTGCGACGGACGGTGGTTTCAGACGGTGGTTTCAGTGGTGAGCTGCGTTCGGTCCTCGGTAACGACAGAGACGAACGAGGGGTAGGTGGAGAAACAAGAGAGAGGGGTACGTTGTTTTGTGAATATGAGAGGGTAAGGTGGTCATTTCCTTTTGTTGTCCTACGGACAAGAATTTCTGTACCATAGTTTTGAGTTGGACAAAAATTAATGTCTTTGTCCTCTGCAGACGGAACAAAAATTTCCGTCTTCGGTAAGCAAACATACCAAAGGACATAACTTTTCTGTCCTTGTCATCCGTCCTCACGTCCGAGGACGGTAACCAAACGGTGCGTATTAGTTGTGAATTTTGAGTTGTCCCTCACCACATGGCGGCTTAGGACTGCGTATACACCAAACATCGAAATCATCTTTGCATTTTTTGTCAGTTAAAAAATAACTAAACCAAAAACAAATCAAAAAGAAACAGCCACTCCAGGTTCAGTAGCATTGATAGAAACCCGAATAAGTGGAAGGCGTGCTAACGACGTTGTAAGAAAGTTGGGCTACGATTATTCTTTCCGAATAGAAGCCGACGGATTTGTCGGGGAGATTTGGCTTCTATGGCAGAAGGAATATGAAGTGGTAGTGGAAGTTGCGCATAAACAATTCATTCGCACCACCATTACGCATGGGCTTACTACTTTTGCATTTACCGCCGTTTACGCAAGCCCACAAGCGGTGAAACAAAAATTCCTTTGGAAATATCTGAGGAGGATTAGTGGTACAGTCCACACTCCTTGGGTTGTTGGAGGAGATTTTAATGCTAAGTTAGATGTTACCGACAAACAGGGTTGGGTCTTCCACTACATCGGTAGTTAACAAAGCTTTCAAGGAATGGATGCATTGCTGCAGTCTACTGGACTTGGGTTATGTAGGAGCAAAGTATACGTGGAGGAGGGGCAATATTCAGGCTAGATTGGATCGAGTATTCGGGTCCCTGACATGGCTTGAAAGATTTCCACAAACGACGAACTAACACCTACCATTCCTCAAATCGGACCATTGTCCAATGTTGTTACAATTTGCAACGTCAACGCAATGCGAGTTTAGACAGCCACAATTCCAATTCCAATCCGCATGGTTAGCGCATGCAGATTTCAATAAAGTGGTTGCGAAAAATTGGCATCCTGAACCGACAAGCTTTAGTAAGTGTTTAGCCACATTCTCCATCCAACTCGCGCGTTAGAATCGACGTGTTTGACAATATTTTCCACAGGAAGAAACGGCTATTGGCTCGATTGAAAAGAATCAGCATGCAATAGGGGCGGATACTTCTGAATCACTGGCAAACTTAGAAGATAAACTTTGAGGAGATTTGGTCCAAGTCCTTAGTGAGAAAGAGATTTACTGGCATAAAAAATTTCGTTGTGAATGGCTATCCAAGGGTGATCGCAATACGAAATATTATCACACTGTGACAATGGCTAAACGGAACAAACTGACGATCACAAGATTAGCGGACTCGGACAGAAACTTGATCACTGATCCAATACAACTGAGAAACATGGCCAGAAACTATTTTGAGAGTTTGCACGTAGTAGACGTGGGCACAAATTTTGACTACCCTCTCTCAGGTGCATTTCCTAGACTACCAGAGGAGATGGTGACACAGTTAGAAGAGCCCGTCCGTGGAGAGGAAATTCGAAAAGCCATCTTTGCCATAAACCCAAACAAAACCCCAAGGGTGGATGGGTTCAATGCGCTCTTCTTTCATAATCAATTGGGACGAGTAAGCTTAACAGTAGTGGATCTTCTTCAGCAAATCTTCCGGAATGAGCGATGGGAATTAGAGTTGAACTAAACCGTGTTGGTCTTGATTCCCAAAGAACCCTCCCCAACCTCAATCCATCAGTTTCGCCCCGATAAGCCTTTGTTCATTTATTTATAAGGTGATTACTAAAATCATTGTGAATAGACTAAAGCCACACCTCGACCAACCAGTGGCTCCTAACCAATGTAGCTTTGTCCTGGGAAGGCACATTATAGGTAACATTATCATTGCTCAGGAGGCAATTCATTCGATGGAAAAAAAGAAGGGGAAACATGGAGTGTTTGCCATTAAACTTGATTTAGAGAAAGCGTATGATCACCTCAGATGGGACTTCATCAATGATACTTTGAGCGATATTGGCATCCCGACATCACTTACCAGACTCATTATGCAGTGTATGACAACGGTGTCAATGCAAATTGCTTGGAATGGTCATCTCTCTGAACCATTTACCCCCTCCAAGGGAATCAGGAAAAGAGACCCTCTATCTCCTTATCTGTTTGTACTTTGCATGAAACGACTAGGACACTTCATTTCCTCAGAAGTTAGTAAAGGGAATTGGAAACCGCTTAGATTGAGCAGAAATGGCCCACCCTTATCCCATCTCTTCTTTGCAGACGACCTGATCCTGTTTGTCTAAGCCACGGAAGCCCAGGTCCAAGTAGTCTCACAAGCATTGGAACTTTTCTGTAAAGTGTCAGGCCAGAAAGTGAGCAATGTCAAGACCAGAATTTTCTTCTCCAAAAACGTATCCCGGACTACAAACCGCTTGATTAGCCAGGCGTTCAATTTTAAATGCACTACAAATCTTGGCAAATATCTAGGAGTGTCGTTGATTCATGAGCGCACTAAGCGAAGAACCTACCAATACATCTTGGATAATGCCCAGCAAAAACTTAAAGGACGGAGTACTCGCGTTTTATCTCTGATAGGGCGCGTTACATTAACACAATCTGTTCTTGCTTCCTTACTGATATATACGATGCAAACAGTAAGACTGCCCAGGCAACTTTGCGTCGGCTTAGAGAAACTAATGAGAGATTTCATCTGGGGATCCAAGAATGGCCAGAGGAACTTGCACTTAGTTCGATGGGAGGAGGTCTGTAGAGCTAAAAAAGCTAGAGGACTTGGGATCAAAAAAGTTCGCTCATCCAATGATGCATTACTGATGAAATTGGGCTAGGACATACTTACCCATCCTTCGAAGTTATAGGTTCGAATTCTTCGTAACAAATATCGTTTTGATGACCAACATCTTTCCGATACACTAGAGAGACATGGGGCATCGTCAATTTGGAGAGGGACTACCGCCACCTGCCATTTTGTCCATCAAGGTATCAAATGGGAACTGGGGAATGGAGACCGTACGTCTTTTTGGATGGACGTCTGGGTGGGAGATTGGGGCTCGCTTATCCTAGTAACAACAAATCACCCACCAGACAACTTTCTACAAAAGAAAGTTAGGGATTTAGTCGACGAGCATTGTAACTGGAGCTGGAATTCGTTCCAACATTACCTCCCCTCATCAGTTTGCATGTCTATAGTGGCAATTCTGCCCCCCACTAATAGGATGGGAGAAGATAGAATAGCTTGGGGGCCAGCTAAGAATGGTCAGTTCACGGTGGCTTCAACATATGACCTTATTGAGGACAACGATGCAACAGCTAACTACAGGATTTGGGAGCTAATTTGGAAATGGTCGGGCTCGTAATGAATTCGGGCATTCCTTTGGCTCTTAGCTAAGAGGAAATTGCTAACAAATCAACAAAGAGTTGCACGACATCTATCAACAGACTCTAGATGTCATTTCTGTAGACAAGAAGAATCTCTTCTACACATGTTACGAGACTGCCCTAAGGTCAAAACCTTTTGGAGACAATTTACTATAGCGGAGATAGATTATACTTTTCTCCATCAAGATGTAGAAACGTGGTTGATTTCTAAGATAGGCCACCGAAATCACAGACAGATGGTTGCTTGGGACACCTTGTTTGGAGTAGTTTGTTGGTTCCTCTGGCAGTGGCAAAATAAAAGCAAATTTGAGGACGATTTTACCTGGCCGGAAGCTGGAGGACGTATTGTGATGGAATATGTTAAATGGATCGATAAGGCAACAGAGGTGGCAGATTGAGTTTCCCAACCTCGGGGTTACAAAGGGGAGCTTTAGTTAGATGGACGAAACTGCAGGCTAGATGGGTAAAATTAAACATAGATGGGGCGGTAAACACAGACTCTAGTACGGTGACAACTGGCGGACTAATCAGGGATAGCATAGGCCAATGGTGTAGAGGCTTCATACAATATATAGGTGCGTGCTTGCCACTAACAGCTGAACTCTGGGGGGTTTTCTCAGGCCTAAAGTTGGCATGGGATCTCGGATATCGTTGAAGTTAATTCTTTGGAAGTTGTCAATATCCTTTCGTCATCTACACAAGCATTGGTTGACAGTCATGCGTTGGTATTGGGAATCCGCGAGTTGCAGTGTCGACAATGGACACTCCAAATACAACTTGTCTATAGAGAAGGGAATAGGAGTGTCGACAGCTTAGCCAGGCTGGCTACACGATCACATCCTGGGATCTATGTTCTCCAGCATCCTCCAAGGGCATGTCTTGAGTACATTCTTAACGATCAAAAAGGGATCTTGTATGGTAGACATCTGTGTTAGTTTGTATCAGTTTTCTTTCCTTTGTTAAAAAAAGAAAAGAAAAGAATCAGCTGTATTAGTTTATTATAACGATGAATGATAAAAAATATTAGATTTAAGACCTAGTGTGGAAACATAGTTTACCATGTGATGTATTCTTAAAATTATTGTTGTTTAAAGTCGTTCTACCATTTTGTTGTATTTTCATTAACATAAGTTAATGGATTTTATACTATTTTATGAAATGGAAGTGGCATGCCATTCCATATAATAAATTCTTCTATCATATTTATTAAGAATATTTAAGTTTTAAGAATATATATCAAAATGGAGTCAATATTCTAAATTTGAGTAATTTAAAAAATTGATCTCAAAGCTAGAACTTATGAAATGAATCTTACTTTTCAATGTTTGTATATATCCTTAAAATCATATAGCAACTTCAAACACACGTTCTCCTCCTTGAAACTTGAATGTTTCAAGTGATCGAATGAAGACTTTGATATACTCGGCACAAAAGAAGTGTATCTCCCCAAATCCTAAATATTAGCTATGTGAGTTTTGCAAGGTGAGTTTTGTTTTACTTACAAGTGGTGACCAACTAAGTAAAGAGTTCTTTGATTGGCCCATAGGTGGTAGCTTTTGGTGGCTTATTGGTGAGACCAATTTATAATGAGATAAATAGGTTTTATCCTTTTTTTGCTATGTAGGAGTGTTGCCGTAAAAACCAGAATAGAGGAGGAGAAATAAAGAGGTCTACTCCATTGTTTTGACGTGTGAGACGTCAACTGTTTGAAGAGATAATCAAGAGAAAGCGGATCATCATCAACAGGTATTCGATGTTGGTATCTCTTGGGTTTGTAGAGAGTACTAAATTGATTAGATTTTTCAATTTGTATTAGAACCTAGAGATAATTGTACTTTTCGTTGAGACTATTATTGTTGGTTGCCAATTGTATTCTTGAATATTATAGTGAATTGAATTTAGCTCGTGGAGATTCGAACAATAATTTTTTCCTAGTTATAAGAGGAGTTTTTCACGTAAATTATGTGTACATTGATTTAGTTTCTTGCACTTTATTTCTCTTGTTATTATTGTTGATGAGGTTGTAGTAATTTTTTTCCAACAAATGGTATTAGAGTTGTGGTTGGAGAATCCATGTGTAGGGAAAATTACTATTTGTTTGGTTTAGGGAGGAATTAGTGTGAGAAGAGAATAGGTGAAAATAGTGCTTCCAATTTTCATGTTCTTTTGTTTGATGGGAAAATAAACTTTTAGGTGTGGAAGAGTACCATTGAGGACTTGTTGGTACAACAAGTTTTAGAAACAGCTTTGGAAGCAGACAAGCCGGTGAGTTTAAATGATGCCAAGTGAGCGTCGATGAAGAAGAAGGTGGTTAGTACAATTCAGCTGGCTATAGCTTTAGAGATCAAGTATAACTACTTGAGTGAGACAGATCAAAAATCTTTGATGGATAAGCTCCAAAGTGTGTATGCCTCTAAATTATTGACTAACAGCTTGTGCATGAGATGGGAGTTATATCAATTGAGGATGGAGGATGGTACAAACTTATAGGACCACATTAATTTGTTCAACCAACTAGTGGCCCAGTTGAATAATGCGGATGAGAAGATCACCGATAAAAAACAAGCTCTCTTGTTATTGGCTTTACTACCCAAGTCCTATCGACCCATTATCATGACGTTGCTTATTGATAGTGAGAAGATTATGCTAGATGAAGCTATGGCGGTATCGAAGAAGAATGAAAGGATGATGACACATGTTGATGGAGGTTCTCTAGGTGATGGTGATCGAGCACTAGTTGTAAGGGAGTTTGAGAGAGGGAGGAATCAAAAGAGAAGAGAAGATGGCTCAAAGAGTAGATCGAAATCGCGCACGAAAGACTTTAGTAACGTGGGATGTTACTATTGTAAGGAAAAAGGGCCACGTCCAAAGCTGTTGTCCGAAGATGATGGAGGACTTGAAGAGTCTCCATTTGATGCAAAAGAAGAAGGGCAAGACTAAAGTAGAAGATGATGGTGATTCCGCTAGTGTGGTAATAGGTGATGATGATGGTGATTTGTTATTGGCTACACATGGTGAGGTGAAGGAGGGCCAAGAGAGTTGGGTGTTGGATTCGGCCGCTTCAGTTTATGTTTGTAGAGACCAAGATGGGGAGTATGGCCACATCAACATGGTGGGTGATCAAAAATTGAAGGTCCAAGGTATGGGGACCATGAGCATGAATCTCGATGATAGTATGACTCGAACCTTCCATAATGTGAGGTATGTGCCTAGTGTTCATGCTAGCCTTATTTCCTTGAGTGAATTGACAAAGTACGGGCATAGATATGTGATGATAGCAATTTCTGGGTGGCAGGAAAAAAAGTTGGGAATTTGTTGGGCTAATGTTAGAAGAGGAAAGAAAAGACAAAAAGGAGATACTACAGAGTGAGAGTGAGAAAAAGAGAAAGAGAGAAGAGACAAGGGAGGAGGCAAAGAATTGTGAGAAATAACTTTTTTGTACCCCTTTCTTGTATTCATTCTCATATTTAGAATAAGTCTGTAACCACCTTAACAGAGTTCTTATTTTTTCCGCAACAATATATTCACTCAATTATTACACCTCTTGCACATTTTAGGAGACAAGATAATCATTGTATTTTAAAGGCATTTTCTGATCCTAATACTTTTGCTTTGTGAAATCAATTAGGACTGATCTGGGTTGCTAGCAATTGAATTATGGCCTACAACAATATGTTGGTAGTGGGAGGTGGTGCAAAGCGTACCGCGGTGCTCGCTTGGTGATGCAAGGATCGAAGGCCGACAACAAGCTATGTAGAGGGCCATTGCATCCTAAGGGATAAGGATGTGAAGAAGGTCCGATTCTCGAATGAGGTGAAGGTGTTTGGTGATTTGGGTCAAGGGAGGAATATGTTGAGTATTTTCCCAAAGCTTAAATACTATAGCTACGTTAGTTTTGTAAGGGTGAGCTTTGTTTTACTTATAAGTGGCGACCCACTAAGTAAAGAGTTCTTTGATTGGTAGGTTTTGGTGGCTTATTAGAGAAGCTAATTTATGATGAGATAAATAAGTTTTACCCTTTTTTACTATATAGGAGCGTTGCCGTAAAACCAAAACAGAGGAGGAGAAAAAGAGAAGTCTACTCCATTGTTTTTGCTTGCAGGGGCAACTGTTTAGTGAGATAAACAAGAGGAAGCGGATAATCATCGACAGGTATTCGGTGTTGGTATCTCTTGGGTTTGTAGAGATCACTAAATTGATTAGGCTTTTTAATTTGTACTAGAACCTAGAGATAATTGTACTTGTCCTTGAGAATATTATTGTTGGTTGTCGATTGTACACTTGATTATTATAGTGGATTGATTTTAGTTCGTGGAGATTCGGATCGTGATTTTTCTCCTAGTTAAGGGAGTTTTTCACGTAAATTGCAAATACGTTGATTTCGTGTCGTTCACTTTATTTCTCTTGCTATTATTATTGTTGAGGATGTAGTAATTTTTCCAACAAGAAACTTATAGATAAGGTGAACCCCATATAAGATCAGTAGAAGTTTAGAAAGGAAGTCAAATTTCTATCTAAAATCCAGAGTCAGGAGCAAGTTACCACACGCATAATGCAATGCAAGTTAATTGCTATCATTTTAAAGAAACATTTGTGGCCTCTTAATGTTGTAAAAATCGACCAGATTAGAGCAGGTTTGCAGCTAAATAGGACTAAAGAAATAGTAATAAATAGACAGATTTTATATAGAAAACTTCTACATTAGGATAAAAACTACGGGCAAAGATAGAAAAATTTTACTACTGAAAAATTGGAGAATTACAAGGAGGGAAAAAAACTAGAACTACAAAAATACATAAAATATTTGTTATCTTTCTCTTTTTTTTTTCACCTCACGTCTCTCTTTTTCTGCTTGTTGTATGTTTCTTCGTATTACTCTTGCCATTTTGTAGACATGAGCGTCTTATATGAATGATTGACAAAATGGTCAGTGATTTTGTCTTTACTAGCTATGATAGGTCACAATTGTTGACACTTAAAAAGTCGAAAGTCCTAGATCACTGAATGAACATACATCTGTATACTAGCTATTGTCTTTCTTTTCTATTCTTTAAGGGAGAAAAAGAAGCATGTGCATGAAATCCATGCGAGGACAGCTTACGCATTTTGATGCAATTCAAGATACGATTTCAATAAGTGAATTAATTGGGGTAGTTGAACCTAAGTCGAGAAAAGGCAGTTGATATATATGAAGCACTTCCACTTGCCTTCTTAATATTCTATTCAATTTGTTACTACAGATCCCTGTCCTTCTCGACAAACGAATTTAATTTAGTGATGTTACGTACAACTCTTATTAGAAGTAATAAATACATGTACTTTCTGAATTTCTTAAAAGAAAAAATTAATATAAATATGTACTTTCTGCATTTCTTTAAAGAGAAATTTGATATTTTCTTTTCTTTTGTAAGTTAGGAGGAAAGAAATATTAATCTTATATTGAGCAAAAAAAAAATATATGTGTAGATCGGGGCACCTAGTTTTTCTCAGACCCGGCGGTGATGCGATGATGCCCACTTTCGACTATTATCGTCGTCCTCTCCATCTTCACGATGTCTCCTCATAGTTAGTTAGCTTGCGTTTTCTCTTCCGATTTGGGAAAGTTTCATGGTCGGTTGAGAAAGCAGTGGGTAGTTTTGCCCTAATTGCTTCGCTTGGTGTTAAAATGTGTGGACCCAAACGACGAAGACTTATGTTGTTTTGTTTTCGGAGATTTTAAGCCATACTTAGGTGGCTTATTGTATTAATGCTCCTCTGTATATCTTTCTTCAGCAATGAAATTTTTTAATTTCTCAAAAAAACTTTTACATTAATGACAAAATTGTGAAAATTGTTTCATATAAGGTTGTTAAGACATTTATTTTCTCACAAAAGTTTAAAAAGCTTGACTAACAATTATGAGTTACTCATGCTAATGTAATTCTTTTGGCATATAATAACCATGTTTATGAACATGACAGGTAACTACCTTTTTACGTGAAATAATATGTACATGTTTCACTTGCATTATTTAGATGGTCTTAGTTTCATGAACTTATTTTAAATTTCCAAGTGACTAAAAATTCATTATGTTATTTACCAAAAAAAAATCATTATGTCTATTATTTCCAAAAATCAATCAAGAAACTTGCTTTAAAATCTATTTCATTAGCAGAAGATTATGAACGATTGCATGATAGAATAGGGCCATAACCTCACTCAATAACTTAAAATTAGTTTGTTGTCAAATCTTAGAACCCTAATGAATTCATAGAAGTTGTTAATTCAAATCCAAGAGACGGAGACTTAACTTTGTGGTGAGAGCAAGCAGCAATAAATAGCCTCGAGTACTCGTGGACCTTTCGCCACCAGTCCTTTTATCGTGTATATTAAACTAGCCAATTTTCATGGCCTACCATAAGGGTAGCAGTGGATTGAGCTGAGGTGCCATTGTGAAAAAGGGTTGGATTGAACACTGGTGATCAGTGCAATTCTGACGAGGGCATGGAGCTTTTAACACCCAAAGTGGAAGCTTTTCTGAGGCTTTTCTCGATCCTGCTTTTGGTTTTGACAGTTTGCTTGGTGGGCTTAGACTCGCAGAAGAAGTTTATACTTTACCTTGAAAGAGAAGTCAAATATAAGTACCTTAAAGCTCTTATGTGAGATTCTACTTTCTCTTTTACTTATGTCTTTACATGCATCTCCTGGTTGTAAACTTCTAAGGTTTTTCTGTATTTTTTTAATTATTTCACTTATAAAAATTCGACTATTTGATTCTGCAGAGCTTTAGTTTATGTTGACTCTGCAGTTGCTGTGTATAATCTGCTTCAGTTGGGCAAATTTCTTTCATTCGACCCTTCTAAAGGAAACTTCAAGGGGTCTTACTTGTTTGTGGCTTAGAGCTATTACTTGCTCGATCAGGTACTTGCAACTAAATATCGTCTAAGCTGAAGTCATTCCATTGCCCTTTAAAGTTAGAATAATGCCAGATCTCTTCCCCATCTGAATTTCCCGCTTGAATCTGTAGTTTTGCAACTCAATTAGGTTTCCCTTTGGGACCAAGAAATCGTACCTACTCTTTTTTTTACTTTCTGGTTATCTGTGTTCCATTACATACAACCGTATGATTGAAAACCCTATTGGACAAAGTGGTGTATTTTGTGAAAAGGAACAATAAAATGAACAAAATAGATACAAAATATTTAACATGGTTCACCCTTAACTTTGGACTATGTCCACGGATAAAACTCAGAATATTTTTTCCACTATTACAAATAGTAGGTATATAGAGATAAAACCAAAATAGTGGCTCACAAGGTGTTTCCCAACTTAAAAATATTAACCTCACTATTTTGTCACTCACCAACCCTTTAGGAATATATTTCCTAACTTCAGAACAAAAACAATACTCTGGTTTCCTCTCTCTATCTTTTGTTGTGTGTTCAGTTCTTCATCTCCTGCCAATTTATAGGCAGGAGACGTGGGATAACTGGCTACTTCTCTTTAACTTTGGTAGGCTTCAACTTTGCTAGGCACCGTTTTCAGTGCCTACCATTTTTCAAATATGACATCCCTCCATGTGAGAGGGACCCATATCTAACAAATCTCCCCCTTCCGATTACATGGAGGGCTCTATCAAGCCTGCTACTGATCGACAGTAATCAAATTTCCCTTTTGGTAGAATCTTAGTTAACATCTCTGATCTATTTTAATCAGTATGGATCTTTTCTAACTTTAATTGTTTCGTCTCCATCACATCTCTAATCTAGTGATATCTAACATCAATATATTTTGATCGTGAGTGAAAAGAAGCATTTTTACCAAGGTGAATAGCGCTCTGACAGTCACCAAACAGTTGATATTGTTCTTGCTTGATATCAAGTTTATTAAAGAACTTCTTCATCCAAGCAACTCCTTACAGACTTCCGTTGCTGCAATAAACTCCGCTTCAGTTGTAGAAAGTGCAACACACTTCTGTAACTTTGACAGTGATGCCACAGCTCCCCCAGCAAAAGTAATCAAGTAACTTGATGTAGACTTTCTCGAGTCAACATCTCCAACCATATCTACATCTGTGTAACTAGCTAACACAGGTTCTGCTCTTCCAAAATATAAGCATATTTTAGATGACCCTCGAAGACTGTTAGAATTATATAATAATAGGTTGGTAATTAAGTTAGTTAGCCATATCAGTTAACAGTTATTGTTCCTTTCATAGATTTTCTGTATAAATTCTTCAACATATCGCTAAGATGAAAATAATAAGAAATTCTTCTGAGTTTTCTGTCATGGTATTAGAGCCAGTTTATTTCGATGGTTTAGGGCGGTGTCCGGTTATGTCCCTTTGCCCAATTTGTCCATCAGATGTCCAGTCTTGCTTTGGACTAAGGGGTGTCAAGAATCCCACATCGGACAACTATGAGGGCATTCAAGAATTTATAATAGTATACAAACCTCCCCCTCTTGAGCTAGCTTTTGGGGATAAGTTAGGCACTTTCTAACAAAGACACCTGAGAATTCACTTGACTGCAGCCTAATGTTCCTTTCCAGGATTTGAAAGGAAACGACTCACAACTCCAACTGCGTGAGCAATATCTGGCCGTATACAAACCATGACATACATCAAACTTCCAACTGCTGAAGCATATGGAACTCTGGACATTTCTTCCTTCTCTTCATCTATATCAGAGCGCTATTTACCTTGGTAAGAATGTCACTTTTCACTCACGATCAAAACATATTGATGTGAGATATCACTGGATCAGAGATATGATGAAGACGAAACAATTACAGTTAGAAAAGATCCATACTGATGAAAATGGATCAGACATGTTAACTAATATTCTACCAAAAGGAAAGTTCGAGTACTTTCGATCAATAGCAGGCTTGATAAAGCCCTCCATGTAATTGGGAGGGGGAGATTTGTTAAATATGAGTCCCTCTCACATGGAGGGACGCCATATCTGAAAAATGGTAGGACGGTGCCTACCAAAGTTGAAGCCTACCAAAGTTAAAGAGAAGTAGCTAGCTATCCCACGTCTTCTGCCTATTTAAGAACTGAACACACAACAATAGATAGAGAGAGGAAACCAGAGTATTATTTTTGTTTTGAATTTAGGAAATATATTCCTAAAGGGTTGGTGAGTGACAAAATAGTGAAGTTGGTATTTTTAGGTTAGGAAAAGCTTTTATTTTGGTTTTATCTCTGTATACCTACTATTTATAACAGTGGAAGAAATATTATGAGTTTTGTCCGTGGACATAACCTAAAGTTAAGGGTGAACTACATTAAATATTATGTGTTCATTTTGTTCATCTTTTTTTTTTCCACAAAATACACTCGCTGCGCCCAACAAGTCCAACCCTTGGCAAAATTAAGTGCAATATGAAAAAAAATATGAAAAAACCATGAATATAAATGTCTACCATGCATGTACAACTATCTCTGCCATATTTTTGGTGTCTGATATAATATCCATGGCCATTGTTCGTAATGTTCGCTGCCAGTCGATGCAGCAGTAGTGGAGCCACCGTAAGTTATTGCTCCATTTATCATATATGAGAGAGTCCTACTGCCAATAGCACTGATCGACATAGATTGTCTCCTATTCAAGTTTTTTTTTTTATAGAATTCTTATTCAAGTTTTTTACATGAAATAGAATTGAGCTCTTTCGTCCAGTGACAAAATATGATTTGGTCTTTTTTAACTTGTGCTCTCCATATTAGTTTTGACTGCATGTAATTATTATCTGTCTTTTGTTCTTCTATCTAATCATCCTGGATTTAATTTTCGTTCAAACGAATGCCATGGTGAATAGAAGAACCTAATATGTGAAAACAATGAAGTGCTTGAACGTATAGTAACCTCAAAAATTTTGAATTGGAACTTCTCCAAAGCTAATTTATATCCAATTATATATGGGTTCAATGTTTAATTAAATATAGTGAATATAAAGATTAATTGGTCCGTCAGAAATTATAACTAGGAGTTCATATGTTATTTAAGTCTGAAAAAAAAGTAGACCATTCCCAATTCAATTTGTGGTCCATCCACAAGGCTACTCTTCCCCTCGAATCATAACGCCTTCATCCTCTTCCAAAATTCTTTTTGCACCTTTGCATTGTTGTACACAATAAATAAAAAAAAGTTTGGTAAATATTATTTGATAGTTATCAATGGTTATTATTATTATAAATAATAAAAATATTTTTTAATTTAATAACAATAATTACTAAGAATCACTAAATAATAATAATATGGTTAGATCTTAAAAGGAAATAAATAATTTTTTTTAAGTTTTAGTAGCATTTTGTTCTTTCCATGGTTCCATGGGCTATTATATTTGCACCTGATAATCCAAAAGTAAACTTTAGTTTACTTAGAAACTTGTCAGAAGTTGCATCAGTAGACTTGTCGAGTATGAGTGATAAATATACTTTGTTCATTTCTGATTCTCATCTGTGGTAATGAAACAGTTGGCGGTTTACGTTACATTTGCGACAGCAACAGCGGCATTGGAGCATTCAGTACTTGTGTTACAAGGAGCAAAGTTGTTCCAATGGATGACATGGTGCAGTAAGTTCACCGGATTCTGCACCCAAATTGGTATTGGTTTGTTCTGTGGTTATGCAGCAACTATTCTCATGGCCTTCATTTCCTTCATCTCTGCCTTCAATTTGTTTAGGCTTTATTCACCAGAACGTTTTCTCTTGCAAAAACCCACCTGATCTTCACTTTCTTTCCCTGTTCTCTTTCCGTTTCCTAATACCCTTCACTCGAGAAGACTGAGCAGATCGGATGGGACCAAACTCATCTGCTTAAAGTTATTACCATGAATTGTACTCTACGTGAATTCGAGGAATTGGACTGATAATGCTAATTAGTAACTGTTAATGATTATCACTGAACACTATATAGCTAGCTAGATTACGAACTTATTATCAATTTCCAAACGCCTTAAGCATTAGTACCATACAACATGAAATGCTTTAATTTGGATTTTTGGCTCACCACATTTTTATTTATTAGGCCAATTTTAAATTTAATAAAATTTCACTTAATTTTATTGATCAAAATTTGTTCGACTCTAACCCCAACATGTCCGTCTGTGGTCAAGGTTTTTTGATGCTTTTGTAGAAATTGATAATAAATTCGTCGTCAATTTTTACATAATAAATATGTAATGAATTTATAGGAATTAGGATATAATACAAAGAATTTATTTTTTTCATTTTTTATAATAATAAAATATTTATAAAATATCTTGCAAATTTAGAAATTATATTTTTTTATAATAGGCAAGTAGGAACACAACTCACCTGCTCCAACTGATGCGACATCCATTGCCTCCTATATCAGTCACCACACTAATAGAGGACACGACGACATAAATGGTCAAAGAGAAGGATCCTCTTGGCCTTATAGCAACACTGATGCTTTTGGATCTTTTTTAAACTCCTATAAACTGATGGATCACTTAAATGGCCCAAATGGGCTAATAACACTCTCTGGAACCAATTCTTCAAATGGATATATGCCTTCTTTCGCCCCTTTTAATTCCCCTATTGATCCATCCACCAACCAGATCCCACCTATCGTCCATTATTTTCTACCAGCCCAGACCTAAAGGCGTTATTCCCTTCTCCGCCCTAGTTATAATAATAAACCACCGTCCCAATTCCAAATTCATCAGAAATGGGGTTATATTATTGCCCAGTGTCATTACTAACATGATTCTTATTGCCAAATTATCAAAGATAATTCTTGTCTTATTGAATTTAACCTCTTTTGTTATATTGTGAGGGATCTCACTACTAATACACAACTCATTGTTGTTTTCATCCATAATAATCTTTATCTTATAAGGATTTCTTTAAACTCAAGAAATCTAGTTCTTCTTATTGTCTCTCTAGCTCTACTTAACCTTTGACGTCAACATCTTAGTCATCTTTGTTAGTAACACTCTTGAGATTGTCACATCTTTTTGCTTCAAAATCTAATGTAAAAAATAATTGTATCTTTTGTCTTAAAGGAAAAAGTACTGGACTTTCATTTCAATTATCTTCTCAAGTCTCTACAAATCTCTTATAACTTGTTCACTGTGACATTTATGGATGTTCTCCCTCCATCTTTAATTATGGTTTTCTATTTTATTATTTTTATTTATGATTTCGGTTGTTATACGTGAATATTTCCTTTAACTCACAAATCTCAAGCATTTTATCACTTTTAAACTTTTAAAACCATAGTTAAAAATCTTTTCTTCACTACTATTAAAACCTTTAAATACAACTTAAAGCTCCTAAACTCATCAAAGGTGTTTTACTCACTTTTCACTTCTTATGAAATTGCGTATCGTACGATAAAAAATCATATTTTTAGTGAAGGTAAAAGTTGTCACTAAAAGCAGTAATATTTGTCACTATTATTAATAGTGACCAATATTTGAA
>JANKOE010000008.1:1509665-1531702 GCA_026284465.1 Erythroxylum citrifolium
GCGACCGAATACTGGTTGGTCGCTAATTTTGAACTGCCTGCCAATTTCTCCGACCGAACAATTGTTTCGGTCGGTATTTCCCACGGTTCTCAATACCGTCGGTAGTGTTCGGTCGCAATTTTGAATTTTTCTTGTAGTGATCGTCGTTATAGTGTTGTAGTGCTATAGTGTAATGATAGTTGTTAAAATTAAAACATCAATGCACTGCATCACTTAAGAGTTTAGAAAGGGTTCCCCTCTTATAATGGGCCCCTGGGCAGGGCCGGCGTTGACTGTGACAACTTGAAGATTAAGCACCTCGAGAATTTGACACGGGCTTCCTGATGGATGAACCGTGTCATGATGAGAATTACTCGCTTAATCAGTGAACAGTATGAGAGAACATCGATTAGGCTCCTTGACAATCTGCTTACGTATTAAATTTGTCTAAGATTTGTCTCATTGCATTAAGTTAAATTCTATCATCTTTGTTTTATGATGTCAAATCGGGTGAAAACAATTGCAGCCCAACATTATCACGAGGGACTCATCCTAATGACTTGCTTAAAACAGACAACAACATTATCTGCATTAATCATGATAGTAGTTTTTCATAACCCATTTGCCTCTTGATAGAGAGAGGCATTTTGGAGCCTTCACTTCAATCTCAGCATCTTTGAAATAGGCAAAGTTTAGCATACCAAGGCATATTATACTGATTAAAATATTACTTTGTGTTATATTATGCATACTCAAAACTTATTTGATTCAGGTCTTAAAAACAAAAACAACTGCCAGATCCTGTTATAAAATGAAAAGAACAAAAGAGCCAATCAAAAGCCTTCATCCCTAAAAGCTGATGTCCTGGACGCAAGCACAGTTGGAGGTAAAGCAAGTGGACCTCAAATCATTGATTAACTCAGCATCAACTAAGTTCAACGAGCGGATGTGAGAAAACTAACAAAAGGCCGTACGATCTACATGTCTTTTCATAAATAAGAGTATCCTACGTAAGCGAGAGAGAAAAAAAAACTTATCCCTAATTTTTTTCCATTTTACATAATCTTCATTGCTGATTAACACACACACACACAAAGAATACCCTAATTCAAGAACTAGTTTAGGTTCAACTTTAACCCATTCTTGACCTTTATCTAAAGCAAAATAAGATAAAATAGGCTCAGTTCACTCTTAAATCTTCTTAATTTTCTCTTTTTACATATTTTTCATTTGATTTTTTAAGTTGTTTTTTTAATCTTAAGGTTAAGAATTAATATAACTTATTAAATTCTTTAATTATATCATAATGAGGGATTTAATGTGACCTTTTTAATAATAAAAATATACTTTTAAAATTTTACATATTTATATTCTTGATTTATTAGGATCCTTTTTTATTTTATGCAGAGCAAATAAAACTTTAAGAACGATTATACTTTTTGGCATGCGTTAGCTTTTGGAAATGAAAGATAACAATCGTTTTATCATGAATAGAAACGAACTATTTGAAAATCGATTTATTTTTTTTGGAGGAGTGAATGAACCTATCGAAAATGATAAAGAAAACTCGATTAAAGGATGATGTTAACTATTGTTTGGAAGAGATCGGAATGAAGGAACTTCCACTCAACGATTGCACCTCCATTTTTGACAAGTTCCCACTCTCAATGAACTGAATTTGTTTTAAGACACATCATCCCGTGTTTCTGTTTATATTTTTCCTATTGATCCGTCTTGAAAGTGCTTTCCAGCTCATGATTCACGAAATCAACCTTGCTTTACTTTAGCTACATATGGTTCATATCAATAGGCAACAGGATAAGCATTAGGAAGCACTCGCCAGAAGTCTACGAACTAGTGTGCCACTCTACATAATGCTAAATAAGACAAATTAAACTTTAAATATTTAACACGATTTTCATATAAATTATGTAGCTAGATGGCAACTTATCACATATCATTTTTTATTTTATTCATATTTTAAACGTTGCCTCATTTATTTTCTAAAAAATAGCACAATCCATAAAGATCTATCGTTACTAATTCCAACATTTATGAACAGATAATTGGTCGGTTCTAAATGACCGAAGGAATTTAGTTCAGACAAGATCAAATCGGTGATGCTAATGATTCGTGGATACAAATCGTCACGTCAAAATGGGTCTACTTCAATATCATCAGTCACAATTCGTTCCTTAGGGAAATCGAAACCGAATATGACAAATCAAAATAGCTTACTTCTGAAACAATATGCAAGAGCAATGTTAACAATGAAATTACATTTCAAAGCCTCAAGGACAGGTCAAGCTGGCTCAATTCTTCTTCAACACTTTCAGGTCCATATCCCATTGACCAAGAGCCCAATCTATCTTCTCTAGAACTGTAATTCAATTGTCTTCTATCATAGCTCATTTCACCAACAAACCTACTGGCATGTGCATTCGGCTCTAACCCTACTAGGGCATGCTGAGGATGACCACTACGAGCATGGCTTGATGAGCTTGCTGTGCTGGATGATCCTGATCGAGGGCTTGATGCACCGTGAGATCGCATAGTCGAACTTAGCTCACGACTTTTCTTGGCTAAGGTTCTTTCAAGTTTGTGAGCATTTTGATGACCGCCTAGAGCTTGGGAGCTATAGAACTTTCTTTGACAATAGTTGCATGAGAAAGTCCGAGGCTCTACTGGACTATGAGGTGATGAGGAAGAAGAAGATGATAGCTCAAGAACAAGCTCTAAGTTTAGCTGGTTGCTTGGTAGGCTTAGATGTAGAGATGTATTGGGTTGAAAATCCATGACCCAGAAGCAAACTGTATGAAAAGCGGCTTATATTTGTTGCTCAGAGATTGAGACCAGGCCTTGTGAGAAGTTCGTTTGAACCTTGATATAAAACTGTAGGGTATTGGGAACACAGGATCAGAAGAGAAGATAATAGATATAAGGAAGAAGAAGATTCATCCTTTATTAGTAGGCGCAATGATTCACTGCTTCAGCAGCCACATATAGTTAATGAGAAAAGATGGCATCGTTGTTGTTTCTGTATGTGTGTTAAAGAGAGAGAGAAGGAGAGACATGTAGCTGCAAAAATCAGTGGGTAATCGAAGGGCTGTCGCCTTCATTGATGGCAGAATTGTAATCCTTTGTCGGTCCAAGGAAAAAAAAAATCCCATACGCCATTTCACTGCTATGTAATCGCGAAGACAACTTTCAATTATTAAATTAAAGACCCTTTATCATTTCCACTTAAATAAAGGTTTTTCTTTCTTTCCCTCATTTCACCAATCATGTACTTAATTCAAGTTGCCAATACCAGAACTCTATTATTGAACATAAACAAGCTACGCTTGACTTGCAATATGAAAGTGGATGTATTATTGTCGGTAAATTTTATGCCATCTCTTTTTCATTGGACATTGATCATTAGATAATTAACTTAATCCCAAGTACTAGTCCCTCTACTTCTAGCTGTATTGCTTCCTAGAAGTACATAAGGTTGGGTTTGACCAGACATTACAATCGAAGAGATTTCTGATCAGCAAGAAGCTTGCCCAAGTACTAATGTATCAAATCTGATTTTCCAACATATAATCTGCTTCAAGATTGATCCAAATGTTTATGCATGAATATACAATTTTTACTATATTTTAATGCACTATCATGCGATTAGTAAATGAAGCACTGCTTATTTCCTTTCTTTTACTCATAAGATTCATGGATTAATATTATTTAATTTTGATAATTTAAGTAAAATCCTATTAAATTATCATCAGTATTCTTTAGTTGATAGAAAAATAAATGATCAAATTAATATGAGGAAAAGTTCAAGACCTCCTCTCTTTATCAATAATTTCAGTGAAAGAAAAACATTATCATTGAGAACTTAAGTAAGGTTCATTACCTTTTGAACCCTAATTACAAGTTAATGATCAATTGCTAGATAGTATATATCTATAGATTTATTTTGACCACTGACTTGAGGCTATTGAATATTAAGGAGAACAGCATGTTAATTTAATAAACAAACTTATTCACATGGCATGTTTCGTACATTCATTTGAACCTCTCTACCTTTCTTACATATTTATGTTGTTTGTAGATTACATCACCAAAGCATATACCAACATGTAATTTAATCGGAAGACTGAAATAGATGGAGCCATTAGATGCCAAAGGTTCCTTGTTAAGATATTGTAACGAAACACTAAGAAAAGACACCATATATAGTTCTTCTTGTGGTTACGGGTACCTTAACTTCGATACGTTTAGTCAGTTTTAGAAGAGCAAACAATGGAGGAAAATGTCTTGGAACTTGTTGATACTTTAGAACACAGATGAATTCCATCTTCCACTTTGCCCTTATGGAACTCATATTCTTCTATACCTTGTACTCACCATTTAACATCACATCCTTCGTAGGAATCTCCCTTTCACTTTCTAACTATTGACATTAGTAAGCCGAGACAAGCACATGGGTGATGGGATTTAAATAACTGTAAGGAAGAAGTCAAGTAAAATCCCGTATGTGCTCCGAAGCAACCACTATTTTAATATCCACTAATTGTGGATAAACCACATTAGGCCATTAAGGTAATGGTTCTGATGATATTAGAGACCATGATTGTGGGATCAAAATCTTGCAGGTCGGCTATGATTGCGCTGATTCGTGTCTGTTAATCACAGACACTACACAAACCGAGAAATTGCCTAGTGTCCGCACCTACAGTGAGTCAATTAGTGATGGAGATTCCAATCTAGGAACATTAATTCCTTGGCAACAATCATTTCAAAGTAAATGGAATGCGTCCCCTTTGTACTTCAGCTACAACTCTCCAACAGTGGATGTGTGGACACTGAGCTCTTGGCTCGTATATGCAATCATTCTACACCTTCATGCTCCGGACTTATCGGTGCATTTTCTAAGTTATTTCTCTATGTAAACATGTCGGACACAAGCCTATACAATAAGAAAAGAAGAATACAGAGAGTCACATGGGAAAAAGTGAAAGGTTTAAGTAGGTGATGAGACGGTGATCAATGAAGCTCTGCCATATGCTAGATAGTAAGGATATATCCTAAGAAGGAAATTGATGTGGCGAAATGATAGTGGACATGTTCGTATCTGTCGGTTTTGTGAACGTTTAATGGGTCATGGAGGAGCTTGTGCCTCTCTTTTCTCTGCGCACACGTGGATAGTGACTTTCACTGTGCTTTGCTCATCACCTGCACCTCCTTTGATCCCTTTTTTATCTGCTTCTTCTCTGCATCTCCACTGATTTTTGTTAGTTCCTGACAGATTACTGTAACATGGTTGTGAAATTAAGTAATGAGTCCCTGTGAGATGGATACCTATCAACTACCATCATCTATACATCAACACTTGAAGTGGGTGTGTTAAGGTTTTGATGTTGAAGCTGAGTCATTTGGATTTTTCCTTATAGTGCTCTTGGGCTGCATACCATGAACTCTCGTTCCTGATGGATGCAAAGCTATCTAGCTGAGAGGAGGGTCCATTACTGAAACCCACCTTTTTTTTCTAGCATTTTTTCAGCTTTTAGGTTCAAAAATTTTAACTTTTGGATCCATTTGCCAGAATTATTGGTTTGGTGTCTAAGTGGGAAAGAAGAGGCTACAGAGAATTTATCTAAACTTGACACTATCACTACCAGTCACGGCCATCAATCTTCAGTTTGTTTAGAATGCATGGCGCATTGAGGGCTCTTTGTGGGTCTAGTTTTTCTTTATAATTCTCCAATTTTTTTAATAGTAAAAGTCTTCTATCTTTGTCCGTGATTTTTACCTTAATTTAGAAGTTTTTCACGTAAAATCTGTGTGTTCAGTACTATTCTCTCAGTCTTATTTAGCTGCGAACCTGCTCTAATTCGGTCGATTTTCACAACAAAATCATGATTCGCCATGGATCTCACGCATTCTCGTTGGTCCAAAACAAGAAATTATGGGACAAAAATCAAAATGGTTGAAAGTGCCAGTTCATATAATACGATATCTTCTTTTTTCGTTTTGAATGAAAACTGATAGGACCAATTCTCTTATCGCAAGTTCGAAGGTAATCATGTCATTGAATTTGTCATTTCAATAGCTTTATGGTTCAAAAGTTGCATGCATGAATGAAATGTTTGTGCTTCCGATTTTTTGTCACGTATTTGTCTCTATCTCTAACTCAAGATAGATACCATATTTTTTCAGTTCTCTCCCATTAAAATGCGATCTTCCTCTTTTTGCCCTTGGTTGGCATTATCAAGAGAGGGAGGGATTTTTCATGATTGGTGGCAGACAAAAAGATCAAAACAAAAGTTGACCAAGAGATTGACAATTCGAGTATTGGAACCTGATGTGTCACCACTCACTCAGGTCTTCTGTATTAAGTGAAGATCAAAACTCTTTGGTTATAGCAAGTATATCGGTACAACACCTTGTCACTGTAAATTATCTTAAATTATTGAAACCATGAAAAGCTTTATTATATTACTTCTAATTTTTTTCAAAACGATATGTTGCCAAATTTTATTAAAACGATTACAATAATACTTTGTAAATCACTATTTTCAAATTACTTGTCAATGTTTTTATTATTTAATGTACCACTTTGGCCACAATATTATATTTTAGATGAAACTAAGACTGTCCATCTTTACAACATAAACTTTTTTGTTAATCATAAAATATAATATAATATTCTTAGAAAATTTCTGCTTTTTTAATATGATTTATCCTCATCATAATTGAGGTCTGATAATGAAATTTAATAAGGATAAAAAATTAGTTATTTAAACAATTAAGTAAGGATAGGAAAGTACTGAATTACGAGGGTTAATTTATATACAGAAGTCTTGATTGTTAACGTGAATACAATCTCAGGTTACGATATTTGTCTATGTAAGAATACTGAATGGAGAAAGAATTTAACTTTGAGCACTGTTTAATCCGGTTACTCATTCCAAGCCTTATGTTTCTGCACTAAAAAGAAGCAATGTCTTTATACTATGGCATTTTGTCAAACATTATGAGTGCCCCAATGACTGATCACTCTTGGAGGCGTGAAAATAGGCCTGGTGTTCCACGATCAATCAAACCCGCCATTTGTATATTGGTCTGTCGAGCCTTATTCTAATCTCAGGCTATTGATTGTTGGGTCCATATCATTTTCCACATTTTGCTTATATCTCATGTACCTACCCTTAGCCCGCAACCGCAAGAAGTTAGAAGTCTAAGGACTTTCAAGTTCACCAAGTTGCAATGACAATACTACGTGATGGGAATTTGGAGACCAATATGTAAGAGAGAGAGTTTGAGTGGCAAAAGAATCTCACTGTTATTAAGAAGTAAACACTATATATATATAGAGCGTACATGTGAAGTTAGAGATAAGATTTACAATTAAAAGTCAAAAGTAAATCTTGACAAATAACAACAAATTGAATGGAAGAAAAGGCTATGATTGAGGCTAGGATTAAGGCTATGATGGAGGTGTCCTAGTCATATCGTCAACACAATATACCCTTAACGGAGGGGAATTTGGCTGCAACGGAGCAATCCCTTGATATGCTACAGGAAGTGCATGACACAGCTTTGAAGTATAATGTAGTTAATGAGAATATAGTTGATGTTGTGAATATTTAGCGGGCTAATGATAAGAATTTTGCTGTAACTGAACCAGATGAGCAGCTTGATAATGTTTCTAAAGAACGTGAGAGGGTGAATAATGTAATTAATGTGAACATTGATAATGTTGTGGATATTCAGCATGCTAATGAGGAATTACCAGTTTATGTTGTAGTTGATGATAAGGTTGGCAAAGTACTTAAAGATAGTGAAGTTGTCTCTGAAACACCCTTAATGAAGGCAGATATTCTTCTTAATGGTGATGTGGATGTTGTTAATAGTGGTTTTGATGTAATTGAATGTTCTATGGCTGATGTTACTGATGTAGTACTTAATATAGTCCCTATTGAGGCTGTTAAAAATAGTCGTAGTGTAGAGGATCTAATTAGTAAGGAAGGTGTTGATCGTGAAGTTATGTTATATCCTGCTATTGGTAAGGTAATAGTTCAAGTAAATGGATTGAAGAATGTTATTCGCAGTGTTATTGAAGTAGATTGCCATGGTCTGCAAAATGGAGTGCATCACTTCACTTCGTAATATTTGGAGCATTGTCAGATGGATTGGGCTAACATGTTGACTCTATTAGCAGCTATTGGGCAAAATAAGATTTATAAGGATAGGCTGAAGTATGAAAAACGGCTAATAATGGTAAACTCCAGTGATTACGGTTTGGTAAGTTAGGGGACTAGGATTACCAGTTCCCAGAATGCAAAACAGAAGATAGGTTCCCCTCAAGAAAGCAGTCTAGATTAGTAATTGAGGATAGTGATTCTCCATCAGATGCAGCCAAAATCTATGACATTTTAAGAGATTTTTGTGTGTAGTCAAAAACTTCAAAAAGGAAATCAGCCAGTAAGAGAAAGAAAAATCCCAAATACCAACAATAGGGGATTAAACAACTAGCATAAACAAGGAAATGTATCTTAGCATGTAACGTCCAACCCAATCTTTCCATGAAGATAAAGTATAAATAATGTCTTTAGTTGATTATTTTTGCAGACTATCTTGGTGAAGATATACTTCGTTACTTAGGAAGTTGGCTGTCATATTGTCAATATGATCATGGAAGCAAGCCGAGAAATCTTTGGATTCCCTTTATCCTCATAACCCAAATTTGGAAACACTAACATTTTCGATGTGCAGATGCGAGGGGTCTTACATCTTTTACAATCGACTTGCCTTGGATAAGCAACGGTGTCGTATCTTCTTGTTACGTTGTTGTTCCAATTGGTTTGTTTGTATTGTATAGTATATTGTCGTTTTTATTGTAGGAGATTAAGGAGATTACTACTACTCTCCTAATGTTGTTCTTCATCTTTAATCTATCAATCTAATCTTTTAATTTTTAAAAAAAAATACTACTTGATATAGAAACGCAAGAAGATATAAAGTTAATTACTAAAATTTCCAAGCAGAGAAAGCTATGAATCAATAGACAACATAGAGACAATTCAGCGTCAATTTCAATGGAGGGGGAAAAATAAGGGGTGAAGAAACTAATACAAACCAGACATTTGAGGTAGCTGCAATATCTCGTCTTGTTCATAACACCATGTACATAACAAATTAATACAATCTCGGGCTCTCCTTAGGACCTTTGGTTGCTGGATCTTAGGAAGATCACCACTTGTACGTTAATAATGTCTCTCTCTCTCTCTCTCTCTCGCTCCCCTTTTTCCTTTTCTTGGATTCCCTTTAAGCAAAACTCGGGTCTGTGTTGGCTAATTGGATACAGCCGCTGTCGCAAGCCTTGCTCTGAGTTCTTTCCTCAAGATTTTGCCTGACGGAGCTTTTGGAATTGCTTCCGTAAAGAAGACCCGTTTAATTCTCTTGTAATATATAACCTGCATGCCCAAATCATTACAATAACGAACGTTAGATTATGATGGGAAGTAAGAAAGAACCTTAAATTCATGTGGCGAATGATGATGTGTGTTTTTTTACCTGTTTGGAGATGTATTGTTTTATTTCGTCCTCCGTGACTTTTGAACCGTTGGATAGTACAACGAATGCTACCGGTATTTCTCCTGCGGCTTCATCTTTCATACTGGGAACATATCGACGGTGATTACTCGTTAGCTCCCATTATTGGTAAAAGTTAGAAGAATTGACGAATGCGAAGAAACTTACGGAACGACAGCAGCATCAGAGATGTTTGGATGAGTGATCAACATTGATTCGAGCTCGGCTGGGGCCACTTGGAAGCCATTGTATTTGATCAACTCTTTCAAGCGATCAACGATGAAGAGCTCGTCATCGTCATCAATGTACCCTATATCTCCCGTGTGCAGCCATCGGTCTTTGTCTATTGTCCTCTCCGTCGCTTCGGGGTCATTTAGATAGCCTATACATACACAGCAAGTTAGTTAATTTCACGTCTCTTTTTAATCAAAAATTAAAGAGGTTAAGTTTGTAAGTCTAAAAATAAACTTGTTGAATATAATCTAATGACATAATTAAGATAACCATTTGGTAATTGAAATGGAGTTATATTATATTTACTTATCGGATATTATTTAGTTCTTGACATGTTAATTAATATCTATTGAATCCGTCAATTGGATGTCTCTAACTTAACAAGAAATAAATATTGTAACAATCCTATGTGCCAAATTAAGAGGTCACGTCAGAAATTCGATGTCTATCTAATCCTATGTTACTGATAGTTTAAGAACACAAACAAGTGTTGTCGATTTGACCTGGTCGCATCAGTACAGTATGTAGATAACACAATCATTAACAGACAGATTCATCTTCCGCCCTTACTTGGGGTGAAACCTTTTCTAAGCTATATATTATTTTACAAAAGAGTTGGTTTCTGTTTCTGGTTTCTTTGTCAGATTCAAATTACACATGATTCAACTAATTTATGACTAACTTGTTATTTTTTTTAAACGGAATCGCATCATAAATCATGGATGGTTAAGTGAGCAATTGGACCCTGAGTCACTTCAGGTTTGTGGGAACCATATTCAATCAATCGAAAAGGATAACCACAAAGAAAATGAAAGGACAAGAATATTAGAGGTGGGCAATTCCTCCTGAACAGAAAATTGCATCAATAATTGTGAAAGTCCACTACGCGTTAATTTCAATTCGTAACAAGAACAAAAGTACAGGCCATCTCTTCGTTAGTTGTCGTTGTTGCAACTACCTCAGAATGCAAAACTCTACCTAACTGTTAGGCCAATTCTCTCTTATGTTCTACCTACCTTTATCTTGAAATGGTTGTTAACCGTTTGATATTAATTATTTCAGTTCAGGACGGAATTTCTTGTTCGTGATCGAACGAACAACATTTTTAATTTATTTATTCTCAACTTGCCGTCGTATTTTAATGGATCCAATCTCAAATCATGACCAATTATTAGTTGACTTGGCAACCTTTTGTTAATCAGCTCAAATGCTATAGTAGTTGAACGACTTACGCTAATATTTCCGCAAGAGATTTGGTCTGACACGCAAATTTTGTATTAACAAAGAGTACAGAGAGAGAGAGAGAGAGAGAGAGAGCTAAGGAAGATGTACCTTTCATGATTTGGTCACCTCGGATGCAAATCTCTCCGGCTTGATTTTTCGGCAGCGAAGCACCAGTTCCGGGGTCCACAATCTTCATCTCGGCGTTTCTGACGACGGTCCCGCAAGCGCCGGCTTTGATGTCAAATGGTTCTTTGGCAAATGACAGGCACATTGCTAGTACAGGACCAGCCTCTGTCATCCCATAACCCTACAGACAAATGCATGACTCCAAACTTAAATCCCCTACTCAATCTTACCAATACCAGGATCCCGACTACGATGACGACGCATCAGTTCTGTCTTGTCTTAAAGCACAAGTAATTTATTACTCCTCAGTGATCTTAAAAGCATGTTATCCTAGAAGGAATTTATCGCGAAACTTATGACAAGTACCCGACGAAGATGGATTTTTAGAGTGATTACCATCTTTAACCTAATAATTCTTGATTGAATTTGCACATACAACTCAATTGACTAATCCCACAAAGAAAATGCATGCTTTACATTGTTAAGGATTGTTTTCCCAATGCATTAATATTATATTTGGGCAAGATCAAAGTAACAGTAAGCAACTTAGATTATTACCTGTCCAAGTTTAGCGTTTGGTAATTTGGCTCTCACATTGTCCTCAAGCTCTTTACCCATCGGAGCTGCGCCGGACAGAACCGTCCGGATCGACGACAAATCATACTTATCGACTTCAGGGCACTTTGCTATTGCCAGAACAATAGGCGGCACAAACGGAGCTATTGTAACCTTGTACTTATGTACAAGTTCCATTAAAGATATGATCTCGAATTTTGGCATAATCAAGAGAGCGGCACCAACTCTTAGCCCACATAGCAACACGGAATTGAGCGAGTAAATGTGAAACAAAGGCAAAACACAGAGAATCACATCCTTGTCGTGAAAATAGAGGTTAGGGTTCTCTCCATCTACTTGTTGTGCCACGCTGGTCACAAGGCCTTTGTGCGTCAACATTACACCTTTGGGCAACCCTGTAGTCCCCGACGAATACGGAAGCGCCACTACATCGTCAGGGTTGATTTTGACGGCGGGGAGATCTGTCTCGTCGGCGGTTGACAGCTCTGAAAAATGCAAGCACCCTTCGGGTGGCGAATCAATGGTCATTAGCTTGACATCATTGTCTTTAGCGAATTGCTTCACTTTGTCGACATAAACTGCTTTTGTTATTATCAACTTTGCCTTAGCCGCCGTCGCTTGTTTTGCTATTTCCTCCGGAGTATAAAAAGGGTTGGCAGTTGTGCTAATAGCACCACGGCACGACGCTCCAAGGAACGCAAAGACAAATTCCGGCGAGTTTTGGAGCAGAAGCATAATAACATCACCTTTTTCGATGCCCAGCTTGTTGAGGCCAGCAGCGACTTTGCGTGAGACGAGTTCGACGTCGGCATAACTGTAGATATCGCCGGTGGCTCCATTGATCAAACAAGGGTTATCTTTGAATTGGGAAATGTTCTCAAAGCAATAAGAATGCAAAGGGAGGTGATTTGGGATATAGATATCAGGCAACTTGGAACGAAAAATGAACTCTTGTTGCACTGTTTTGGCCTCCATTGCTGTTATCAGAGAAAGAAAGGTGGAAGTTAGGAGACTACGTGTGCAAAAAATTAAGAGAAGGTAGGTTTTTGGTTTTGCTTCCCCTGGGTTTGTTGAGCATATGGATGGAGTAATATACAAGTAGGTGATGATACATGATAGCAGAGGGGAGCTGGTGAAAGGAGTTGAATGGAATTTCACTACATGATAAGAAGCTAAAGTCCAAACTTCTAGGAACTACCAGGAACTATCATATACACCATTTTCACCATAAGCCCTAACGAAAACAAATAAAAATATTTCAATCAAAACACTTGGAGGCATCAACCTTCAACTTTCGATTGAAGGATTGGGCTGTTATTCCCAAATGTGTTGGCTCTCAGCAGGGATTCCCATGAAACTACGTTTGTCCAAAATGGCTATTCCATGGGGGCTAGTGGCGATTGGACACATCAATTTTTTGTATTACGTTATTTTGACCATGTTTTTACTCTATTTTTGCCATGTTTTTTTGTGATTTAAACCCATCGGCGATGACGGTGATATCGACAGTACACATGCAACAAATAAATAAATAAAATACTCAGTATGTGGATGTCAGATTTGACTGGATGACACCCACGTTGTTCCTCGTAAAAATTTTACCTACCACGCATGCGGCAAAGGGTGGGCTTGGTCAAAATTTGTGTTAGGCATTTCCATTCACTCACCTACTACAACATCCAAAGTCGTCGGTCGTGGACATCGGGAAAATTCTTCGCTACTGTTTTAATTGTATTATATGAAGGTAACAAAGGAAGAATTAAGTAATAAACTCACTTCGATCTGTTTCAAGTGCTAAGAAAAGCATTAAAGGAAAAAGTTACACAAGTTTTACAATTTATTATCTTATGGTCCAATAGATTAAAATTTGACGATGACTCCAACGGAAAATTGGATAAGACAGAGGTTAGGGACAGCTCTTTACATTGGATAAATGGGTTTGAAGCTTATTAGTTTAGTTGAATGTTCTTCAGTCAAGAAAAGAGTGGTTTACTCTTAATAAGAGACTCGTTCAAGCTTGGGATTAACGAATCAAAAGACTGATGATCGAATCAGACTCTATCCTAGTTGCAGAAAGTGAATGCATAAAATATAACATAATTATGGACTATAAGAGTAAGGAATTACATATGTTGAATAACTGAAAATTCAACATCAAGATTTTACCTACCATGATGATGGAAAGTCCGATACGTTTACCTACTACTTAGAAGGAGGGTGTGATTGGCTGAACAAATTGCAAGTATTAGACCATAAAAGCCTAATTTGACCTGAAAAAGCAAGTTCATAAAATCCATAACATTAGATTAAAACCGACCAGCACCATCTAACAGAAAGTGCGGACTTTCCTTACCAAACTACTTGCTCATGATCTTTGACTTGTGCAACAGTTGTTCTCGTCAAGTAAAGCAAAGAATACACCAACACGCAACAGGAAGTCCATCAGGGGAGTATGTATATCAACTCATATATATGTATTGAAGTGTACATATTTTTCCAGCTGCCTAATGTGGTCGTTCGTTGTTGAGCATGTATATGTATACTAGCAGATTAAGACTGAAAAAATGCACAGTAATAATGTCCTGTTAATTTAATTCGTTATATTATTATATAATTTTAATGTATAAATAAATATGAAAATTTAAAAATTTATAATCAAATTATAAGTAAGAGTTCAGATTTTGTTATTAAATTATAAATATTTTAAATTTCTAATTCGTTATATTATTATATAATTTTAATGTATAAATAAATATGAGAAATTTTAAAATTATCAATTAAATTATAAATATTATAAATTTGTTATGGATATTTTATTAGGAAGGTTTAGATATGTTAAATTAAAAATATATAAGTTAGAATATAATAAATGAATAAGTAAAAATTTGGGATGAAAAAATTAAAAATTAAGGAAATGTATAGTGTAATGTGTCTTATAAATGTATAAAATATATAAAAATAAATAAAAACCTCAAACAAAATAAGTTTAAAATAAATAAATAAATATTCTGTAATTTAAAATTTTGTGATAAAATTATTAATATTTAAAATTTTAAATTCATAATAATAAAATCATAGAATTTGAGAGAAAATAAGTTACTGAAGTTGGTTTAGAATAAAAGAAACAAAAGAGGTAAAAACAATCGTGAGTTCGCCGTAAACGCTTAATAATGCAAGGTCATCAATAACCTATGTATTAAATATCAACAATAACATTTAATAGAAGAATTATTAATAAGCGGATGAAAAGAAACAGGAGTTGTCATCTTATTTGTCCATTTCATCCAACGGTTCTCTTAATCTATGTCTTATCCTGTCGTCAATTTCATTAAGTACTACTCCATCTCACTATTGTTAATAATAATATTTGATTAATAAAAAATAATTAACAACTGTGACAATATTATATATACATATATATATATATAGTTCATTAACTATTATATATAATTTATTATTATTATTATTATTATAAATTTATTATTATATGTTCTGTGACTTATTATCACAGCCGTGACAATATAATAATTAATAATAATAAATTATATATATATTGTTTTTCATTAAATTTTTTAATAAATTAAATTATAAAAGATTAAGTTGTCAAGAAGTAATTACTGTCGATGTGGAATTCTTTTGTTATAATTCGTAGTTATTGAAATATAATAAATTTATTCAATTATCATCAATAATTATTAGCATATAATTAACTATCTTATTTACGAAAGCTTAGTTACTTGATTAAGTTGTTAATATTAATATTTGGTATATATATTACCATCATCATCATCACCTAATCCGAAATTTCGCAATGAAGCAAAATCTGGAGAAATCCGATAATACGCAGCCTTATTCTTATATAATAAAGAGGCTGTTTTTAATAAACCCATATACAAATGAAACAATATAAGAATGATACATGGCAAAGAAATGTTTCTTGTGAAACATACAAAGCCTCAATGGAGAGCCAACAGAAAAGTTATGAACAGTTTTCCTTATTCCCTTCATCCTTTCACACAGTGGCCATGGAGAATACTCACCATAGAAAATTAAGGCGCTGTGACAATTGGGTTACAAGATAATAATTTAAGCCAGAAGTGGTAGAACACGTGCCTGAAGACAAAAGGAAAAGTTTTGTCTCTCCAGAAAAATTGCCCATGGGCATTTTGGATTTAGTTGTAACAAAATAAAATCTTAAACTCATATTTGAAAGCGAAAATTGAGAGTTTAATCCAGTATTTCAAAAAATAAATAATTCATCCAAAAAGTACATATTGGTTGCATTGCAGTATTCGTATTTGAAACTGAAGAATGCATAGAAAGTAGCAGACAGTCACATAACATTCCATTTTGAATGAAACATTGGTCCTCTGAAAAATGATTTTCGTACTTGCTTAGGAATTTATATATTACCGTATTTATAATTATTGTATACTTTATATCAGTGAAAAATTTTCCATTCTATTATGGTGTGACTTTTCAAGACTAATTGTAGTCACAAGTATAAATTAAAAAAGTCACAACCGTGACTAATATTTTTTAATCTCATTTTTGACATTTTAATTTATTTTTAATGTTTCATAATACATAATCCACGTTAAATTTTTTCATTTTTATCTTCTTATTTATGTATTTTTAATATTTCAACATTTAAAATATTCCAACCTTATTTTAATTATTCATTTTTGGTATTCAAAATGATATATTTTTAATATTTCTATCATAATTTCTTTCTTAATATACATCTAAAAATTTTAATGCTGATAATTTTATGCCAAATTTTAATTTTCACAATATTCATTTATACATTAAATAATTTTAAATAATATCAAATGTTATGAATTTTGGTGGAGAGGTAGAGCAATGTCTTACAAGTACAATGGTTCAAGAACCAAGTCATTTAGAGGTCAGACAAAGAAGATATTGCCAAAAACTCATCGGACGTTCATCAGCCTCTCAGCATTCCATGCATGATCGCGATTTTTTCCACAACTTCAAAGTTGCGATCGTGCTTTTCACCTAAAACCTTCAAAGTCGCTATCGTGCATTTGCATGAAAGTGACTTTCACTTTTAAGCCTTAAATGCACGATAGCAACTTTCATGTGAAAGTCTGAATTTCGTTAGTTACATATCCAACTTTAAACTTTTATAATTTTTGATCCAGAACTTCAAAAATTGCAAACTTTATATCAATAAAAAGCTAAAAGAAAGATCCACAACTTTCATAAAGAAATTTTGTCAAAATATATCTAGATGAGTATAGTTTATTCATGGAAGTGTCATATCAAAAATTTAACTCCCTTAATAATTTATTCCTAATAACCTCTCACATGACTTCCATTCACTAAAATCCAACCCCTTTAATTTTTATTTCTAGTCTTTCTATTCCATTTCATTCAACTCATTCACTATAATTTATATATATGTGTAGTTAATTAGAAGAACAAAAAAAGAAATAAAGAAGATGTTATAGTGAGTCACACCCCTAAAAGTGTCACGGGTGTGACATCTTAAATCACACCTGTGAATGTTTCACAGGTGTGACTTAAGATATCACACCCGTGACATGGCCTTCTTAAGTTCTTTTTCTACGAGTTCACGTGAATATCAAAAGAAATGTCTTAGACGAAAAGAAGAACTCACTCATCATGTGGCTTATTCACACCCATACTAACCATGCAGCTTACCCGACCCGGAAGCTTTCACCGAGAAGACGTCATTCCATATCTGGGTGAAAGCTCTTACTATAAACCCATGATGGTATGGGGAGTTTAGTTGCAAGAAACAGTTTAGAAGCTCTTTTAATTCTTATTTTGGGTATATCTCACTCTCCAGTATCATTTGCAACATCGAGTGCCTGAAGTCCAGATAAGGGTCGTCGGAGTCTTTCTCCGCGGCAACGCTCTCACTGTCGACATGTAACATCCTGTCCCCATATTAAGGGTTAGAATTTAGATTTCAATAATAGAAAAAAAATAGCAATGTAAGAGTTAGAAAAATTTGCATTTCATGCTCATGCATAAAGTTAGCATACATGCTTTTGAACTTGAATTTCTGTATACATGGAAATAATTGTACATGCACTCATTATTGACATTCCGGGTAAAATTGAATTGTAATGGAATATGTGAAAAATTGTGGTTACAGTAATAAAATAATTTTAGATGGTGGATTGAGAAATTAGAATGGTCTACAATTGTATTTAATGGATTTTTGGATAGTGAATGATAAAAATTTGCGTAAGTGGAATGAAGAAGAGAAGCTGGAAAGGTTAGCACTACTGAGAAACTTCCTGGATTAAACTATATTGATCTAGGTAGTTTATAATAAAATTGTCTTCTTCAAAGTTGTAGATCTTTCTTCTAGCTTTCCATTGATATAAAGTTTGCATTTTTTGGAGTTCTGGATCAAAAGATATGAAAGTTGGAAGATTGGTACGTGACATTGGATTTTTTTTAAGAGTGAATGTCACTATCATGCAAATGCACGATAGCGACTTTTGTTGTTTAAAGAATGGAAGTCGCTAAAGTACATGAACGTTTATAAGTGAATGTCGCTTGGAGGTTCAAGGACGAAAATTGTAATCGTGCATGTGAAGGTTGATAACAGGTGAATTTCCGACGAGTTTTCTTGAATTGATTTTTGGTTTTTATACCCAAAAGGAGTTTTTTGTATGTGTGTGTGTGTGTGTGTGTGTGTATGTATGTATGTATGTATGTATGTATATGTAGATAATCTGTTCTGGTTTGAATATGTGGAAGTTTACATAAGTTGATGAAGAAATGCATGTACTCTGTTCTGGGTAAAAGTTGACATACTGTTCATGCATGTAATTGTGAAGTATTTTTAGAGATAGTTTTACATAGTCTGAAATGAGTTTAATGATTTTATATGAAAATGTTGATGAGGTCGTGAAATAGAATTGACGAAATGATAAGTTTTTGATGAAATGAAACATTTTGGAAAAAGAAAACACAGTAGAGAGAGAGAGCTTGAAGTTTCAGTTTTGATAGTTATTATTTTATGAACTTGTAGTTGATTGATTTTGAGCTGAAAAAAGGAGTTAAATGAAGTTAAAGAATAGATAAAAAATGAAAGAATAAGCATTGGATGAAAATCTGAGAATTTGGAGATTTACAGTAGAGAGAGAGGAAGAATATGAGTTTCGGATTTTTGGTGTTTGTTTGATTAAAATTGATTATGGTTTGCTTAGAGACTGATTTGGAGTACGTAATGCTGAAAAGATTTGTTGGGAGGAATTGTAAAGTCTAAAAATGAAAGAAACTGGGAAGGAAATATGGAGGAAATAAGGTAGAAGTGATAGAGTAATCACAAAAGATGAATTAAGATGAAAATGATGTTGAAGTGCGATGGACATGTACAGATGCAGTGTTTCCACTGAACATGCATCTGTATTTTTTCCATATCTTGGTCTATAGACATCCAAATGGGATGATTTTAAGTTCATATTACACTACAGACATATGGCTATATTGTTTATGAAGGAATTGAATTTGAATTTTGTCTCTAAGAATTTCAAAAATTAGCTCGAAGTTGAGTTTGTGGATTCTGTCTTGGTTTGGAACAGACTATAGTATTTTTGGCATAAAGTGCAGAATATTAAACCAAATTGCATGAAACTGGTTTCTTTTGAAAGTTAAGATATAAAGGAATAATTGTTTAGAAGAAAGTTGGGCCTAAATCCTTCGTTTTCATTGTCAAAATGATCAGGTAAAAGTGACCCGAAATTCTGTTTTGGAGGGAGCTGGAGAAAATGGAAGAGAGGAAGAAGATGCAATTTGTAATTGAGTAGAAGTTTCCATCGTGCTTAAGCATGACGGTGGAAGTCACCCTTGTGCCATTGCTGAAATTGGTTGGAATGCACCGTCGTGCTTTGCTGATTTGACCAAATAGTTGACTCACCTGAACAATCTTCCTTTTTTTACTATAACTTCTTTTCCCGACCTCCAAATGACATGGGACTTGAACCATTAGACTCGTAAGACATTGCTCTATCCCTCCACCAAAATTTATAACGATCTGAGAACAATTGAGAGAGTTTGAGTGGAAAACATGGGACGGGTCTGACAGTGTATATTCTTCAACATTTTTGTCTTTATCTGTCACCCCCGTGAATTATTCTGACACCCACGATTTATTCTCATGGGCGTGACTCTTGCAAGGGCATGATATTCACTCTCACGCCCGTGAGTGGCAATTGTTGGACCATTGCCACTCACGAAATTTCATTCTCCTACTCCCCCTCTCAACTTCTGGATCTTTGTTGAAGCTTGGATCATCATATTTGTAAGTTATTTCAATAATAAATAGGTCTTGTAATGCTATGATTGATGCTGGAAACTGGTTTGGATGAGTAGTTCTACTGGACATGTTTTGGTATTTTAGCCATATCTTTCTCTGTAGGTATCCAAATTAGATGAATTTAAATTTGTATTAAGCTAGAAACTTATACGTACAACTTTTGTGAAGGAGTCGAATTTGATTTGTGTCACTAATTGTGTCAAAAGTTGCCTTGAAGTTGAGTATCTGGAATCTGTCACTGTTTGTGAATAGTCTGTAGTCATTTAGGGATAATTTTCAAAATACTGAACCAAATTGCATAACATTGGTGTCAATAGAAACTTAAGACATAAAGGAACAAATCTGTAGAAGAATGTTTGGCCTAAATCCTTCATTTTAGTTGTCAAAATGACCGTGTAACATTGACCTGAAAGTCTGTTTGTGGAAAAGTTGGAACAAATGAAGTGTTTTCACTAAACTTGCTTTTGTATTTCGATTATAATTTTCACTGTGGATTTTCAAATGAGTTGGTTCTTAATTCAGATTAAACTAGAGACATATGTCTACAACTTTTCTAAAGAATCCGAATGTTAATTCTATCTTTAAGCATCTAAAAATCTGGCTGGAATTAGAGTTAGGAATTTTGTCACAGTTTAAAAACAGTTTGAACTCTTTTAGTTATAACTTTCAGTATATTGACTCAAATTGTACAATTTTGGTATTATTACAAACTGAAAACATAGTGGAACAATTGTCTAGAAGAAAGTATTACTGAAATACACCATTTTCTTGTCATAAAGAGCATGCAAAGTTATCCCGAAAGGGGGGTGTTAAGATGAAAATGCTGAGGTGTGCTGGAATTTGATGACTAAAATGTTCTGAACATGCTTCGGTATTTTAGTTATATTTTGATCTGTAGATTTACAAATAAAATTATTCTTATTTTAAATTGAACTAGAAACATAATTCTACAACTTTTGTGAAGAAGTCAAATTTTAATTTTATCTTTATGATTTTCAAAATTGGCATGAAAGTAAGTTGTAGCTTAAGCTGAAGCACTGTCAGGGACAGAAATCATGTCCTATAGTTATTGAATAAACTGTATTGCTGTGGGCCGAATTAGACTAAGTTGTCTTCACCAAAGTTGTAGATTATTTTCTTAGCTTTAAATTAGTATAAATTTTGTAATTTTTGGATTTTGGAATTGAGAGTTATGAGGTGTACAACTTGGAGGTATGATCATTAGTCAAAATGTCAAATGTACACAGTCTGTGGTATTTGAGCATAACTCATTGAATACTGAGCCAAATTGGATGAACTTGGTATTATCGAAAACCTAAAACAAAGAGGGAAAACTTTTTAGAAGGAAATATTACCTAATTACCTCACCTTCCTGATGAGAATAATTGAGCAAAGTTGACCTAAGGTGGATTGTGACATGAATCTGGATTGAGGGATTGAGTATGATTTCACATGATCATAAGGTGATAAGATTTAGGATAAGAAACATGCATCATACATGTTCAGTATACGTGAATGTGTATAATTGAATTCATAGTTGCGCGCAATAGTAATATATGTTTGTATTGAATATTTTAGAGGAACCTTTAAAGCGACCTATTCCAGATATTGCCGAGACTTCGAGGCAATAAGCAAACAGGGAGCTTTTATAAGTAATTTAGACGGTAACTTGATTTGTTTTGTTTACTACTGAATTGAATTTGATATTGATGAATGTGTACTGATTTGTGTACGGATTCTGGACATGAAGGTCCGAGGTATTCGTTGATGAATGTGATATTGAAGTGCTACTTACCTTACTTTGTTCTGCTTGTTGAATTTGATATATGCTGATTGTATTCTGAATTTCGGACAATAATTGTTGGAACCCGTTACCGGATGTCCAACCTGTTGGATCCCGAATTCGGAACCCAACTACTTAATCCGAAACCCTCATACTTATACATGATTTCTCATAATTTCGGACTAGTCTAATATCAACTTAGGGCCCTTG
>JANKOE010000008.1:1564629-1584968 GCA_026284465.1 Erythroxylum citrifolium
GAAATGCTTTGGGGTTACTAAAATAGTTTCATGGAAACTATGTATATTTTATTACAAGGGTAATTTTGGAAAAAAAAATATTACAAGCCATTCCATTCCATTCATTTTTAGTATCACTTCTAAACAATGGTCAAAGGAGTCCATATCTTATTTTATTTAAACTTCCAAACAATGGAGTGGCCCATTCCATTCTATTCCATTCCGTTCCGTTCCATTAATTACCATTCCATTCCATTACATCCTAAACTCCCAAACATACCCTAAAGGATGTTTGAGATGGAGTCGATTCCTTGAGAAGAGTAGCTGGTTGAACGTAGAACGGAGAAGAGGTTGTTCCTTGGAGCTATTGCAAGCATCGCCTCCAGAGCATCAGAGCATCGTCAATCATCTAACTTAATCGAGTAAAAGTTCGAAGATTCGAGAAAGACATGGTTCGTTTTACCCTAATTGACAAATGTTAGGTATTTTTGTTGTACTCTATGAATCAAGTGGCCTTCCGCATGTGAGAGAGACACTTCCCAAATGTAAACTTCTATGATTTTTAATGAAACATTTTAATTTCTCAAAAACAAACCTTGTAAGCTACAAGGAAGTAGCAAGTTATTCCCAATATGTTATCAATTAATATTGCTATAGAAACAAACATGATTTGTCAAATTTAATGCAAGAACGTGGTGGGTTTCTGCCCATATGGCTGCTCTCGTAAAATTCTACAATGTCATAGGATCAAAAACGTGTTAACTTTGATTGACGATGACCTAATTTTGGTAGGCAATATAGATGTCAAGTTTCTTGGATCATGCAAAGTCATCTTTTCTGGGGTCAGATTAACTTTGCTTGGTTTTCAAGTATGGTAAGCAATAATAAGATAAAAGGTTTTAGAAACTGACCATGTGTTCATGCATTGTGACCTAATTGTGCAAAGGTTGACCAAATCACCATCCAAGCCAAAGATTAGGCACAAATGCATCATGCTTCATTCCAAGTGCCGTGAAGCGATTCCAATACCATAAAGACTATTAGCTCCCAATGTAGAGAATTCTTACTGTTAAGATGCAAATGAGCAATATATGGCTTAAATCGGGGGAAGAAGGTTTTAACACTTTTGCCTATCTTAAAGAAATGAAAGTCAAATGGTAGTCTCAGTAGCACGAAATTGCCAAGTTATGCTTTGTATTTAAGAAAGTTTCAAGTTCTTGTTTTTTTAATGTTATTTCAGCTTCAAAATGCAGTCCATATGCACATGCCAGCACCAATCCATATTTCTCCAACCTGCTGATCAGTATTACAGGGATCAAACCAAAATGAAAACCACAAGACTTGACCATCACAGATTCATCCTCTCCTCTTTGTTCTTCATCTTGTTCCTTTGTGTATTGGCTTCCATCAACGAAGTTCGATTCGATAGCTTACTCAAGTTCGGTAGATGTGCCCTTACCGACAGTAATCCTCCTCCTGAACCCTTCAACTCTTCTGCCAAACCTCTTGCCGGAAACTCTTCCTCCGCCGATGATGACGACGTTCGCATACTCATCGGCATCCTAACCCTTCCCGATCAGTACCACCGTCGTCATTTTTTACGTCTCATATACGGCACACAGTCTCCGATTGGTTCACAGGTTGACGTGAAGTTTGTGTTCTGCAATCTGACAAAGGAAGATCAGAAAGTACTGGTTGCACTGGAGATAATGCGCTACGACGACGTCATCATCCTAAATTGCAAAGAGAACATGAACAAGGGTAAGACTTATACTTACTTTTCGAGCTTGCCAGAGATCTTCAATGACACAGATAGGCCATATCCTCCATACCACTACGTAATGAAAGCGGACGACGACGTCTATCTCCGACTAGATAATTTGGTGAAGTCACTGAAGCAATTGCCTAGAGAAGACTTGTACTATGGCTACGTGATTCCATGCCCGAGCATGGATCCTTTTGTGCATTACATGTCTGGAATGGGGTATATGGTTTCATGGGATATTGTGGAGTGGATTAGGGATTCAGAGATTCCAAGAAATCATATGGAAGGTCCGGAAGATAAAGTTTTTGGTGATTGGATTAGAGAAGGACACCGAGCAAAGAATCGGTACAATGCCAAGTGGTCTATGTACAATTTTCCTGAGCCTCCAACGAGATGTACACATGAGCTATGGCCTGACACAATTGCTGTGCACTTGTTGAAGAATCAAGAGAAATGGATTCAAACATTGAACTACTTCAATGTGACTAGGAATCTCAAACCATCCAAGTTATATCATATACCTTAGGCCAGACCTTGATTTTTATTTTTTATTTATAATCTCTTAGGTATTATTTTTGGAAAAAAGCTACTTGATGAGCCATAGGTGAATGTTGGTTCTAACTGTTATTCTTGTAAAATACATTTTTTTTAATTTTAAGACTGTTAAATAATGACCAAATCTTACAATAATTATATAATTTTTACATGAATTGATTTATTTTAAAAATAAATCTATTGTTATTCATGACAGCTATGTAAGTTCAATTGACTTTTAGAAGTCATATTAATAATACAAATAAATATAATGTCTTTATTATCTAATGTTTAAGATATTGAATAAAAAATTATATAGTTAAATTGGTTAAAACAATTAAATCAATTGTAGATAAAATACAAGAAATCATTTTCAAGAAACATCATATATAATATTGGCCATGTTTGGTAAACAGCGGATGACATTAGCTGTTAACTGATTCTATCATATAGTAGTATTTTTCATATAATATATATGAATTTTATTATTTAATAAATTAAAATATCTATAATTATAGTCTGACACAGATACGATATATAATAATTATATACTAAAAATATTAATTTGATGTGACTCTTTATGTTCAAAAACTTAATATTATGATTTTTTAAATGTAAACTAATATTATAAAATTAAATAAAGATTAAAAAGTTTAATTAACCTCTTTATTATATTCTTCAAAACTTCAGTTCGATAAAAAAACAATTTAAAAAATACACAAAATAAAAGGTATAAAATAAAATAAAGAACAATACTATCATTTGACAAACAAGTAAGCTCAAAAGTTTTTCTGATAGAATATTGGAATGAAATAAGTTAATAAATAAGCCATTCGTATAAATAACTTTTAAAATATAAAAAAAGTTAACTTTTAGTTGTTTACCCAACACCTCCGCTGTCCGCAACCTTTCACATTTCCGGGATGTTTTAAATTTTAAATCGGAAGTGTCACATGTAGGTCAATTATGATTCTCACAGTCAAATCGAAAGCCTGGACTCCGAAAATCTATCCAATCGAGGAGGTCACTTGATGTCGTGCCTCACTTTACTTTAACGGTAACTTTAATTCTTTCAGCTGGCAACAACAGCAGTCGTCGTTTACCTTTTAATTTCCTTATGTATACATATAGCTATATACTCCGTAGCAGTCGTACGTTGTCGTCGGCACTTCATCGACGTTGTCCATCCTTTTCCGTTTAGTTCATATACGTGAGTATCTCTCTCTTTACACATGCAGGGTGTCCGTATATTGAACTGTAAATGTTGATTTTTGGCGTTTCCGTAGGATCGTAGTGATTTGAACCTGATTGCCATTTGATTTGGTCGATTTTGTGCTTGCATCAGTGTAATGTAAGCTATAAATAGAGCCTCAAATAGACTGGGGTTTGATTTTACAGTAAGGAGTTATGCTGACATTCAGATTCATTATCGTGCTTTTACTAGCCAAGTCATCTTTCTTCTTTGTTATTGGGATCTGGGTTGTAGGACATATGAAGTCACTTCTTTTTTTGTTATTGTTTTTGCTTCTATCATAGTGCATATTCTTTAATGAGGGGGTTGTTTCAAGGTTTATATTAATGTTTGTCATCTTCGCTTCTCAGCGTCTGGTTGACCATCCTTTTGTTCTGAGTAGAGATGGGCGGCAGTCCAGCACCATTTTCAGATATTGGCAAAAGAGCCAAAGGTTTGTTTACATAAAATATAGTTAAAAAGAGACATGAAACTGAAATTTTAATCCATTTAGCCATTTCTTGAGTGATTTATATTAATTAGTGCGATCTATGATCGCAAATACGTCATAAATTTGATCGGTTTACTTATGGTAGTGCGCACACAGATTACATGGTAGTTCTTTTTTGACTTTTTTATCTTTTGCAGACGTTTTGACAAAAGATTACAGCTTTGACCACATGTTAACCTTGTCAATATCCCGTGTAACTGGAATGGTACTGTTCAAATTCATTTGTTGATTTGGTTGATAATCTTTTCTCTTGTTTTAGGATAATTTGTTTGATAAACTTTCTTGTTCTAAGATAATGCCTAAGTATTTTATTCTGGCTTACTTCGCAATTGGCATAAAGATGTTTTAATGTTGGCGAATTCTTCAACTCTGCAACAGCTTATGAGCGATTGGACTCCAAAATTCTTATTTCTTCAGGTTTAACCAATGATTCAGAAAAAGTTCGTTTCTCTTGTGATTATTAGCTATTAAAGGCACTTGTATGGATGTTGCATTTTGTGTCATGCTTTGATTTCTTTCTTTGAAGTGACCACTTTTCGCTCTTCAGGCACCTAATCCACATTTATTATACTTCTCTTCAGTTTCATCCTTTTCTGAAAAGGCGTTTAACTACGAATTCCAACTTCTTGACATAGGCTGAAAGTCCTTAGATTTCTCAGTTGATGCAACAAACTACCTTGTGGTTCACGTCATATTTTACTTATTGCTCTTGGTGTTTTGCTCTGATGTTTTCTGCATATTTATTAACAGCATTCTTCCAGTGACCAAGTTGTTATGCAGTCTGATATCCAGGTTTAAATTTTGTGTTGCAGGGACTTACAGCTATAGGTTTGAGGAACGATAAAATTTTCTTCAATAACCTCTACAAGAGAGGAAATACTATTATAGATGTGAAAGTTGATACGGATTCTAATGTAAGGGATGGATCTTTACACTGATCAACAATATATAGCTTTCTAGCTGCTGAGTAATGCATAAACATATTCTTACTTTTCGGATATGCAGGTTGATGTTGCCTTATTTGGATTGGACATGCATATATGCTTCATGCTGACTTATTTAAAAATTTACCTGTGCGTAGATATCTACGAAAGTCACTGTGAATGATGTCTTGCCTTCCACGAAGGCAGCAATAAGCTTCAAATTGCCTGATCATAAACCTGGCAAGGTCAAGGTCAGTGCATTTTGGAATTTGGCGCAAAGTTGTATTGACCATGCTGCACAGACTACGAAGTGCGTGGTCATGGTGGAAATGATATGAACAAAATTTGCAGGAAATTCTGTTATTTTGAGTGTTAGAAATACTAGCAAACGGTGTTAATTCTGAGAAACAGTATGCCAGGCATATGAGGGAACCTGACCGTTCTTATAATTGTGTCTCAGCTGGATATGCGGTACCTTGATCATGATTTTGCCATTTATCATAGCATTAGCCTCAATCCCACCCATATCTTAGAGCTTTCGGCGGCAACCAAAAGCAAAGAGCTCACTTTGGGTGGTGAAGTTGGGTTAGATGCAGCTTCTGGATCGTTCACCAAATTCAGTGCTGGGATTGGGTTGAACGAGCTGGACTTCTCTGCTGCTCTTTTACTGTAAGTGTAGAAGAAAACATTTCATATGATAGATAATTTCCTTTAATTCTGTTAACAAGCTTTGTCTGCATAATAAGAAGGACTTGGAAATATTTTTGGCTTTACCAAATTTGGTGTTAGGACGGGCAAAGGACAGACCCTGAAGGCGTCTTATGTTCGTTTTGTGAGTCCTGTACATTCAGTTGCTGCCGAGTTATCTCGTAGCCTTTCTGCCCACGAAAATAGTTTCACAATTGGAAGTTCTCATGCGTTGGACCCATTGACTGTGGTTAAGACACGATTTTCTCATGGGAAGCTTGCCATGCTGTGGCAACATGAGTGGAGGCCCAAGTCTTTGGTAACTGTTTCAGCAGAGTATGACTCCAGAGCCATCCATACTTCAGCTCTTAAGTGTGGTCTTGCTCTTGTTCTCAAACTCTGATGTATGAAATCTCTTTAATTATGTGGTCCGGCGACATGAATTGACCACTCCGATCTTGGTATAGTTTCTCCACAAGTCCTTGGAGGGTATAGTTCCAAATACTGGTGTGACAGTGAAAAGTTTCAATTAGTGGTTGTGCAAAAAATGTTGGAGTTAATCACAACATTTGAAATTAGTATTTTTTTTTGATAAATTGAAATTAGTATTATTATAAGTAATGTATAATAACTATTTCATAAAAACATTGAAAATCCAAATAATATTTGGAAGGAAAAGAACAGAGTCCTAAATTTGAAGAAAAAACAAAATTCATAAGGTCTGGGCTTTAGAGCAATCGTTTCGATCAAAACGACACCGATTCGATCGTTTTTTGTGGCAACGAATATAACAAAGCTTAATTGAAAAGCGATCAAGAAGGCTCTCCCCGTACCCTCACGCCCTTTATTGACTCCTCAGGATCCGGGAAAAACTTGCATCACTTTCCCGCGAAGAAAGCCAAAAGGAAAAAAAAAATCAAAAATCAAAATGTCACACAGCGACACTATCCCTCTGAACACGTCGTCCCAATCAGACATCGACGAGATCGAGAATCTCATCAACGCCAGCGTCCAATCGGGCCCCGCTACGGTTCAACCCGCCCGCCCACGGAGTCCGCCCCGAATCCCTGTCTCCAGCCTCCCTCCCCCGCTTCCGCCGACTACTCAGAAGCTGCCGCCTGTACTGTCGGCTCCCCCTCCTCCTCCGCCTCCTTCTAGTACTTCTATCGGGTCGACCGGGTTCGGATCTGCCCCAGATACATTGACGGAGCCTGTTTGGGACACGGTGAAGAGAGATCTATCGAGAATCGTGAGTAATTTGAAGCTTGTGGTATTCCCCAACCCGTATCGGGAAGATCCGGGCAAGGCGTTGAGGGACTGGGATCTGTGGGGCCCCTTTTTTTTCATTGTATTTTTGGGTCTTATTCTCTCTTGGTCTGCTTCGGTTAAAAAGGTGAGTTTTAAATTTCTAAACAACGATTTCGTTCTAGTAAATGTGATTACTAGCTCTTTTTAGATCTTATGTTACTGTAATTGTTCTGATTTGAAATCTGTTTCAGCTATGTAATGAATTAGTAAACTGAACAGTTACGAAATGTGAAATCTTTTTCGGAACGAATTAGTGAAAGTGAACAGTTAGGAAATTTGAACTCTTTTCAGATATAGAATGACTTAGTGAAAGTGAACAGTTAGGAAATTTGAAATTTTTGAGAAATTCCTTATTCATATGCTCATTAATAATCAGAGGCAATGCTTTTTTCGAACCTAGGTATGTGTAATTTGCTGGACGTATGTTCAATTTTGTTATGCTACCCAATTGATGATACTCGTTCTTTCTTGATTGAAATGAATATTAGTATATCTGAATATGTATGGCGAGCATTTCATGTTCTTCAGCACACACTGTTCCTGTTTTCTATGTTTCCGCGTCTACGAATCTTGTCCTTTCGAAATTTGAATTTTTTGCTTTTTTATTTAAAGAAAGCTATTTAGAATTTTGAGTTATTTTGACATTTTTCTTCTTGTTGGTGCAGTCTGAGGTATTTGCTGTGGCATTTGCACTTCTTGCTGCAGGTGCTGTCATCTTGACATTGAATGTTCTGTTATTGGTAAGTCATTCGCTCTCTTTTGAATGTGTGCGCATTTGTGTGTGCTGCTGGTGCTTACATTGCATTAAACACCAGCTAAGCTCGACTTTTTGTTTAAATTAGTATTCTTTCTTAAGGATTTGGTAGGTCCTCACGTTTTTAGTTCCATTTATTTTTCTACAGGATGGAAAGTATAACGCGACATGATAAAATATATTACATTATGATGCTTTAAACTAGTGAATACATGACTAGTTGTTTCTTCTTTATGTCACTTCAGGGTGGACATATTATCTTTTTCCAGAGTTTAAGCCTACTCGGGTATTGTCTCTTTCCCCTAGACATTGGTGCTCTTATCTGCTTATTGAAGGATAACGTGGTTCTGAAGCTGATAGTGGTATGTGTAACATTGGCTTGGAGCTCATGGGCTGCTTACCCATTCATGAGTTCAGCAGTCAATCCCAAAAGAAAGGCCCTTGCACTCTATCCCGTCTTTTTGATGTATGTATCTGTTGGCTTTCTCATCATTGCCATTGATTAGAGCATCCTCAATATTTATACAGAATATTGGCAAGTCAGTGCAACTGACGCGCATGAGTACATAGGAAATTTAGTGCTGATTATTTTGTTTTTCCTTTTGTTTCTTTTTCCATTGACCATTTTTGGGACAACATGTTTACAACACAATCTGAAAATGTTATACAAGTATGAAACTTTATTGAACTTCACTGCCTTTCTGAAAGAGGGGGAATTTGGAGACACAAGCTCAGAGTGCACTTGGAGACAACCGGAAGGTGTATGTACATATGGGCATTGAATATGGATTTGTTAAGAATTTGTGATAATTATTTTTGACACATGTTGGGCATTATTATCCAATCACAAGCTATACACCATTTTACTGTTAAAAAAACAACTTTGGATGAAGAATGTTTTTTCAAGCGCAAAGATTATCTTTGTCACAAGTAATTGAAGGTTTAGAGGAGGAAGATATAGGATTACTCTAAATTCAGGGGCTCATTCATCAATGGGTCTCTTGTTGCATAACTTCAATTCAAATCTTCAGCAGCACCAGTAGGTTGATTCAGAAATACTGTATCTGTTTTTCCTTTAAAATATACTATTATAACTTAAAAACTCGAGCAGGATACAAGGAAGTGGCATGTATTTCTCAGACTAAACGTAAAACATTGGTGACTTATTGAAATGCGCTACAGAAATGCGCTACAGAAACATATTCAATCTTGTTTTTGATTATTTTGTTCTATTTACCTATATCTCTTCTCTTAAAAACAAAGGGAAAAAAAAAGATTCTTCTTGCTTCCTCGACGTACTTGTATGTGCAGAGGAAACTTTGTACGTGCAAAAATGTCTGCAACCCTACAGCTGTAAAATATGCTGTTTAATTTGTGACCATAGTTTTGTTTTGGTTTACGGGTACGTACGGTCATGCTGAGACAAAAAATGACAGAGATGAGAGAACATACATAGGGTTGAGATTGGTTTACTTGTTGGGAGAGCTTTACTTGCAAATGTGGGAATTTGTAGGGTTGGATGTTTTTGGCATGTGAAGGGACCAGTTGAAGTAGAAATGCAGAAAGGAAAAGATTGTAGCGAAGCAGACCCTAAGAGAAGATGATTCTCTCTTTGTCTTTAACATTAAAATTAAAAAGAAAACCATACGCAGAGCAGAGGGCAATAGAGTTACAGGAACTAGTGACAGACAGAGGTAGATCTCTGGGACAATGAGCCTATTCATGACCCTTCCCCTCCCTACCAATTAACCTAACCTAACCTAACCTAACCTAACCCAAGAAAACAAACAAAACCATGCATAACTGGTGAGAGCCACAGACTGCCCAGAGATTGATTCGTATCACTTGAAAAAAGGGTACTGTTTTTTAATTTCGTCTTATACTTATTACTATATACAGGCAATGTGAGGAAGAGATTGTTTATAAACGTTATTTAGCAGTAACAATCGCTGAAGTACAAGGGGAGATCACCTTTATACACATGTTGGAACTGATATGCATTATTTTTCTTCGTCAATTAAACACAAATGGTCCATTGTAGACCTGCAAAATGGACGGCACCTACATAGAGGAATCAGGAAGTAGCGATGGACATTTGGACCCTCTTTTTCTGAACAACATATGTTGAACACGTAGCATGAGGAAGAGGAAGAGGAAGAGGAAGAGGACTCTAGCTTCTTTAAATACTGGAGTACTATTAGTTGGTGTCGCTTTATATATATGTACCTACTGTATCTTAAAAATCTTATCCAGACAAAGGGTTGTCCACTTTTCTTTTCATAAATGAAATTTATTACGAAGATAAAACTTACAAGCGCAGAAACAAAATTTTCGTGTCTCAGACGATTCAGACAGGGCTCCTCTGCACACACCCCATCATAACAAACCTATACGTTATTGTGTAGTATCATTATGGGGTCAGCAGTTTTCAGAACCATCAGGACTTGGACAGGTGGGATTTTAATTAGAATTTTCTAATCAAAATCAAGGAGGTTAAATTGACTGAAGGGAGAATATCCGATACGTAATAATAAACAAACAAAATCTCAATCTTAAAAAGATTTTTCTCATGAAACTTTTGAATTGAACAGGGCTGAGAGATTCCAGCACTCATAACCCATTTTGATTTTTTTGTTCCTGTTAATTGAATGTTTTGACATGTGAGCCTAAAAGGTGTAGAGGGATCTAGGAGAGCTACCTTTTCAAGATGCAAATTTAATTCACTGGATTTAATACAATAAGATGGTTGTTTCTTAATTTGGAAAAGGAAATGCTTTTCTTGGTAAGTGGCATGCACAAATCTCAATCAAGTAATGAACTCTGGACAGAAGTTTCCTTCTTTCCAAACATTTTTCATTGAATTGGCAACTACTTGGAAATTTGTTTGTTTATTTAAGAAAGGTCATCTCTGTTTTTTTTTAATTTCACAGTGCTCAGCAGAGAAGACTTGTTCAAATTCTCTAGGAAAATATGTCCAACAAAACCTCCTGTAAATCACTCAAGTCCAGCCTCTGCAGCACCACCAACATATAGGGTCCATCTCTGATCTTCTCCAACCCAAAACTCCAAATACCTTTTTTGTTCTTTTCCCTCTCTCCAATTGCTGTTTTCCTTGTACTTGTATGATATATCCCTCTCTTGGCCACCTAATGCATCTCAATCTCCTTTGCTCTTTTAATGCCTTTTACTTTATTCCCTCTCTCCCTCAACACATTTTCTAGCGTCCATGAAAGTTCCAACTTTCAAACCCACCGCCACTTTCTCTATAAATTGAACAAAGGCTTCTCTGCTAAAATCCAAGAAGAGTGCTGAACTCTTACTGTCTTCTCTCCTTGTGTTCAAAGTTGATGACACAATTAACACACATCCAACACCATTCCTCTCCAGCTTAACACAAAGATTCAATCTTTTCAGCTTTTTGTGTCAACAATCCACTCCAAAAGGCCATCCTGACATAACATACTAGGAACAGAAGAAAGCAACCAAAATGAAGGAACATTGGACATCTTTGGCTTCAGTTCTGGGTGTGTTGGCCTTTTGCCAGAGTCTCCTCCAAGCTTTATTTCCACCGGAACTCCGCTTTGCTACTCTCAAATTCTTCAACAGGGTCTTCAACATGTTCTCTTCATATTGCTACTTTGATATCACTGAGATCGATGGGGTCAACACCAATGAGCTCTACAACGCTGTGCAGCTCTACTTAAGCTCCTATATTTCGATCTCCGGTAGTCGTTTGAGCCTCACACGAGCTCTCAACTCCAGCGCCATAACTTTTGGTCTCACGAACAATGACACCATCATCGATACGTTCAATGGTGTGACAGTTCTCTGGGAGCATGTTGTGACTCAGAGACAAGCTCAGACCTTTTCATGGCGTCCATTGCCTGATGAGAAGAGAGGATTTACACTACGGATAAAGAAGAAAGACAAAAACTTGATTCTGGATTCATATCTTGATTACATTATGGAGAAGGCTACTGACATCAGAAGGAACAATCAAGATAGGCTTCTGTATACGAATTCAAGAGGTGGGTCGTTGGATTCAAGAGGACATCCATGGGAGTCTGTTCCTTTTAAGCATCCGAGTACTTTTGATACTCTTGCTATGGACCCTGTGAAAAAAACAGAGATCATGGAAGATCTGAAAGATTTTGCAAATGGACAAGCGTTTTATCAGAGGACCGGAAGAGCATGGAAGAGAGGTTATTTGCTTTATGGACCTCCTGGAACTGGGAAATCGAGTATGATTGCTGCTATGGCAAATTATCTTGGTTATGACATCTATGATCTAGAATTAACAGAGGTTCACAACAACTCAGAGTTGAGGAAACTTTTGATGAAGACAAGCTCGAAGTCGATAATTGTCATTGAAGACATCGATTGCTCTATTAATCTGAGTGACCGAAAGAAGGCTAAAGGGAACAACGGGTCAGCGGGAAGGAGTTACTATGAACCGGATATGCGATCTGGGTCGGGTTGTGGAGGTGGTTCTGGTGGAGAAGACAGTGGAAATTCGATAACGTTGTCAGGATTATTGAATTTCACTGATGGGTTATGGTCATGTTGTGGCAGTGAGAGGATTTTTGTGTTCACAACAAACCACATTGAGAAACTAGACTCTGCATTGCTTAGAAGTGGCCGAATGGATATGCACATTTTCATGAGCTACTGTTCCTTGCCTGCATTGAAAATTTTGTTGAACAATTATCTCGCGTATGAGGAAGGTGACTTGCAGGATGAGATGTTGAAGCAATTGGAGGGTGTGATTGATAAGGCAGAGATGACTCCTGCTGATGTCAGTGAGGTTTTGATCAAGAACAGGAGGCACAAGGAAAAGGCCGTGCGTGAGCTAGTCGAGACATTGAAAGAAAGAGCAGAAAGAAGCTTGAAGGATTTGAAGAATAGTGGTGTGAGAGAAGGGGATTTCGAAGGTTTTGAGGACGAAGAGCAAGAGAAGAGAGCACTGGACAGTCCTAAAGATGGTTGTGACTGTGATCAGGAAAGTTGCAACAAAGAAGATAAGGAAGAGAAAATCAACTAGTGAAATAAGATTTGCCTATTTGAAGTGTTTTAGAAAGGCAACGGTGATAAAATGCGAATTGGGTGAATGGATTGGAGTAATGAAATCTTCAAAATTTTGTTGGTGGAAACTGTTAAAGAAAGGGATAACATTAGATCCTCCAAGTTTTCTATCCATGTTGAATATATATAAATTATATAATATTAATATCTGATCTTGTGCCTAATTAATATAATGAAGTAGTATTGTCCCTACGTGACTAGTGGATAAGCTCATTTTGAAGAGGGTCTTGGTTGGCCATGTGGGATTTTCGCTTATATGTTAAAAACTTTTGTGCCCACTCTCTTATCAATCTATGCCTTTCTTATTCTATGCACATGCACACACATCCTATCGTGGGATTGGTGTCGGAATAAGGCTAAGGCCTTAAGGTACATTTGCCAACTAGCAAGTGTTTAAGTGCATGCTTGGGTTGGGATGCACATGGAAGTAGTGCATATCCCAATTGCAAGCTTAATTTATGGCTGCTGAGAGATCTCTGTTTCTCTTAGGTATACCCTTTCGAAAGCTCTTTTTCCTATTCCTTTTGCCCTTTTGATTGGCGGTGGTGCTCAGACATAGTGCCGTACACCAAACTTGGCAATTAGTAAGGTTGGTAAAGCAGAAAGTAAAACGTGGAGGCTCTGCTTTTGAAATCTTAATTGATCGTGAGTTCTACAGATATCATTGAGTGGGGAAAGGAAGAAAAGGTCTCATGACATCCTCAGTTTTTTTTGAAAACTTTTCGACTGGTACTTTGGCTTGTCCTTTTCCAATTATGCAAAAGTATTTAGTAATAACATCACGAGGAGGGCATTGAAATTTTGTGGATTAGGATCAGAGGGGCAATTTCGGTGCTGAGATCAACGTAATTGGAAATGGGAAGCAAGTAAACCATCCAAGGATCTCATGTTGGAAAAAAGAAGGATTGAGTAGCTAAAGTGAACCAAAAAGTCTACTCTTACAATGAGAAAAAGGTTGGCACTTGATTTTGTTGTTTGTTTTGGTTTTGGTCCTTTGAGTTGGAAAGGCATTTCATTGTCCAGCTAACACCAGACAGACAGCTTCAAAAGTTATAATCTTCTATGTTAATAACGAACAGTAATTTCATTAAATCTTATCCACATATTTATATAAAATAGTTGGCACTTGATTTTGTTCTTTGTTTTGGTTTTGGTTCTTTGAGTTGGAAAGGCATTTCATTGTCCAGCTAACGCCAGACAGACAGCTTCAAAAGTTATAATCTTCTCTGTTAATAACGAACAGTAATTTAATTAAATCTTATCCACATATTTATATAAAATTTATATAAATATATGGATAAAATTGATTAAAATAGGATTAAGTGGTTAATCACGCAAAGCAAAAACTAGATGATTTTATAAATCAATTTTTACTCTATTTCATTAAATTTTATTTACGAATTTATATGAAATTTACATAAATATATGAATAAAATTGATTGAAACAAGGTAAAAATATGATTTATGATACAGAGGATTTCATGTGTGTTCTCTTAAAAAAAAAGGATTTCATGTGTGAAAACAACTTAAACAGTAATTAATTAATCCAGAAGTGAATCGAATAATAATAATTTGACAATAATGTTCGGATTTAGCAGTTTTCATGCCCACTTTATATGATTCATAAATAATAACAATTATTCTATTATATACTTAGTCTATTTCCATGCAACTCATAAAGTCTAATAGCATCGTAATCATATCAATGTGGTCCTTGTAACTTTATTAGTTGTGGCATATATGCCAATAGAATAAGAAAAAGAAAAACCAGCGGTAATCCAAATATATATATCACATGCATGCAAATTAGTGTTTATAAAAAATATATATGCACTGGGCTGTTTTTTGTTTCCAACGTATATTATTGTTTTGAAGGAGAAACGTATATATTAAGAAGAATAATGCAAATGTTTTGATTAGTTTTGAAGACATGGTCTACGAATTATTAGTTTATATCCTACAGCCATTCAACTAGTTGTAGTTTGGTGACAAAATTATTTAAAAACATTCTTTATCTCGTACATATTTAGATGTATTTGATAAAATTCATGAGATATTTATACATTGCAAATAGAATTTCAGTGAGATTATAATTATGAAAATCATATTGTATTTATATATTAACCATAAATTGTTCCTAGTCATTATTCTATGAAAATCACATTGATCTCGTAGACTAAAGTATGAAGATACTTAAACAAACATGTAGATGCTTATTAGAAAACAAGTTTACTAAATTGACCCGATATGAGAAATTCATTTGAAATATTACTTATATGTCTATGAAAATTCTTATTGTGATGATTGTATAAGTGATCATTTGACTTGAAGCTTTTAACTTGTGTAGGAATTGTTATGTTTTGATGCTACTTATGACATATTACAATTATAGGTCATTCAGTTGATAGTCATTAGATATATCATGAACTATACAGAAATAGTTGTGTAATCAAGATATGATTCATCACCCTGAAGTAATCAGGAAGAATGTTCTATTGTTCTAGATTAGTATTGATTCGGAAAAGTCTTAGCCAAGGTAAAATGATTTCTTAGAAATAGTTTACAAATGTCATCAATTGAGTCAATAGTTAATGACGAAGAATTAATATTATTGGACTCAAAAATAGAATAGACATTAACTAATTTCATGTTATATATTTAATCGAAACATTATATAATGAAATGATTGAATTATACGAAAAAATCATGCACAAAAAGATATGTCAAAACTACTTTGACATTCCTAAATATTTGGATAGTCATGATGCGTTGTCAGACATCAAACTTGATCTATGATTATAAATTGTTTAATTGAATAATTAAATATATTCTAATTATGAATTAAATTACAATTTATAATTATTGTCAATATATTTGAGAACTTAATGAGTTACGTAAAGAACGAGTTGAAGAGAGCAAAGATATTTTAATCAAGTTAAACTTAATTGTAAAGTTTGAGAAATTTTATGATTAAATATGAGATATTGGTTCTTATCTAAGCATAATTAATATTTAATTAGAATTATTTGCAATTCTAATTAAAATTTAATTGAAATTAGAATTAAATTTTAATTAAATTATTAAAACGTATGAAGCTTATTATAAATAGGCTTAAGCTCTAATGAAGCTAGCACTTATTGCTTAACCTTCTCTAAGAGTTACAAAGTTTTTTTAACATGTTCTGTTAATACTATTAAAGGTCAGACACTTGTGCAGCTACAATGGTTAAGATGAATTAGTTTTGAAAACAGTTCATAACATACTACAAAAAAAAGACCAAGCTTTGAAATAAGGTATGAATTAAAATTCATGCTTTATGATGATTTATACGTTAATCATTTTATAAAATTAAAGTGATATTGATTTTCATGAAAAAAAATGCGAAAAAAGTTTTGTAATTATTTTGTAACGGTCGGGATCAGATTTTATTCCAATTTCCCAACATGGATTTCTCATTAATATCAACTTCAATTACACGCAAGGACAAAATTATACATACATACACACATACGTACATATATACATACATACATATATACATACATACATACATATATATATATATAGATACATACATACATACATATATATAGATACATACATACATATATGTATATATATTGTAAATGAGAACTCTATACATATATCACATTATTCAAGAGGAATGCACTAGCGAATTTGGGCAAATGTCACTCTCAAGTAGGGATCCTTAGATCCCACATTCCCTTTCATCGTAAAACTTATTGCATAATAGTAGTCTGATGGCCAAACCTCCGTAGCGATATATTGTCTCTATCACATATGTTTCTAGTCTGAACTTTCATTACAACAAGCCACAATAATTTTATCAAAAAGACTAAACACATCAGAACTTTTCATGTCATTGATGACTACTGAAATGTATCGCACTCCATCGATAAAGACATCTTCCCTAACCACTTCGCGATCCATGCATGATACAAATATATGTATGCATTATGTATATATATTCTCTTTTTCATTGACAGCACTTGATACACCATCTTTTATTCTGTTTGTTCGCCATTAAAAGCATTTGAATGCCCCACAAAAGGACCTCAAATTGACTGGCAAGGTTGGCAATTCCCTTACCGACAACTAGTCCTCCGATGCTGCCCTTTGCCGGGCATTTTCAAGTAAAGCATAAGTTCGGTCGTGCCTGTGATTAGATCCACATTTTTTTTCCAAAGAGAGGATCTTAGACCGGTCATTGAGTTATGAACTCCTGGAATTGGTGGAAGTGGGAAAGGTTTATGCGACAATTAAAATTCATTGGCTAAAAATCGTCAAGATGAGAATCAAATCCTTCCTTTCTTCGAGCCTTCCACCAAACACGAAGCAATGTCCATCAATTCAGGCCACATTTTGCTCGAATGATCATAAGTTGGACATGCTTAAACTTAGTTTAAAGTAGATTCTCTGGAATTAAATCACTCGCAAGGATTAACGAATGCCATATTGGCCTTCTCCATACTCCCGGCCCGATTGGGTAAATATTAATATTTAATGGTTTAAACAAACTGTTATTGTATACTAATTTGACTGCACTATAGCCAATGATTAAAATAAATAAAAATATAATATAATACTATATACTACCTGGCAACTTCTGATAGGGGTTCAAGCAAAGAAGAGTGTAATCTACCTCAGAATCTTTCATAAGCATTCAAATAAAACTTTTTGAGCAGTCACTTTGAAAATGAAGCATAATCTACAGAATCTTTGCGCATTCCCTTCAGAAAGGAAAATCCAGCATTGACATAGATGTCTGAAAGGAGAAAAGAGAACACGAAGACAGAAACAAGTACGACTTGTGATGTAGTCTTGGAGACGGATGGCTGAGGTTCTTGCAGATGGTAATAGAGACAGCAGACAGGTAGCCAACTCACATACGAATTCAATATGTTTGTTTTTAGGTCCACTTATCTAATTTTTAAATAAAAGCTTATATTTATTATCATTTTTCAAGCCTAAGGCATACATTGGTCTCAAAGAGCCACCAGGAATAAGAATCAGTGCTAGTGTTTTCAAAAATAAGAATGCATCTTAAATTTTTATATATCAATCGTCAAGAAGTAAGTATTTAGACTAAAATGTACGCAAAATACATACAGCCGTTGAATTATTCTTTTCAAAAGTTGTAAAAAGAGATTGGATTCGAGCAACCTTTTTAACGTGTACATGTTAATCTCCACGTTGAACGCATCTTGCATGTCTGAAATGGGTTCGTCAGCTTTTTCCTTCTCTCTCCATTTTTAGTTCCCAAGAGCTGGGAACAGTGAATTAACCAAAATCAGAATATACTTTTTGACTACTCTTTTTCTTTTTTAATTAAAAATTGTTACAATAGATTTATCATTGAACTGAAGGCAGGTTGATAGATAAAAATAAAACACAATTGTATAGTAACAATTGTATAGTAATCTATGTGCCACCAAGATTTGTGGATATAACATAAACCACATCAGACATCGATCCTTTGACATGGGGTGGTTGGAGTTGACTAATGTAATAAGAGGATGAATGGAAGAAAATATTACACGCATGCGCCTACATACAGATAACAACGAGGAAGATATTAAGAGATCTCGAAGTAGACATGTTGAGAAACGAAGAGTCAATATTGTCAGCAGAAGTTATCTCTGAGTTGTTACCTTAACAGAGATTAGTCTCATCTCATGTACAAGACAAATGCCAAACTTTAAAAGGGCAAATTCAAGCATAGCTGCCCAGTTACTGCAGAATTAGATAACTATCAACCACATTTCAATAGCAAGTGAGATAACCATCAACACATGTTAACAAATAAACCAAAAGCAATAATCCAAGACTTTGTTTTCGTGGTATAGAGGCAACAGTACTTTTAAGTATACTTACTTTTGCATTGCTATCATGCTAAATAATAAAATTACTATAGATTACAGGTGATAATAAACCTAGTTCCCTAAGATTCAAACTTGAATTAAAAAAAAATTTCAAGTCCAATTAAACTTTTTTTAGTTTAATTGTCTATGATTAGTCATATTTGAAAATTTTGTTGAATCCAAACCTAATCAATTTTGAATATCTAAATTCAAATTCATTCAATTTATATTTGACTTATTAATTAGATTCAGATTAGTAATAGAGGTGGGCTTCCTTTTAAATGCAGGTCGGGTTGCTGAAATTCACAGAAAAGGCCAGGATACAAATTCCTTGTCAGGTTGTTAAACCTTTCCCTCCGTTTCTCTCCAGGAAAGTTTCCAGTTCAACTTTTTACCAAGTTCAAAACCTGAATCAAGAAAAGGGCTTTCACGAATATTTCTGAACTGGTACCAGTCGTCCCTGTTTAATCTTTGTGGTGGTCCTTTTCATCTCGAGCTTATAAATAACTTGAATCAGAAGCCGACCTTTGATGGGCTCTATATAGTAAATGGCCCAATCCAACAAAGCTGTATCATTGGATTTCTCTCGATTAGTAGGTCTTGTTTCCTTCCTGTTTGCTCTGCGATGGGTGACAATGTATCACATGGTATATTTTCAGTATAAATTGGCCATTTTTCTTAATCTACCGAGCATGCATTTAAAGATAATTTCAGCTGATAGAATGATGATATCAATCCCAGCTTATCTCCAAGAAAAATTTAAGATCACAACAACATCAAAAGTGTAGTAAGATTCCTCATAAACTTTCCATATTGCATGTTCAACACAATTACAAATAGCGATCAACGCAAATCGGTGCCCTCTATCATAAAAGTTGTTACAAAAAGCAATGAATGTTCAGAAGTAGCTAAACAAGGACGCTAGAACTCAAGACCATGTTCACGTGCTGCTTCAGCAATGGCTTTTACTCGTCCATGATACGGGTATCCACCTCGATCAAAGGCGACTTTACTAATTCCTTTCTCCAAACAGTATTTTGCAATGAGTTCACCAACCCTCTTAGCTACATCCTAATGTGAAAAATGATGCATTCAGAACATAAACAAAAATGAGCAGAAATCAGATGAGTCGGTGAGAACAAAGAAATGAACATTAAAAAGTTGGTGAGAATGTCCAATCAGATGCAGAAGACAGTTAAACCTAAGCTAAGAGTTACCCGACTAAAGTTTCCGACAAAGCTCACGCCATCGAAAGAAAAGGATCAATTAACTAGTTGGCTAACAAAATATGCAGATGCAGTAGACATCTCAGACACTAAACACATTGGCCTAGTACTGCCCCAGGCAATCCCTATATTACTTTTGCAAGCTTACCTGGGTTGGACCAGCACTGCAGTCAAACTCTTCTGAGAGAGGCTTCTGCATTGTAGAAGCTGAAGCAAGAGTGTGCATCTTTGTATCATCAATCACCTGGACATAAAGATGCTTGTTGGAGCGGAAGACACTTAACCTTGGCCTATCTGGAGTGCCTTCAACCTAAACGAATTATAATCTTCAGAAATGGTTAATCTGTGTTTATTTCAAGTAGAAATCATCAGTTTAGATCAAGTGATGATATTACACAAATATTTACCAACCCTCAAGGCAAAGAAAGAAGAAAAGCACTCCAACATAGCAAGCGTT
>JANKOE010000008.1:1585068-1601360 GCA_026284465.1 Erythroxylum citrifolium
ATATTATTATTATTATCATTATTATTATTATTATTAAATTTCTTATTATTTTTATTTTTATTATTAAAATTTTTGATTATTATGTGTTATTATTATTATTATTATTATATAACTTGTATTTATTATTATACAAATTTACTAATGACAATATTAATATTAATATTAATATTAACATTAATATTATTAAATTCCTGATTATTATTATTGTTATAATTAAAATTGTTGATTATTATTCATAACATTATTAAATTCATCAATATTATAAAGTGTATTATTATTATGATTATATATATATGTATTGATAAATTTTTATTATTATTTTTATTATTATGATTATTATTATTATATTCGATATGATGATGAAATATATTAATTATGTTAAGTTGTATTATTATTATTATGCAATTTGTTATAATTACTAATTTTCTTCTTCTTATTATTAACTTTATTATTCTTAATAATTTAACTATTCTTATAATATTTAATTATTATTATTAATTTTTCTGACCGGAGTATATGTACAAATTATTATTAAAATTAGTATTATTATAAATCTTATATATAATTTATTGTAATATTTATTAAATCCAATTTTTAATTTATATTAATATTGCCTGGCTCGCGAGGGTGAGCACTTGCCTTCGCGAGCAAAGCACAAAGCCAGGCTCGCCCTCGCGAGCCAAGCACATTGCAGGCTCGCGAGGGCGAGGGCCTGGCAATTGCGAGCCTAGCAATGTCTGCCAGGCTCCTATATAGAAATATATATTATAGTTAAAAATAAACTAATTGTATAAATAAAATATCTTAGTCATAATTTGAAGAATTAGCTAGTATTAAATAACAGAATAACCACGTTTTGTTTAATAAATTACATTAGACAAAAATAATACTAGAAAATAAAATAATTATTATAATTAATTCTATTATTGTTATTATTATTAATATTATCCTTATTGGGTATTGATACATATGTAAGCATGTTGAGTAGTGTGAAGGGCTAAGTTGAAAAAGCTCCAAATCATTGTTTTTTTTAAGACCAATGAAACAGTAAAAACATAGCAGAAATTGAAGCAAATTTCTCATCTTCTCCTTTTCATCTTATTTCACTTTTCCATCTTGATATTATCATTGAATGAGAGTTGCTGCAAATGTGTGGTATGAAAGAGGGAGCTTTTAAGAGTGGGAATGAAGCAGATTTAAAAGTAAAAAATTTCCATTCTTCATAAGCTTCATAGTTGATGTTTTTGCTCAAACATTGATACTAATTTTTACAATACTCGACAGTCACATATTTAGTTGCTATTGAGTGACTATACACAGAATACACCAAGCCTAAAGTTTACAAATGATGTACATCAGCAAAACTATCGTTTCTTAAAGGAAAAATCCCTTTGGTATAGAAGTTGCAGCTGCTGAAATACAGCATATCAGTTAGAGCAACAGGACTACGAAAGACATCTATGATGAGGCCCTTGCCATATATCATGTTGCCTACGGATATGCTGTTAAAACACAGCAACCCGCAAGGTGCGGTTTTGCCAGGAAAGTTGCAGGTTCAGCCCTTCGTCGACTTTACCTCTATTCGAGGGGTGAGAGGCCCGCAATCTGCTCACAATCTGCCATCTGGGGAATGTAATTCCTGCACATTCAACAATGTGCAATAGGATGGTTCGTGAATGGTGTATAATATATTGTTTGGGTTTTTGTCTATATTATATAAATATTATGCAGCACATTGTACTTTATTATTATTCTAAATTTTCTACTTCTTATTATTCTTATTCTTGTTATTATTATTCTTATTATTATAATTATTAACTTTATTTTTATTATGTGAAATTAATTATGTTATTATTATTATTATTATGAACTTTATTATTATTATTAATTATTGTTATTTATTTATTTTATGATTATTATGATTATTATATAATTTCTACTGATTATTATTCTTATTATTGTTAATTCTTCTTCTTATTATTAATTAGTATTATAAATTTTGAAATTACTATTATTAATTGGATCTTCTTATTATTATGAATATTAAATTCCTTATTATTATTATTTTTGTTGTTTCTATATTTTCAATATAAATTGGCCATTTTTCTTAACCTACTGAGCATGCATTTAAAGATAGTTTCAGCTGATGGAGTGATGATATCAATCCCAGCTTATCTCCGAGAAACATTTAAGATTACAACTACATCAAAAGTGTAGTCAGATTCTTCATAAACTTCCCATATTGCATGTTCAACACAATTACAAATAGCAAGCAACGTCAAATTGGTGCCCTCTATCACAAACAGGGTAACAAAATGCAATGAATGTTCAGAGGTAGCTAAACAAGGATGCTAGAACTGAAGACCATTGTCACATGCTACGTCAGCAATGGCTTTTCCTCATCCATGATTCGGGTTTCCACCTTGATCAACGGCAACTTTAGTAATTCCTTTCTCCAAACAGCATTTTGCAATGAGTCCACTAACCCTCTTAGCTACATCCTAATGTGAAAAACGATGCATTCAGAACATCAACATAAATAAGCAGAAATCAGAAGAGTAGGTGAGCAAAGGAACAAAGAAATGAACATTAATGAGAATGTCCAATCAAATGCAGAAGACAGTTAAACCTAAGGTAAGAGTTACCCCACTAAAGTTTCCGACAAAGCTCATGCCATCAAAAGAAAAGGATCATTTAACTAGTTGACTAACAAAATATGCAATAGCAGTAGACATCTGAGACAGTAAACACATTGGCCTAGTACTTGCCTTGCCAATCCCTATGTTGCTTTTGCAAGCTTACCAGGGTTGGACCAGCACTATAGTCAAACTCTTCTGACAGAGGCTTCTGCATTGTAGATGTTGAAGCAAGAGTGTGCATCTTTGTATCATCAATCACCTGGACATAAAAATGCTTGCTGGAGCGGAAGATACTTAACCTTGGCCTATCTGGAATGCCTTCAACCTAAACAAATTATAATCTTCAGAAATGGTTAATCTGTGTTTATGTCAAGTTGAAATCATCAGTTTAGATGAAGTGATGATATTACACAAATATTTACCAACCCTCAAGGCAAAGAAAGAAGAAAAGCACTCCAACATAGCAAGCGTTGGATGTCACTGCATTAATTAGATGCACAGTAATTAAATCTTTTCCACAGTGGTCTTGTAACTTGAAAATATTATCCAGGATATGACATAAGAAGCTTGATGCTGTCATTTTTTTTTCCGAGATGATGAGCACAACTCTAAACTAACTTTTATCATCTACATATGGCTCAAAATTCTCACATGGGTAGTTTGAGACCAAAATTAAGCTATCTCTAGACATATGTATCTCCTAATTGAGGCCTTCAACAATTAGAAATGTCTCCCGATCTTCCCAAGTACAACAGTCAACACTGGAACAATAAATCACATAAAACAAATCTTCCCATAGATCATGTTGTGCTTGAATGACAGATTTTGAACCACACAATTCTTGAAAGATAATGACGAGCCTAACTCTTTTCCCATATCCTAAAGATTCAAGCTTTATCATTTTATAGAAGAAACCATCACATTTCGCAGGAGCTGACACAATTTCATCTAAACAGACTGTAAAAGCCCAAAATAACCGTGTTCTCCACAAAATCAGATGGAAGGGAACTAAGGACAGGAAATAGACTATAGAATTCTTAGTAATAAATGTTTCAGATAAAACTCGACCACTCTGCAAGTTGCTTCAATTGCGGAGTTAAACAAGACTTAGAAGTGCCTGTGAACATTTGACAATCCTAATAAACTTAAACGCACTAAAATCAGTCGATAGCAAGCACAACACGGGCAGCGAATGATTTGAGCACAAAAACAAGTCAACAATTTGCAAACTCCAGATGGGCAGGACACTATATGACTAAAAAGGTTACCTTTTTTCTGATACGCTGGTGGCGGGCAATCCTGTTGTCTTGTCTTGTTCTGGCCTTTGCTTCAACACCCACCACGCTCGGACTTGGATTCTGACATGGTCTCGAATGAGAAGACGGCGGCGCTGCCACCAGTGTCGAGAAATGGTGAACCCTGCCACCAAGAAACGAACTCCAAAGTGCCATCTTCTTTCACCTGCCAACAAGATAAGGATACTGCCTTTCACCTAGTTCCTCAACTTCTCTAATGCTGGAACATGTGGTTTAGTTTATGAAACTCCGGTTATGCTATAAGTACCCTTATTGTGCAATACGACGTAGTCTCTTGATCTCTTTCTGACAGCCGGGATAGCGCGAACCGGGTGGAACCCGTTTACCCGGATCGATATCCTTAACCCTTATCACCCGGTTGAGTCGGTTCTGATAATTGAACCGGCCCAAGTTTCAGCGGCACTATGAAGGTGGCTCAGTCTAAACAGTGAAGTAGACATTCTTCCCTGCTTGTGCTTGCCGATTAATTTGTACCAACTCCAAGGCTCGACCTTTACTTATTAAAAGTGAGCTCATCCATGGAGGAGAATAAGGTAGACCCAGAATTTGTCGTACTTGTTTCATTCTTCTTTTGCTTTTCTCGTTTTTGTTCTGTATCTTATCTGAGGTTTTTTCATTGTCCTGCTTAGTGGCCCTAGGAATTCATGGTAAAACGAAAGAAATATTCGAGTATTTTTTTATTCAAACATCAGTATATATACCCTATTATCACTGGATCATACTTAGGCTGCTATTCTTCTCAGTTAACTTCATTGTACTGATACATGCTCTTTCTTCCTTGCTTTTTTTTCCCACTTTTTTTGGGCTTATATGCCATCATTGAAAATTAAAACTTGAAACCATCTCTAGAAGATTGTTGTTTTAGATATTTGTAGTGCTAGGTGGACATTGTGGAACGCGATTTCCTCTTCCTTTATTTTCTTATATGAACCTTTTATCTAGCGTATTTGTTTTCGTATGTTTTAGCTCTTGAATAAGCTTGTAATCCTTTGAGTTGCACATAAACGGTGAAGGACATTTATGCAGAATGCTATCTCAAGTTTGTGTGAATTACTCTCAGTTTTATGTAACTCTGTTTTTACCCCTTCATGACATAATTATGATTTGCTTCCAGTTTTACAATAGAAGGAAATAAGAATCTAACTAGAGAAAGCTTCTTTTGTTCATTACAGCTACGTTCCACAGACGAGAACATAATGACTGGCGGTACTTGTATAATAGTTATTGAACTCTCTGAAGATGACTCCTTTTATGATCAAAAGAAGGTGAGACTTGAGAAAATTAACTTTGCAACGTTTCTTTCTAGTTCTTCATTTAAAATGTGCTAGGGTGATGAATTGACGAAATATGGTATTGTTTGGCAAATTTGTATTTCAGTAAATTACCTGTTACTTGTGTAATTTTTGTTTTTCTGCAGAGTTATAGTTGTAGAATGTTTCAGCTTCAAGGAGGTGAAACATGCAAGAAAATACAGTTGTCTAAAAACTTATGCATATTATCTTAAGATCTAATACTTGAGATCAAATTACTTAGTTGTTCTTTTGTTTTCTTTTCTTGGCTAATTCTTTTTTGTACTTTTCCTTTGAGTAGGATTTACTGCAGAGTAAGGGCTTTGACATCCGGGAGAAAATACAGATTGAGGGCTCTTCATCTTCTGATCAAATTGCTATCAGTTTGGAAAAGATGCTTCAGATAGCAAGAATTATAAATTTGGATGAGGTAATAGGAATGCAACTTCTTCTGTTGCCTATATTTCATTACTGTGCAGAAATGTGAGAAAGTGCTGAAACATGGAAATGGATCCTACTGGTGGGTTCAATTGCTATTTTCCTTCTGCTTATGATGCAACATTTTTTGGTAAAAATTCTTTAAACAACAGAGGATTGCAGCTTCCATTGGTTTTGTGAGCTTACTACGTCAGTGGCTCATTCTGTTGTGGCTTTTGGAGTGCAGATAGAACTTTATTTTGGGGAGAACGAATGTTCATCAGTTGAATTTTGGAGCGACAGAAATGAGGTGGAAGCTCTCAATTCTGTCCTTTCACTCGTTAAAAGTTCAATCTCTGGTAAAACGTGCTTGGACAAAAATCCCTTGCAAGCTTTACAAGATGCGATCATTTATAGGATTGGGAAGTTGGTGGAAAAGAGGAAATTGGAGATTTCATTTGATAGAAGCTACAAGTGCGATAAAGAAAAATGTTTACTAGAATGGGGAGAACAGAATGGTGTAAAAACACGACTGGAGATAGCTTGTAAGTCTCTAGTATTTGAGATAAGCATTCTGTGCCAATTAACAAGTAAATACTGTTTTGTTTTAGTTTTACTCGTATAGATATTGAAAGGGGCTAGAAATAGAAGAGCAACTTTGTATGCTAGAAGAAAATGAAAAATATATTGGTTTGATAAATACTTTCTTCATTTAGGTATAGAAGGAGCTGGAAGAGGGGCCATAGCGACTGAAGATCTGAAAGTTGGAGATATTGCTTTGGAAATTCCTTTGTCAATTATCATTTCAGAGGATCTTATCTGTAATTCTGACATGGTTAGTTTCATTATCTACCATCACAAAAGTGCTTTACAGTTGTAATTTTAAATACATTCTGTTTACAAGCTTGAAGAGAATATCTTCAGAGAACAGAAGGAAGAACTAAACCATCTATTTGAGAGACTTACCTGATATATATGATGTGAGAAATTAATCTGATATATCAACCTTCAAAATTATAGCATTGGGAAAGTTTTGTAGAGTTAAATTAGTTGTTTTAGTTTGTTTTTATATTTAATTAAGCTATTATCATGAGAAATCCACAATATCTTCTGTTGCATCGATTACATAGAGATAGCTTAAAGACATAAATCTTATTGCATCTTGTTTGATGGAAATGGTTTTAGGTGCCTTGCTAATTAGCATACACAAGTTTTGTTACCATATGTATGAGGGAATGTGTAGAAGCTCAACTAAGAAAATATTAAGGTGATTGACCTCAAAGGAGACATGATATGATTGTATGTCAGCACTTTAAAAAAAAGACTGCAAGTCCACAGATTGTAGTTCAATATCCTTAGCTCTTTGCCTGGTTTCTTTGCAGCATCATCTATTAGAGCAGATTGATGGGATCTCAACTGAGACTATGCTATTATTGTGGAGCATGAAGGAGAGGCACAACTGCAATTCAAAATTCAAGATCTACTTTGACACACTACCAAAGGAATTTAACACAGGTGTGTCATCATGCTATGATATACTTTATCAGGTATACCTTGCTTTAACATGATTCTCTAGTTCCTTACATGTAGCATCCTGAAGTGGAATTATACTGATAATTCTTCCTTGAGGTTGATATTTGAATTTGATAGAAGAACTTGGCATGCGATAAACAACCATGGACCCCTGGACTTCTTACACTCTCTATCCTCAATGACAACTAGCGTTCCTTTGTTAAATTGATAAAATCATCTTCTTTAAGTAACAATTACTTTATCTGTAAGTAATAGCCAAAAAAGGTTCTCTCTAGAGCACAAGTCTCCCTGTTTTGTAAAAGCATTCCTGATCTGAATCACAGTTCGAGCTTAAGGATTCTCATGACAAGGACATTTTTTAAATTTTCCTAATCTTCGAAAGGTATACTGTTTAGTTGGCTTCCATACTCTTATTTCTTTGAATTTTTCCAGGTCTTAGCTTTGGAGTTGATGCCATTATGGCTTTGGATGGAACCTTGCTCTTAGAGGAGATAATTCAAGCAAAAGAGGTTATTAGGCCAAACTTTTTGTTGGTTTTGTATTCAATATCCTCGATATTTTCTCTTGGTCTCTGAATTTTACTTACTTTGGACAACTTTGGACAAGCCAAACATCGTTCTTTTCAATGACCATGGATGGTGGTAGGGAAGTAATAATATTACCACGGCTGCCGCCCTTTTCGTTTTCCATATCTAAAATTTTTTTGCCTCGGACGTGGCAATCTTGTTCTTGTTGATATGAAGTTGAGACTAAGACGATACCTGCTCTTTTAAAGACTTCATGAGTAAGAGTAATGACTTGCATTATAATGAAAATGTTTAATGCTTTTCTTTTGCAATGAGAAAATAATAAAATTGTTGATTGTTTATTAAGCATGCCCTTAACTGAAACTTCCTCAGCTTGTATAAGTACACATATAGAGTCTAACAGAAAGTCAACACCTAAATCTGATCTATTTGTGTTCTCAAATTTTCACAGCATTTGCGTAGTCAATATGATGAGCTGATTCCTGCACTGTGCAATAATCATCCTGATGTATTTCCTCCAGAGCTGTACGGATGGGAGCAGTTTATATGGGCTTGTGAACTCTGGTACTCTAATAGCATGAAAGTCATGTTTGCTGATGGCAAGCTGAGGACTTGCTTAGTTCCTGTTGCAGGCTTTCTTAATCATTCGGTAAGCCATTATACCTTTGCTTTTCCATTTCCTGTGCAAAGCCACTCATGCAAAATTGGATGTCTTAGCCAAATATAAGGGATGTAAACGGATGACATTTTACTGTTTTCACAACCCAACATAATACTCTAGGCATTTGTTTGCATTTAGAATCAGCTTCATTGTGTAGTCCATTGTGTCTGCTCACATCTTTTTAACTACATCCATACTGATGGTTAATATGATTATCCTAGATATTTGATGTTCTTGCTTCTCTTGTTGGGATTTACATGGAAACTGTGTGGTAACCTTAAATCCTAAACCCTAATAAGAGAGAATTTAACTGATTTGATGAACTAATTATATCAAAGACAGCAGTTCTTAAGGGGAATAGAATCACATTGTAACTAAATATAGTTGTGCATAGAATATAGACTCAAGGTCTATGCAGTTTGACTTTCTTTTAATTTTTTGATCAGTTTGTTCAGGAACCATTATCTATTCTTATGTTTATCATTTATTCACAGCTCCATCCACATGTTGTCCATTATGGCAAGGTAGATCCTCGAACAAGTACCTTGAAATTCCCACTGTCAAGGCCTTGCTGTGTTGGAGAGCAATTATGTCTTAGCTATGGAAACTTCTCTAGTTCACATCTAATCACATTCTATGGTTTCTTACCAGAAGGAGACAACCCGTATGATGTAATCCCTTTGGGTATGCTTCGTGTATATTTATTCCTGTTTTATGAAATATCTCATGAAAGAAATCTTGACGAGTTGTTCTCAAATTAAAAGACCTCAAATAATGTGCACATGCATATCACAAGCTGGTTTATATTACATTGGGCGACATATATGTAAATACTTTTGGTGTCTTAGAAAAGTTGTAAAAATGGAACTCAAAGGGGTTTGGGATAAGGTTTTGTCGGCTGTGTGGAGGATTGTTCAGCAAGAACAAGACTTAAAACTTGTTAGAAAAGTTGAGGCAGACTGGAACATTTTGCTTCCTTGAATCTTGTTGGTAGTTCTTTTTGGCAAGTTTAAGTCTTGTGCTATCATTCATGAGTGATAGCTGTAGCTCGTGTAATATCTCCAAACACAAGATAGAGTCTTTGCTGGTTACTAGAATTCCATGAGACCATGTTTTGGTGCAGACATTGATGCTGGTGAGGCTGGACGTATTGAAGATTGTCCTCAGTCTGTCTGGACTGGTCACATGGTGCGGGGTACATGGCTGTCAAACAATCATAATATATTCCATTATTGGTTGCCTCCTCCATTACTAGATTATCTTTGGAAAGCTCGCAGTCCTACACACAATAAGAAAGATGTAATTTTCCTTCAACAATTCACGTTCCAGTTGGCACTCCTTTTTCTTTTACAGGGTTGATTAGTTTTACTACACTGTGAATGCTGCTATCTTGTCTTTTCTTTTTCTAAGTTAAACACTTCAAATTTGTGAGGATTTTTCTATTTTCTTCTTAACTTTTAGACACAACCAAACTTGGAAATTGAAATGGAAGTTCTGCAAGACCTACACGCAACCTTCAGCGACATGATGGAAAACCTTGGTGATGCCGATCTTGTTGACAGGTAAACCATTCTCCATCAAGAATTCATTAATAAACATTTAGTGGGAAATTTTTACTGATTGCAGAGGGCTTCAATGTTCACGTTGCAGAGAAAATGCCAGGTGGGATGTGTTCCTGGCCGTGCAGTATAAGCATCTGCAAAGAAAGATTGTATCTTCAGTTTTAACAGCATGTGATACAGGGATTAAGTTGGTGCAAAATGAATTGTCCAAATGCATAGCTGAAGAGTGAGCAGAACCCTCAGCTATTTATGAAGTATTTTTGTCCGCTTCGCCTCCTGACTTCCCCTCATAGGCAACAGAGGTTAAGCTTTAGTTGGATGGTTAAACTTTCATATCAGTTATATGCCTATGTGGGCAACTCCCAATATCGAGAAAGTTCCAAACTTTTTTTATAGGATGTAAACGGGCACAAAGCAGGAATCTTAATTTAATAAGAGAAATTCTGTTCTTGGTGCTATTCTTCGCATCATTCATATTCCTTTTTTATTAGTGGCATTTTGGAGGAGGTCTAATCTTGGTATTGGTGGCAGTGATGGACTAGGAAAGGCACAATTAGTGGCCATAAAAACAGCACCAACATTGTTGCTTTTGAGTGTGTCTACTGTGCCTTCTCACCAACTTTGATGTAGTTTCTAATACATGTATGATATAAAAGGAAGCAACTAGTTCATTTTCAGGAATGGCTGCATATGAGAATGAAATCATACAGACCATTTGCATGTGGCTGATGGGACATAGAAAATGATAAAACAAATAATACACATATTTGAAACATCCCTAGCAGTCGTAGTAGGTCCAACTTGCCGACTGTCCGTAATTACGAGGGATTAGATGCTAAAGGGTCATTGTATTGTGAAGTTTAGGTTATATTTAAACTGATTAGTTGTTAAATTTAATTTAAAAATACTATTATTTTAAGTAATTTAAACTTTACAACTCGAAATCTGTTATATTTCACACTGAATTGGGATCTTGTGAGGGATCAAACCAACCATGACTAATAAAGACAACAACAGCTACCGTACAATAAGATAGATGATGGAAGGCGTTGGTTAAAAGCGCGGTGGTTAAGTGAGGTTATGACTAGGACGTTGTTAGGTAGGTTCCTTGATATTCCCGTTTTCATAGCTATCCTAGTAGATAATATTTATAACTAGAATTGACGATAATTAACAGAGTCCCATTCTCTCATAATCATCATTATCTTAATATTCCAGAGTCTTTGGTGCTGGCAGCTGGCCCATGACCAAAGCATGCATTGGCTGAGCTGCTGCGCAACCATCGCCGCCGCCGTATTCTGACCTCAATTTTCAGGTCTACCGACAATAGATAAGATCACGTTCTCTTGCATATCCCCACCAATGAATGCGGGCCCACGTCAGCGAAAGTGACCGCGTGGCAAGCTTTTATTGGTGTCGGCCTTAAGTAGAGTTAGAAGTGTACACAGAAGATGGAACCACTCTTATCTTATTTTTCAGAGGAAAAGGGAAAAAAAAAAGAGAAAAAAAATTAGGGAAGATAAAATAATATAATTAATAAATACGGACCACCCGACAAAGGAAGTGAATTAAAAATAAAATAAAGAAAGAGAATCGCTTAAAACATCACTTTCGTCTGGTTGTATACCGTCTCTGTTTGCTTTCTCTTTCCTCCATTCTTTGCTTCTTCTTCTTCTCCTTCTCAGGTACAGAAGAAAAGGTTGACGAAGAGCAGATGAAAGCGCACCCTTTGTTGTCGAAGAAGAAGAGAAGAGCGTAAACTTATAGTTTTTGGGTTTGCGTTTGGTTTGGTTTGGTTAGAATTTGTCTATCTTAAAGCCTGGTTCTAATTGTCGAAACATATATTTGATGTCTTCTCCTGTTCGATGGAGGCTTAAAATTCTTTTACTATTTTAAAGTTACTTCTGGTTAGTTGATATTGGAAGAAACTCTCATTGTTTTTTATTGAACAGAATGGAGTCCACATACAGGATGTGGATAAAAGAGAAGGGAGAGGGGTTAAAAGCTGATTTATATGAACTCTCTAGAGACCTGCAAATTGCATTAGGTACCGCAAAATGGCAGGTATGTCCCATATCCCCAACATTTAGTACCTTCATCCTGTTGTCTTTTTGAGGTTTGTTATTAAGACTACGTTTTCTTTCCGTTGAGAAACCTTGTGAAGTGAAGATAATGAACTTCCTCTTCCATGGGTAATTTTTCATTGGTGGCAATTAATAGGATCACGAAATCTTTCTTTTCCTTTCATGTTTATTTTACTAGCATAATAAAATTTAGTAAAAATTTTCAGGTTTTCCAAGCAACCTACTACTAATAACTGAACTTTGGATAATGTAACAGTTGGAGGAGTTCGAGAAGGCTGTAAGGTTGAGTCACGGGCATCGTTCTGACGATATTACAACATCTAGACATAAACAATTTATTGCTGCCATTGAGAATCAAATATTGTGTGTTGAAACATCATTAAGGGAAACTTTGAGTGAGGAAGGAAAGCAACCTCTTAGATGGGTAAATCTTGATAAAGAGGAATCTGATGATTTAGCCATGTTTCTCTCTGGCACTTCCCAAACTTCAGAGTCTGTTGCAGATACTTCCCCCCTTTACAGATCCTCCAAGAAACATTCTTCGTCAGAAACCATTCTTAGGAGAAAGGACATTGACTGTACTCATGGTGCTTTATGTAGTAGAGATACTTCTGTTGAAGATGACATAATTGATTTTAGCAGTTGTAATAGAAGTGGTGAAGTTATTATTGATATCGAACCGAAGGATAGTCCAACAATGAGAGATGATATGAGCGGTCATACTGATAAGGCAATAGGCACCAGGAGAGCTTGGAGTTCACAGAACTTTGGTGCTTTAAAGGTTGTAGTTGCTGATGCAGATGAACAGAAGAACAATTTGTTGCCAGTAACTGAGGCCACACCGAAAGAAAAAGGGTCCAAGCCTCTATTCTGGAAGCAAAGATGTGCAGAACATCCTCAAACAAAGGGGGGCAAATTTGCATTTAGCCAGGCAAGATTAATTTTCTGGTGAATGCATTATAAAAGTTGTTTATAGTTTGAACGAAAAGGAGGGCGCTTTCAGAGATGATAAATATTAATCGTCTTTGCGAGGATAACTTGTTTAACATTTGTAACCTTTAATCTACCCGACTTTGTGTACATAAGACTTAAATTAGTTCTCCTTCTGATGCACAAACCCTCTTTTACAAACAGTTTGACCTCATTTTAGATATGATTGCTTTTGAATTAGAGTTTATTGGGTTTAACACATGCGCACACATACATTTATTGATTTACACGTATACGTCTAAGATCAGGGTACTTCGCATGGTCTTTCTTCTACTATTCAAGTTCCGTCATCTTTTGATGGCTGCAATGGTAAATGCCTATGAATCTGATGTTTCTTTTTAATATTCGGAATGTATTTGGGGGCAGGATGGTGTTCTTCAAAGGCGGTGGCAAGGATCATCACATCCCCGACTCAGTTGCTCCATCCAGTTTGCTCTTGCTTTGCTGATAAGTATATTTTTAATAGGTAAGTTGTCGAAATATAATCTTGCTATATATGTGCTTCTCATCTCAAATTAGCACTTCCAAATGATTAGAATATTGTGGAGTTGTGTCCGAAACATGATGGAATTTTTGGAAAGACAATAGGTTTTAGTTGCATGTTCTGTACGATATATGGTGATAAGAACATTTAGAGATTTGGATTGCACGTCACACGCAGAACTCGAAATGTAAATATAGTGTTAATCTTGCTACCTGTTAGAAGGCCTTGGCCTACATTTTGAACATAGTTAGTGCATGATCAATAGGTTCCAAAAGTATTGCACTATTCACTAAATCATATAATCGTATTCTCCTTCTTGCAGTGCCTTTCCTTCTGTATTCATCTTGAAGATGGAGAAAATATGCAAAGAGGACGGTGATTGTCAGTGCGGTCCGAAATTTTCAAAGCTAAACTGTCTCCAGGAAAAGGGTTGAGAGAGGAATTACATAAGGAATTTGGAGGGTTAGCCTACCAATAAAGAGTTATAAGTTTCAAGACTTAGCTACAGAAAATGTACATGTATTCATCCACTTGCTATGGCAATTAGTATCGGCACCCGAAAAATGAATGACATGCAAATTGTAACACTATTCGTTTCTCCTTTCTAGTCATTTGTGCTGCTCTGACCGGTAGCTTCCTGTGATTATTAGTCTCAATTGATTTTGCCACTCACAAGGTGAAGTATGTGAATAGTGTGCGTTCTTCGATGGAAATGGACTCTAGGATGAATCTATTGTCCACGCTGGACAATCTTTGCTACGAACAGATGTAAATGCCAGTTCTAATCATGGACAATCACCGTGTAAAACACTGGTTATGAACGATCTATCAAAAAAAGCAGTCGATGGAAGGCAAAACTTAAACGTAGAAAACAATGAGAAAGAAATGAATGGTAGGGCTATCTTTCATTTGAGAATGAGATCTTCAAAAATAAGTACTGCAGACTAAACCAAAATAGTGATCTTCAATTGAAACAGAACATTATCTATCAACTCCAGAAACCCCATCACTTCTAATTACAAACTCACATGAAGAAGGTGGCAAATGAGGAGCAAACACAACATGAAGACGCCTCTTTGTTTCTATACAGACAAAACCACCTTCACCCACATCACCTTCGATCACACCATTATCGTCTCTCGACAAGAACAGCCTTGAATTCACACAATTCGCCCATGCCAATCCTAACGCAGGACAAACCCTCCTCCCGGATGAATACAGACACCCCAAATTCCCAACCCTAGCCCCATTTACCCCGTTATCAGACCCCACAAAATCCACAACTTGATTAGTCACTGCCACTGCCAAATTGAATTTCCTCGCTAACATCTTCAACATCCCAGATATCTTAAAGAACAGGGAAGACCGCTTCTTGAGATCACTCGGCGTGTTCTCAAACTCTGATCTAAACAGCGCTGCGATCGAATCAATCACAATCAGCCCAACAGGCAATTGGGATTTTGACTTGACAAGAAAAGATTCCAACTTGGGCAATATATCAAGCAGTTCGTCTACAGACGGAAGGCTATGTACAAATACATTGTCACAGGGATCAGAAGAATCGACGAAGACTTGACTGTAAAGAGAGCGAAAGGAGACGGAGAGTTGACGGAGACGGCGGAAAGGGAAAGGAAACTCGGTGTGGAGGTACAAACAAGAGGAGGATAAGCCACCAAGAGAGGTGGGGAGCTGGGCGCAAAGGGATAGTTGGAGGCAGAATTGAGTCTTGCCTGATCCACTCTCTGCGACGATTTCGGTGACGGAGTTGCAGGGGATTCCTCCGGCAAGACACTGGTCGAGGATTGGGCAACCAGTTGTGCATTTGTTGGCGGGAAGAAGAGTTTCTGGTTTCATCTTGAAAATATTTTTTTGCTTTATTGTTAAATAATTAAGAAAAAAAGAAATGGAAATGTGCGATACACGCTCCTCACTCTCACTCTTGAGAGGTAGGTCTCTTTCTTCTTCTTCACTTTTGCAGATGATAAGCTTCTGAACCTAATCTTTCTTTATTATAGAATTTTACTAAAAAGAATGTTACTCTGTCTCTGTACCGTGAATGAAGTGCAGCAATTCATGAAATTCCCTCAGAAAAATTTTACTTTTTCTGGGGGGACGAGTCAGGGTTTGACCGACACGCTTATCATTATTACTGATTTAAAGTTAATCAGTAATAATATTATTATTATTATATTATCCTGCATGCACATTAATGCAATATCAAACATTTTGTATGTTTATGATAAAGTTTTTTTCTACAGAGAATTCCTGTGAAATAGAAATAAATTATATAACATATTATATACGTAGAATAATTTATTTTGACTTCAACAACTTATTTTAATTGATTAACTTATTAAAATTGTTTAATTAATTTATAAATTATAAAATTTTATACTTAAACAGCTAATATTAAATAACTAATAATCTTTAATAAATAACTGATCTTATTGCTGGTCAAATCAGCTGATATAATGAACTATAAGTTGTTTAATATTAGTTATTTATGTATAAAATGACTTATAAGAGCATGACTTTAAAAAAAATTATAAGAACTTAGTATTATATCTAAGTATTTTTTTAATATTTTCAAAAGAATGTAGATATTAAATATTTATCTTTACAGATGTAGATTTTAGATATTTATCTTTACAAAAAACTAAATTTATAAATCTAATTAAAACGTATAACATATAAAAATAAAAATTGATCAATTTTTAAATTTAATTTAATATTTTTCTATAATTTGTGAATTAATTAAACAATTTTAGTAAATTAATCAATTAAAATAGA
>JANKOE010000008.1:1616858-1634801 GCA_026284465.1 Erythroxylum citrifolium
CGCTGGCAGGCCGGGTTGGAGCCCGTCATATCTATTGGGCTCAAGGCTTGTTGTGTAGAAGATGGACCAACCGGCCCAGGGATTGTCTTGAATGGGTCCGGGCCTGGCACGGTCGACCCGACCACAAATAATAATCAGTAAATTATATGTTGGATATAAATTAATTAACAATTTAATGAATTAATTTTGATATCATTTTTATGATTATTAACATAACAAATAATATAACACGTTATTGAATTATATATAATTCAAAAAGTTTAAATATTCTTTCATAGTTCACATGCAATATTATTTTGATCTCATTTATTTATGATTTCATAGCGCTTAAATGTTATTGAACTACACACAAAATTGTTCGATGCATAAACCATTCACAGTACACATATGACACAATGCAACTCTAATCCAAAGTAGAATCAAACAACCTAAAACTTACCAAAAAATTTTTAAAAAAATGCAACCAAGTTAATGAGGGTCACGGCCGAATGATGTCGGTTCGGCTAGAAGCAAACGAATTTGAATTTTGCACTTGGGAGTCAGGGACTAGCTGATTGGAGTCACCGGACGCACAAGTTGTGCGTGGAGAGCAGCAGCCATTGAGCGATCCTAACGGCAACAAGCAGTGGAGGAAGCGACTGGCGTGCGTGGTAGATTGGGAGGGCAACGGTCGGTGTGCGTGAAGAGGGTTAACGGTTTTTTATGAAGAAGATAATGAAGGGTCAATGAAATAGATGGTTTGGTTTTAGTCTTTAGATTTTTTTTTTTCAATTTGGTTCTAAAATACATACGCACACGACATAACATAGCCGATTATAATTTCGTAAAAATAATTACCTAAAATTACTTACTAGAGCCACCGAACTCAACTTATTTAATTTGCTTCTTCTGCGTGTAAGTTTCTTTTGCAAGCTTCTGACTCTTTTTTTTTAATTAAAAATTAGATTGATAGATTAAAACTGAAGGACAGCATTAGGAAAGTAGAAGTAATCTTCTTAGTCTCTTACAATAAAAACGAAAACATAGTACACAATACAAACAAACCAATTGGAACAACAATGTAGGAGGTATGTTGAAACTTGGGGGGCCCATGGGCCCCCCAAGTTTTTTTTTAAAATTATTTTTAATATATATATATATAAAGATAGAGTTATTTAAGGGTCAGTGGTGTACTGGGCCTCTCAAAATTTAAAAAAATTAATTTTTAGACCCCTATATCTTAAATTCCTGACTCCGTCACTAGTAGCAAGAATACGACACCGTTGCTACAACAATGTAGGGTGACAACGGGGTTTGCATGGGAGACTGGGAGGGCAACAGTGGGTGTGCGTGAAAGAGGGTTAACGGTTTTGTTATTGAAGAAGATAATGAAGAGTGAATGAAATCGATAGTTTGGTTTTAGTCTTTTGATTTTTTTTTTTCAATTTGGTCCTAAAAATATATACGCACACGACATAACATAACCGATTATAATTTCGTAAAAATAATTACCTAAAATTACTCAATAGAGCCACTGAACTCAACTTATTTAATTTGCTTCTTCGACTTTTGCACACCTCCGACTCTTTTTTTTTTTAAAAGCTAAAAATTAGATTGATAGATTAAAGTTGAAGAACAATATTAAGAGAGTAGTAGTAATCTCCTTAGTCTCTTACAATAAAAACGACAACATACTACATAATACAAACAAACCAATTGGAACAACAATGTAGCAAGAATACGACATCGTTACCTATCCAAGGCAAGTCGATTGTAAAAGATGTAAGACCCCTCGCATTTGCACACCGAAAATACTAGGGTTTTCAAAATTGGGCTATGAGGACAAAGGTAATCCAAAGACTTCTCGCTTTGCTTCCATGATCATATTGGCAATATGACAACCAACGTCCTAAGGAACGCAGTATATCTTTACCAAGGTAGTCCACAAAAATAATCAACTAAAGGCATCATTTATACTTCATCTCCAGGGTAAGATTGGGTTGATCGTTGCGTGTTAAGATACATTTCTTTGTTTAGTCTGGTCATTTAATCCCCTATTGTTGGTATTTGGGATTTTTCTTTCTCTTCCTTACTGGTTTCTTTTTTGCAGTCATTGATTGCACACAAAAATCTCTTAGCATGTCAGGGATTTTAGCTGCATATGATGGCGAATCACTATCCTCTGTGACTAAATCTAGACTGCTTTCTTGAGAGGAACCTATTTTCTGTTCTACATTCTGGGAGCTGGTATTCCTATTCTTCTGACTTATCACACTGTAATCGCGGGAGTTTACCATTGTTGGTTGTCTTTCATACTTTATCCTATCCTTAGAAATCTCATTTTGCCCAATATTTGCTAATGAACTCAACATGTTGGTCCGATCTTTCGGACAATGCTCCAAATATTGTGAGGTGAAGTGATGCACTTCATTTTCCACCCCTAACTCCATCTCCTTGCTAATATGACTATGGCGAACCACTAACGTAGGGGAGTAAACTACTTTCCCTTTGGATGCCTCTGCTTCGCCAAACCCCATAATTTCTGAATGATTCCCTGTTTTAAACTTATTCTCCGTCGGTTGCCATGTTTTCTTCCCAATTGTTGGCTTCCAAGGATAAGAAATATTAATCTCAGATTTCATCAATTCACCATTCTCGCCTAACTTCATTATAGGCAATAGATCAGGGAGTATCGTGTCCCTCCTCACTTCAATACAGATTTTGGCATAGCACAAACGTTCCATGTTGGCTGTTTGAATACCCATGCTAATCGGTTTACCTAGAGAGCTCGCTAGGAAACTCAAGCCATCCACACTCCAATATTCTAACGGAACGTTATGAAATTGGACCCATAAAGGGATAGTTTCTATTTTACCTTTGTTAAAATCGAATCCAGGTCTCCATCTTTGGATGAACAATGGCTGCCAACTAACATGCCACGGCCCCTGTTCCAATATTTCTGGAATGTTGCTTTCGGAGTTGAACTTGAAGATGAATGAGTCATCATCCCAAAGCATGACTTTCTCTAAGCCTTTCTTCCCCCACCGAGCCTTTGCCCACTCCTTCACAACTGGAAAAGCTATTCGCTTATTCCAGAATACCCCAACCAACGCAGAAGCCCATAAATTAGCTCCTGCTTTAAGGAGTTCCACCGGAGGGGTTAAAATTCCATCCTTCGTGACATTCTGGAAGTGTCGCAGGCCACCCCGATTGCATTGAGTCTGAGGCCTGGATTTCCATGCTCCTACACTGCGCTTCACGCTCACCGTATCTGTCTTCAAGTTGGAGTCTTGGTTCATCAGTTTATGCCTTGACACATCCATATGAGTAGAAGCCTTACCCACCTTTGTTGGGGACGCATTAGGATGCCTCTCCAGGGAGCCTCGAAGAACTTCTATACTGAGAGCTGGGAATTCGTCTTGAGAGAGGGAGGTTTCCACATTCTCCATTTAGACGACAGAGGAGCTCTCTACGCCGAGACAGCCACCGTGGAGTTGCTAAAGAGCTCGCGTGAGTCGTAGCATTGAGGTCAGTTGTAAGCCCGCACCTGTCGCACCTCGCTCCTAGACTTCTGCTCTTTTCCAGTCTCCTCGCGCGCAGAAACTCTTGCTCGCCTCCAACGCTTGACAATATGATTTGATTGTCGTATTATATTTATACAACTGCCGTCTAACCTAGACACTTTTTTTTTTTAATAATTGAAATTCAAAATTTGCAATATATTTATCATTTCGTTATTCCTATGCGGCGTCGTATTAAATACTGATGGCGTGCTTTCTAATCCAACCAAGTTTCTGCCCAGAAGTCGCGGGGAGGAAGTGATTTTGTTGAAGTCGAATAACCTTTCTGCAATGGCCAAGCCCTCGATCACTCACGTTGTCTTCGATATGGATGGTCTCTTACTTGGTAATTTTATCAAACACTTTATGTGATACTGATACTAGTACTTGAAAGCTTCATAAGATTTGATTGCTTATCTTGATTCAGCTATTTTTAGATCTGAATTAATACAATCCACTGGGAATGACTTTATAATGTCTCAGACACCGAGAAATTTTACACCCAAGTCCAGGAAATTATACTTGCTAGATACAACAAAACTTTTGATTGGTCTCTCAAAGCCAAAATGATGGGCATGAAGGCCATAGAAGCTGCGCGGGTCTTTGTCAATGAGACTGGGCTTAGTGATTCTCTTTCAGCGGAGGACTTTCTTGTGGAAAGAGAAGATATGCTGCGACATCTGTTTCCATCAAGTGAGCTAATGCCAGGTATCTTCATATTACCATGTACATTCAGATTTTTTTTCGGCCTTCTTCAGTTTAATTTCTTGACTTCATTAACCATAAAATTGATTATAGGAGCAATCCCAATCAGAGTATCTCAGATTTTCAACATAAGTTGACTGCTTAGTCCGTTCTGTAAGGCTAGCCTGCCATTATGCTCCGAGGGTTTGGTCCTCCTTAGAGTAGCTCTTTAGTTTGAATGAGCATTTTTACTGTAGAATATGTTACATGGGATGTTTCTAATAAACATCAATAGCAAAGGTATGATTTTTTTCTTCTTCTGTTTGTGTATAGGGGCTAGCCGTTTGATTAAACATCTTCATGCTAAAGGCGTTCCAATTTGCGTGGCAACTGGGTATGTATTCTGTGGATTCCCTGTCGTTTCTTGAACCAATAGGATGAGGTTTACCTGATGGTCTGCTTTATAATTTATGGAATCTATTGAAATAATTTGTACTTTTCAGTTCTCACAAACGACATTTTGAGTTGAAAACACAAAGACATGTTGAGCTTTTCTCATTGATGCACCACATTGTTCTTGGAGATGATCCTGAGGTTAAACGTGGTAAGCCGTCACCAGATATATTTCTAGCTGCAGCCAATAGATTTGAGGTATTGTTTTTTAGCATCTAATAGTGTGAATTGCACGCTCTTTGGTTGATGAATTTCCTTCACTCCTTCCTTACTTCTAGAGCAGCATAACATCCTTTTCGTAATTGTAATCATTAGGGTGGGCCAGTAGATCCACGGAAAGTTCTTGTTTTTGAAGATGCACCTTCAGGTGTTCTTGCTGCCAAAAATGCTGGAATGTAAGAGCTTCACTTGATTCTCATTTTCTACAGATGTTGCATAATCTAATCCTCAACTGGTCTTTATGCATCCTTGCCACCGCGTGATAGCTCTATTTTAATTAACAGATTGTTGATATCAATTGGAGTAGTAAGTAGGCAAAAGTTGATTAACAATCCTAAATTCCTAATTCATCAGGCTTGTATATGCAGTCTCGTAACTTTGTGTTTATTACTGTGCCTAGTTATGAGAAAAATGAAATTGATGGGTAGCTAATGATGATATATCTGCATTTGCATATTCCCAACAGTTATAATTGGCCTGGACTTAGTATATTTATTACCAGTCAAAATTGAAATGGTTGTGTAGTAAGATTTCGTTGCACTTTCGGAGGTCCCGAAAAAGACTCAAAACGTTGTTGTATATGCACGCTGCAGGTCTGTGGTAATGGTTCCAGATCCCAGGCTTGATAGCTCCCATCATGACACCGCAGATCAAGTTTTAAACTCACTATTGGATTTCAACCCGAGTTATTGGGGTTTGCCTCCTTTTGAAGATGCAGACAATTAGATAAGTTTGCACATCCTGATTTGCATATTTCGTATGGAGAAGCCTCTTAGTAGCTCTTGAGTTTTCCATTTCTTTGATCGTTATTTCATAATTTATTGCTGAGGGATTAGCCTCTAAAAATGGAAGATGGGATGACCTCACAAGAACCCAAGTTCCGTGGGGGCACGAGTTTAACTTTCCTTTCTTAAACTGTTCTTCACTCCAACAACTCATTGTTTTGATTCGCAAGCCAAGCATGAATATGTTCCACGAGATTACATTTACATGCTAATTAACTGTATCAATATCGCATCTTGATATTTCAGAATATTTGATGATCATCTCTTTATTATTTACATATATCATAATTAGACAGTCCAAACGCATTTGATATAAATGATCACTATCACAAAGCTCCTTTCCTCCGTCAGATTACAAACATGTTGATAAGAACTAATGTGACAAGGACACTCAATATTACAAAGATTATTGAATGCATCAACACCCTCCTTTTACAATTTCCCCCTCTTGTCCAGATTGGTAGGATGACAACTCCGATGTAGTCCGAGAGCAATGAATGTCAGATCAGAACGCAACCCATCATCCCTAACTAATAGAAATTCAACTCCTAGAATTGGTTGTCCACAAGTCGTCGTCCCAACCACTTTGTTGTGCAATTAAGAGATGAAATTTTCTTTATTAATATAATATAGTTTTGCATTATTCATATACTAGTCGATTTCATATTTTTACTATTGATAGTTTTTAACGAGGTATGGCAGATTATTAGGAATTAATTTGCAAGACAACGTTATGATCTGTAGATGGTTTTTACAGTGAATGAGAATTAACACTTGTACTAATCAGCAAGCAGTAAATATCTGTTATGACTTGTACATTTTTTATATAATAAATGAGAATGTAACACTCATATATATGTATATTTCACGTCATGAGTATTAGACGGAAAAGGATATTTTTTCCCTTCCAAATGCTAACCTCTCAAATCTATACTACAAAATGAATTCAATGCTTATCGATACATATCAAAAAATGAAAATAAAAGAAAAGTCAAGGCGTGCATTATTGTTAGTAAGTGCAGTGTCTAACAAAAGGACCAATCGTGCCAGACTCACTTCAATTCTTCATGCATGCCAATGCAACACTTCTTTGTTTCGGATAGACAGGATAAGGCAATCCTTAACCAACACCACCTACAAATGGACCATTGTTTTAACTATCAACTGTTTAAACAGATTCAGACAATTTAAGAACCTGTCTGATTCAATTTTACTCATTAAAGTTTGGTAGTGATGTGTAAAACTTGAAACTCCACACATAAGATTCCTACTCCCAAACCCAGCCCTTTCTTGCACCCACCAAAATCCCACCGCCGTCAGTCAAATCACTTACATGGGCGCTATTGCAAATTAACACGTTAATGTCCATATTAATTTGTTATGTCATACAATAGTTCAATTATGGAAATCAATTATCGTATATTTTCATATAATTTATATGAAAATATGTTCTTTTGAATTTATAAATGAGTTATATACTAATCAATCATATAGAAATTATTAGAATATTAGTGAAATTTAGCCCAAACGGTACAAATTCAAGTCCTAATTTAATTCAAAACTTCAAAAGATACAAACAAAAAATGATGAAACTAATGTTCCCCATCATTGTCCACATAATCGGTAATGATGCTCATTACCTGTAATGGATTTTCTCTCTTTTCTGGCATGCAAATATGCCCCCCTTTTCTTATATATCGTGGATATTTGAAGAAGACAGAAAGAAAGGACACAGAGGGGCCAAAGTGGTCGCCAACTCTGCAGTATTTATTAACGTTGATCCCTCAAATATAGAAGCAACCAAGCATGTGACTTACGTTTACATTATGAACTTGCAGCCACATCTTAACTGTCTTTCTCTTTTATCTCTCTACCATATTTTTGGTTATAATTAGTTGGTTTTTTTATCAACATCTTTGAATGTTCCAAAGAAAATGGATCGAAGCTTTCACTGGATTCACGCAAACCAGCAATATTCAATTGTCCCGAAAGTCATGCTTATAGATCCAAAGCTTGAGTACACATTAGAAGATTTCGTGTTTGATGAGATCTTTCCCTTTTCTGTGACAAGTATTTACCTTATCTAATAGATATATATATTATTCGGCCGACGTTTTTTTCCCCCCCTACATTCTGACATATAATCATAATATGTTAATACTTGTCGCACGGTTTTAAGTTTGAACGTGATCAGTTGACAGAATAAACGCATAAACAAGCATGGTACATAACAGTCAGTATTTGTATTTCCACTTTGAGTCACTCAAGAAGTGGTTATTAGAGAAGCAAAACTTTACAGTAGAAAAGACACATCTACTCTGATACTAGATTGGCAGGAGTCTGAGCTTGTCCTTTTCTTCTGAATAGCTTTTTTTTTCTTCTTTCTCTTTAGGTTTAGGGTGCAAGAAGAGGTAATATTGGATAACACAATTTAGTTATCATCACGGGATTTTTTTTCATAGCTATAAATGAATCCTGACATGACAATGGAGGTTGAAGGGAAGTAAGCAGAAGTTCTTAACTTTATTCATATGAAGAAAACAAGGAAACTTACAATCCATATTAAGACTAATCAGCAACAGACATTTTTCCTCCGGAACACAAAACTTGGAGCCAAGCGTTTCTAGAGTGTTTATGCCTCTCCTCTTCCTTTCCTTGTGTTTACCTTCACCGGAAGTATCCTAATCCTCTTGGCAACACGTACAAATTCCCTTTTCACACCAAGAAAAATAACACAAGTTAGGCGTCTGATCTCTGGAATGGATTCAGCTAAAACTACTGTTGACACGTAATGTCTGGTTAGCGAAGGCTTCTTAGTCAAAGAATGATATGCTAGTTTACGACAATATTCATGTGATAAATACAATCTTAAGTAAACAGAGAAAGGATTGGTCCATTTTTCGTCTGATTCCGCTGAGCAAAACACAAGAAGTGGATTTTATTATCATGAGATTAGTATGATCTACCCACAAATGCCATGCATAAACTTGTTATATAGAGTAATTCACAGCCTCAAAGTTAAATGAGTACTATAATTTATGGAAACAAACATGTGCAGGAAAAAAAAAAAAGGAACATTTAGAACAAGTCAAAGGGTCTAGCTTACTTCCAGTTGAGGTCACCCGCTAGGAGGAGATCATTTTCCAAGTCCTCATAGGCAACGAGGTGACCGGGAATTGCATTTGTTAGATCAAGCTCAGTCTCCGAACCAAGTCCTGAATCGCCACCGTCCACAAACATTTGCCGGAGAGCCCTGGCGAGGCTCTGATAGCTTGCATGCTTATGGAGGCTGATTCGCTGGCAGATCGAACGGCCCTCGAGGACAACAGTAACCGGAGGGACAACGTTGGAGACAAGATCATCGTCCTCAAGGCCAGTAAAGGATTTAGGGTTAGAGCCGATCATGCCCATGAAGGGCTGTTGTTGTTGATGATGACGATGATGATGATGAGAAGAAGGTGGCCTAAGGTTCTTCATGTTTGGAAGCGTCCTAATCTCTTGCCATCTCCTTTTCAAGGAGTACTCTTGTCTTTGTTGAGGTCCTTGGGGATCATAAGTGGCACTGTTCATGTTCATGTTCATTTTTATCTTCTCCTATCTCTCTCAGTCTCTGATCTCCCACTTGGTATAGGAGCTTGGTCGTTGGTGGTGAAGATAAAGGAGAGTCTAGTCTGAGTGAGAAATTGATAAGGATTTGGGGTATCTTTGGTGGGGTTAAGGGAGAGGAGAGATTTCAAAGAGACCTTAAACCAGAGGTAGCTACTTATAAGCTCTCTACGGTGTTGTCTACATATGTTTGATGTGATCTCGGTAAAAGAGCATATACTAAGAGGTTTTTAGGTGTGTGTGCATGTGTGGGAGAGGGAGAGGGAGAGGGAGCACAAATGTCGGAAGTGTTCAGATTGGTGTCGGAAGCCGGATTGAGCTTTCCTTTCCATTTTCAAGGCAAATTAATTGTAACCGTATTGATCTCTCTTTTCTCCAATAACTAACCTAATTCCAACAAGCCTTGTGGACCGATGGAGTACATATATGTGTATGCTTTCCCAAGCATATAAATGTTTCCTCGTTTAATAAAATTATTTTAAGGGTATTAGAAGTTCGACTTCATATACCATAATGACTTTGTATAATTAGACATTATAACTATATTAAGGTGTCAGGATTTTCTGTCCATTTTCTTCCATTTTATGAATCTCAGTCATTTATTTATGTGGGACCTATATAAATAAATAGCTGAGATTCATAAAATATGATAAGAACAGAAAAAAATGGACAGAAAATCCGTTCCACGGGATGTGCCCTTAATTTGGTTCTTAGTGATATTATAATAATATAGTCCGATGTGTTTATGAAAAGAAATTGCGAGGAAACAATGATTATTTGTTAATGGGGATGGTGATATAATGCGTATATGAAAAGCAAGCACTAAAAAATTGATAAATAAATATTTAATTAAAGTGATTTAATAAATGAAAAATGAAAAAAAGTCTCTCTCACCTTCTTGTAAATTGAAACGCTCGGGCCGTGGAGACGACAGCGCTGCGGTCGGCGAACGCATCGCTTGTTTGACTCTCGGAAGTCGGATATGCTTTGGAAGGACGATCTTGCCCCTGCGTACTATCAACATGATCATTTTATTTTTGTAAAGTTATTGCAAATATTTTATCTTTTCCACGTAAGAAAAATTCAGTTATTAATATGAATAAAATATCTTTAAAAGACACATTAGAATTAGATAATTAGTTACTAATTCTTTTTTGATTATCTTAATCTCCAATGTGAACCTCACTTATCTTTTAAAATTTAAATAAATTGTAAAAATTTTGAACCGTTTAATTTTTTGACCAAAGTTTTAGTTTTTTTGTCGATTTACTTTAATAATTCTTGTTGTTAAAAACTTATCAATTTATTAATAAATCGGTCAATTTCATAAACTAATAAATTCTTATAAATTATAATTAATTAATTAATTTTTATTTAGCAATCTCTTTTTTAATTAAATTTTAAATTCTAACAATCTATTTTAATAATATTTTAAATCTTTTAATTTTATTCAATCATTTGTCTAATTTATAATGATATAATTTCAATTTAACTTTTTAAATCTTAAACATATCAGTTTAACTTTCTATTTATTTTTTAAAACATTAAATTTAAATTATGCTTGGGAGTTCCAACACAACCTTTGGTCATGAGAATTGTAAAATAAATGTTTTGGTCAATTATGAACCCATTGGGCCATATAAATTAGCCCAATGTGAGAGCTTCAACTAAACACCCTAAAACCCTAGAACAACAGGATTCCTGTGACCGAATCCGAATGGTCAATTCGATAGTTATAACAGTCGTGGTTTGACTGTTTATCCCTAAAACCCTACGATTTCTGCGCAGAACAAAAAGATTCCTGTTGCTTGATTCTGCTCCCTCTCTGTCTCGAGATGGCTGTGAGTAGCTTTGTTTCTCTGTTATTTTCTTTCTTCTGTTCATTTTCGAAGTTCTCTAAATGCTCCTTTGCCTTAGGGTTTTGGATTTTCAGTTCAGAATTGGTTGGGCTTACCTTTTTTAAAAAATTAATGAAAATACACGGTAGATTGCGGTGTATTAGTTCTTGAATTGACGAGTTTGGTCGATACCATTTTGATATAGGTGAATTTGGGAGCTTTTGAAGCATTTCCTTTGCAGTTTCGTTTTAGGTGCTTGAAGTAATAACAGTTCAAGTTTAGCTTTTTATGTGCTGCTGCATAGATAAACCCATACTTCCTGTCAATCATGCAATGGCATCAATTTTTTTGATTTGATGGTAAACAAAGAACTAATAAGTCTTTCTACGTGGATTGCCACAAGTGTTGTTTCTTACTTGTTCTTTACCATTCTGCATGCTTTTAGCTTATAAAATCCTAGTTGCATCATTGACAATTGGGAAGCTCAAGTAAGAGATAATGATGGAAGATTTGCTCCAAACTTTTATCAGCATTTGTCTTCACTCTTGTTCCTAGCCTTTAATTGGATATGGGATAGATATGTCGTTTCTTCCTTCTCTTTTGTTTCCTTAAAGAGGGGAAAAGAGGAATATTTTGATACGATGAAATAAATATTATGTGGGTTGCATACCTTTGGGTCTTCTATTGCGTGAAATTTGGGAAAAAAGAACAGAATAAGATGTAATTCAATCCAAAACTGCGAGTTTTCCTGCATCCATTGTCCTGAAGAAATTTGAAAGCTGCCTAAAGGCACATATTATTGTTTTTTAAAAGCATCATTTGTCTGTTTTATATTTAGTAATTATTAAAAGTAGATTGTTGCATATTAGTACATTTCATAACGTTACTGATGTGGAATTGTGCAGACTGTACCTGTTAATCCGAAGCCTTTCTTGAACAACTTGACTGGAAAGACTGTTATTGTAAAACTTAAGTGGGGAATGGAATACAAAGGTAAGCACGCCGTTTGTCTTTTTCCTTCACTTTCTTCCTTTTGTCCATAATGGCTGCTCTATAATTTGCCATTAAGTTTTAAACTTATCTCTCAGCTGTGATGCAGGTTTTCTTGGTTCAGTGGGTTCGTACATGAACTTGCAGGTATGCCTGAATTCTTTTTTAAATTTGACTCGAGTTAATATGTTCCTTTCTAGTTTTGTCCAATTCATCTGATTAGCATACAGTCTCTACCAATGACATGCTGAAAGGATCATCCTTTTATAGTCTTTTCTATTTTAACTGTTGATCTTAAAACTTCGTCTTACTTCTATCGTCTTAAAACTTCATCTTATTTTTATCGTCTTACTTCTATTGTCTTAGAACTTCGTCTTACTTCTATCATCTTAAAACTTCGTCTTATTTCTATCGTCTTAAAACTTCGTCTCACTTTTATCGTCTTAGTTTCCTTCCAAAACAGATGAACTGTTGATCTTAAAACTTCGTCTTACTTCTATCGTCTTAAAACTTCATCTTACTTTTAACGTTTTATCGGCTTAGAAGTTCGCCTTACTTGTATCGTCTTAAAACTTTGTCTTACTTTTATCATCTTAAAACTTCGTCTCACTTTTATCATCTTAGTTTCCTTCCAGAAAAGACGAACTATTGATTTTAAAACTTCGTCTTACTTCTATCGTCTTAAAACATTTTATTGGCTTAAAACTTCGCCTCACTGCTATCGTCTTAAAACTTCGTCTTACTTCTATCGTCTTAAAACTTTGTCTCACTTTTATCGTCTTAGTTTCCTTCCAGAAAAGACAAAGCGTGGAGAAAAAAGTTGGACGAAGTGCATAGACAAAAGTCCCAAAGTGAGACGGACGCACAAGTAAAGCAAAAATAAGACGAACCGCGGAGAGAAAAATAAGGCGAAGCGCGGAGACAAGCGTCAGAGGATGTGGAAACTAAGACGAAGTGGTTGAATGTAGAAAAGCATTTCTTCTATTAAGATAATTATTACATCAATAAAAACCACATTACTTTTATTATACATCTGTTAAGTGCGGAGATAAAAATAAGACAAAGCATGGAGACAAAAGTAAGACGAAGCGGAAACTAAGACGAAGCGGAAACTAAGACGAAGTGGTTGACTTTAGGAAAATTGAGACAAAGCGGAGAAGTAAAAATAAGACGAAGCGCGGAGACAAAAGTAAGACGACGTGCACAGAGAAAAGTAATATGAAGCGAAAACTAAGACGAAACAGAAACTAAGACGGACCGGTTGAATATAGAAAAGCGTTTCTTCTATTAAGATAATTATTATATCAATAAAAATCATATTATGCTATATAATATTAATCTTTTATTATGTAGCATAATATGCACATCTTTTGAGGTATCTGGAATCCAACTTCGTGAAAATACATTGAAGCTCATTATGACAATTCTTCAAGATAAACCCTTATGCTAGGTTCACCAGTTCTGATAAACTTCGTGAAAATACATTGAAGCTCATTATGACAATTCTTCAAGATAACCCTTATGCTAGGTTCTTTCGAAGTCTTAAAGATATTCCATCGCTTGAAAATCAGGAAATTGTTCTCTGATGTTATCCTGCTCTTGATCAACGTGTTTACAATCTTCCTATTACATCACAAGTAGATGCGATATGGACAAAAACTGATGAAGAACAACATGATAAATCTCCTCATTTCCAAGTCTACATTCACTCAGGTGAGTTATACAATTCAATCTTATGATATGACCCGCTTCAATATCCACTTTTATTTCCATGGGGTGAATCAGGATGGCATCATGGCATTAAGCGGTTACCACAGCTGCAGAGAAAAAAAAGCAAAAACAAGAAACTACTAATCATTATTGCACGAAAGAAGAAAAAAGGATAACTTACCACAGTTGGAAATAAATTGATAAAATCGTTCGCCATCTGTTCACAACCGCAGAGGAAAAAACGCAAAGAAACAACTGGAGAGAAACAAAAGAAAAAACGAGAACTTACCATAGCCGTAGAAAAACAAAAGCAAAAACGAGAAGTTAGTAAAGCTATAGAGAAACTCCAAATGTTGAAGAAAACCGCAGGCCATCTGTACACACAATAAAATGTGGATGAAAGTCGAAGGAAAAAACACAAAGACAAAAAGGAAAAAAAATCAAGCAAAAACGACAACTTATCAGAGCTGCAGAGAAACCAAAGCAAAAACAAGGAAAACAAAAGCAAAAATGAGAAGTTAACAAAGCTGGAGAGAAACTCCAAATGTTGAAGAAAATTGCAGGCCATCTGTACACACAATAAAACATGGATGAAAGTCGAAGGAAAAAACGTAAAGACAAAAAGGAAACAAAAAAATCAAGCAAAAACAAGAACTTACCTGAGCTGTAGAGAAACCAAAGCAAAAACAAGAACTTAACAAAGCTGGAGAAAAACACCAAATGTTGAATAAAACCATATGAATGTCGAAGGAAAAAATGCAAAGGCAAAAGGGAAAACAAAATCAAGCAAAAATGAAAACTTACCACAGCTGCAGAGAAACAAAAGAAAAAATGAGTATCTGCACTGCAACCGATAAAACCTAGATGAAAGTGGTAGGAAAAAATGCAAAGACAAAAAAGGTAAAAAAATCAAGCAAAACGCAAAGGCAAAAAGGAAAACAAAAACACAGCTGCAGAGAAACAAAAAAGGAAAACTTACTAGCAGACACAGAGGACGTCGAGGGTGGAGAGTTGACAAAGAACGAGAGAGGAGCAGAGGAAGGCAAGGGCGAAGAGCTAAAGGAAGGGAGAGAAAGCTTTGCGGGACTCTAGGTAAAGGGAATGAATGAATGGAAGAGGGAGAGTAATAATAAAGACACAGCATTCAATGAACAGATATAAGCCGTCAGATTAAACGGACAAGCGGGATGGATCGGAAGACACAACATTTAATGAACAGATAATAATAATAAAGACACGCATTCAATGAACAGATATAAGCCTTAGATTAAATGGACGAGCGGGATGAATCGGAAGGCACAACATTCAATGAATAGATATAAACCGTCAGATTAAATGAACGAGCAAGATGGATAGCATGGTCATTCATCCCAACTCGTCCTTAGTATATATACTTAAAGAGGGCTTAACTTAAGAATTGGATATTATATTTTGATGTTGTCGAAGCATATACAGTTGTCTAAACTATTGGAAATTCGTGGGTGTTTGCTACCCTTGAGAGTTTCGATATCACAAATTCAGATGATTGTGACAACCCAGATTATAGGTGTTGGAAAATGGGTCATATTTCCTTTGATTCGGTCCAGCAAAACCTCCCACGACATTCATCTGTTCTGCATTTTCTTCCTGCAAAACCGGACATGCATCAGTGGGGTGTCCTAACATCAAACATATTCCACATACCTTTGCTTCTTCTTTCTTTGTAGCCACAATTTGTCACACCAAAGAAGTAAGGTCATCCAATCTTTTCTCCAATATGGTTACATTCACCACATTCACGGTTTTTGTTTCATACCCATTACACATTCCGAATTGTTGTGTATTAGAAGTCATATTCACTATCAAATCCTTTGCGGTTGTAGGTGTCTTGTCAACTAAGGCGCCACCGCTTACAGCATCAATCATACTCCTATCTGTGAGTAAAAGACCTTCGTAGAAGTATTAAAACAATAGCTGGTCGGTTATTTGGTGATGGGGACAGCTAGCGCAAAGTTTCTTGAATCTTTCCCAATACTCATAAAGTGTGTCTCTCGTATGTTATCGAATGCCACAAATTCCTTTTTGAATGTTGGATGCTCTTAATGCTGGAAAATATTTCTCAAAGAAAAGCCTCTTCATTTCAGCCCATGTTTGCATATTTTCTCCAGCTGAATAGTACAACCAATGTTGAGCATCATCTTTGAGGGAAAATGGGAAGGCTCTTAGTTTAATTCGCTCTTCCGTCACATTCGTCAGCTACATTCCCATTCAAACCACGTCAAATTCCTTCAAATGTTTGTACGAATCCTCTCTCGGTAGACCCCTGAAAATAGGTAATAAATGATTAAGCCAGATTTTAATTCAAAAGTATTGTTATTACCTAAATTCGGAAAGTTAATGCAGTGGGGTTGTTGAGCCTCCGTAGGCGCAACTAGTTCACGAAGAGTATGGTTTGCTGTCATCTGTTCCATTTTTTGCACTTGCTATTGTTGTTTTGTCTGCTTTTGTAGCCTCTTGGTTGTCTTCTCGATCTTTGAATCAAATAATAGTTTATTTGTTTTGTCTACTCGTGTAACATACATATACCATTGACAAATTCCCCAGCAACGGCGCCAAAATTTGGTACTGCTATCACCTGCAACCAAATTTAAAAGGAAACCAACTTTCTGCATTATAGTAGTGGAAAGTAGGGATCATTTCCACGAGGAATATTAAATGGTAAAGGTTAACGAGTTTAAAACTAAAACAAAATGAAAATTTAAGAAACAGATGACAAAAATCGAAAGTTGACAAAACTAATCAAATCTGGAAAATTCAATGAACAAACCTTAATTTCAGGTCACCGACGTTATCACACTAATATGGATCCTTGATATAAAATTTAGTTCATTAACAAACATTCATTGGGTGATATTTTCTCTTAAGTTTACATGAATAGAAACATGTATTCAAAGCATTCTTATTAATCAACAACTTAGATACGATCTTAAGTTCAATTGAGTAATAGCTTTAAGAACTAAGAAACTAATGAATAAGACAACACATGTACGACATGCATTTAATCAAGTTGAGTTTCTTCTTAGAATTTCCAACTCTAACGTAAAGATGGTTATTCTAATCGCCACTTGTGATTAGTAAAATTAAACGTTATATCCTACTAATCTAGCTATTAAACAAATCAATTCCTAGTTGTGCACCTAGAAATCAATCAATTCAATTGTGAAAAGTAATTCGGAAGGCATTCAATATTTATTAACAAAATAAAATTTATTAGAACATCTCACACATAAAAGATGATAATGTGGTTTCCCTCAACCAAAAAAAAGGGATTTAACTACTCATAATGAAAGTAGAAATCTACAAAGAAATAGCCAATTGTAAAGTCTCCATCCCCGGTCTTTCCTAGAAAATCCAAAAATAATTAGAGAAAATACTACAAAAATTGAAAAACCTAACTATAGCTCACAAAAACCAGCAAAAAAACTACAGAAACATAAAAACTACTCCTAAACTCTGCTGTTATGAATAGTAACACAAATCCTCATTTATCTTCTTTGATCTCCTCCTTTTTTCCATGATCTTTTGCAGATAAACCTCCCCCAGATTCAAGTGGTCGATCCCCATCAGTAAGGATGGAATTTGATTCTCAAAATCATAAAAATTTTAAGTGAATCGGATTTGCATTTAAAGACAAATCTTGCAGATAGGTTTTGCCCTTGCATGTGCCCACGCTTAGTCATTGAATTTCCTGCCAGTCTGGAATTTCGAATTATCCTTTCTTTCATTGCATCTTTTTGATTCAATTTCATCTATTAAGTGTTGAAAATCATATGAGGACAATTAAGAAGCAAATCCATCAATTTTGAATAATAATTTCAACATATTAAAGAGATTTATATACAAAATAAGCACAAAATGACAGCTTAACAGTATGGTACGTATTTTCTTTGAGTATGTTGAACACATTGCTGAGGTCTTTATGGATGATTTTATTGTCTATGGGGATTCATTTGATGCATGCTTGGATAATTTGAATTGTGTATTTGAACGTTGCATCAAAACTAATATTGTTCTCAATTCTAAAAAATGTCATTTTATAGTCTAACAAGGAATAGTTTTGGGACATGTAATCTCATCTAA
>JANKOE010000008.1:1634901-1673748 GCA_026284465.1 Erythroxylum citrifolium
TCAACTCAAGTTGATAACTTCTTCAAGTATATCTAATTTCAACTCATATCATCCATACACAATTCATATTTCATTAACACCAAGGATAAGAGTTTACAAAGCTTTAATGATATTCCAAGTCACATTACATCATAAATCCAAAAAATACAAACTTTACATAAATGAGTAACACTTGAAATGCAACAAAGCCTTGTGTTTTACAAAAATAAATAAAATCCAAAATATGTAGATTTGGAGTAAAGCCCTTATGCTCTTGATCAGTTGATCTCCTAGCTCATCACCTGAAGATGGGACAGAAAGGGGGGTTGAGCTTGACAAGCTCGTGGGTAACAAGTTTATAACGGAGAAACAAAAAAAAACTATTGAAATATTGCAAAATGCACATTGAACTTCATGTAACACATATTTCCCAAATTCACAACTTATCAAGCAATTCATAAATATCATGAATCATGAATTCATCAAACTTGTCACAAATCATAAACACATAAGCACATCAAAATAGTTTGGGTGGATCCAAAACAAAACGTACTATACATTTCCCGTAAGGGTCCTGTGTAGCCGTGAGCAGAACGTACTATCGCAATCCCATATAATGGTCTTGCGTAGTCGTGAACTTAGGTGAATCCATAAAGGAACTCCATGCCACTAGCGGGCAGGCGGGAGAAGTCTTTTGTCAAAGTACACTTGACTTAACTTAGGGGACCACCACAAACCCATATGACATGTATTTCATATCTTGTAAACTTGTTGCTCAAAAGGACACATTTTCAAAAACATGATTTTTTATAAACATAAAATCTTCATTCCGAAATTCATCAACATAATATTCATATAGCACTTTCTCAAAGCATTCAAAAAGCAATAAATGCACATTTATAAAACAATTGAAATCGTTTAATTCTCTTGCTTTTGAAAACATAGTCATGGCTAATTAACTTAATTATAAAAATGCCATCTACCTTGAATTCCTTGCTTAAAAACTTGGTCAAAGGTGCCTCTCTTCTTGCTCCTCTTGCCTCTCTTGATTTCCTTCAACAATAACAAAAATCTCACTCAATAGGGTTTTCAATTGAAAATTCCACAAAGCACAATCACTAAAATTGGTTCTAGAATACCTAAACTCATGCATTTCCTAAGCTCTTTGAACCAAAACCCTTTCATAAATCCAAATGATTAAAATCAAACCCTTGAATCTTCACCAAATGAAGAATTTCTTGGCTCTAATGAAAGCTTTAATCTTCCTCTTTCTTTTTCCCTTCTTGAACAACCCCAAAATCTCTTTTGAAGGATGAGAAAAAGTGAAACCTAGTTGATCTTCTTTCTCTTCTCTCTTCTCCACGATACACTCTCTCTCTTTTTCTTATTTTCTCTTCTTCTCTCCTTTCATTCATGTTTTTGGTTTCTTCAAATGCAAGACACTCTTTTCTTCTTCCTTTTATACCCTTAATGAATCTAGAAAGTCCAGTTTACCCTTCCTTCAATGGCTTAAGACTTTACATCTTAAGTAATTTTCCAAAAATACCCTTGAACATTCTTACTCTTATTACCTTAATTCAGTTAACCCATACAATAAAATCCTACTAACATTGACATAATAATTACCTCCAAATAAAAAATTAATCTATCAAGACCTCAAAATTAATTTAAATCATGCTTAACTCAATTAAAAAAATCAAAAAATTTCGGGGCCCAAGATTAAGGATGTTCTAACTTTTTTTTAGGGATTTGTTCTTGATTTAATATTAATCTAGTTATTTTGTGTTAATGCATCTGGGTGCTGTGATTATTTGTTGTAATTGATGCTTCGGTAATAGATCAAGAGAGTGAACTGAATGCAAAATGTTTGGTTTGGTTAATGAGAGTTAAACGACCTAATAGACCATGCAAATAATCAAATCGATAATTATACGGAGAGAGATCTCGTGTGAGGACCCGGTTATTTAATAGAATGCTTAAGATCTAATTAGGTTGTAGGCTGATTGTTAATCGAAAGATTACATGTTCTTTACGCAACTTAATTAGGGTCTATTAATTAAAGCTTAGTGATTATAACTTGAGAGAGAGTAATTCATCCTTCGATAGTCTATAAACAACACCACATTAACACAAAAGTGACTAATTTAGCATTAATGATAAGATAAATCCCCTTTCCCATAATTTGTTAATATTCCTTGGTTAAATTCCAATTGTCATTTGATGATGCTCAATTTTGGTTTCTTGTGTTAATTTTACGAATTCATTTTTAAGCAATACATATCCAATTGTTTACTTTTTTGTTTAGTTTTTATTTTCATTCTAATAATCCTTTTAGGCCTTAGATAACTTAGAATTAGATTAGTTCGCCAACTCCTCAAGAGATCAACACCTTATACTACATTCACGATCACGACCCATGCACTTGGGGTATATTGAGGGTTTTATAAGATTAAAACTTGCTCAACACTTAACATGCCATCTTATGCAATTTTGGTCACATGAACGATGACGTAGTTGTTATAAAAAAAGGTGTGATTTTTCTCCCATGTTTTGCACAACTCACGTCACTATTTATGTTGCTAGAATTGCATTACTGGCACACCATGTGTCACAAGTTAATAATGTTATGATGGAGATTTGATAAAAATCTAATGGAGTTTGGTTTATTGGTATAAATCACATTATTTTGTAAATGTTAAAGCACAAATTGATATCAGAGCTGACATTAGGGCTATCTTAGATCTTATATGAAAAGCTACCAAACCAATTGCATATTTTGTCTCAAAGTATTGAGAAGCTTAAAAAAAAAAAGAGATTATAATAGTCATATTGCTTCTACATGACTAAAATCAAACAATTAACATGCCACGTGTCATAGGTTAACGATGTCGTGACAAAAAATTAATAAAAATCTAACGAAGTTAGGTTTAAAGGTGAGCAAATCATGTCATTTTGTAAATGCTATAGTGTAAATTAATAGCAGAAGTAACATAAGAGACTATTTTAGACTTTTAACAAAATTTGTGAGATAAATTGTACCTTTTGCCTTGTATAAAAAAGATTATGCATTATCTCTTTAGTTTAAAGTTACAATTTGTGTAATTATATATAATTGGATAATATAGCTAAAATTTATTTAATGGTAACAATAATTATTAAAAATATACTAGTTGTTTTATTTATTAGTTAAACTGATTTTATTACAGTTTGTGCCAAAGCTATTTCTATTAGTTTAATAATAATTCACAATATTTTTTATAAATCATAAATTAACTAAAAATGCTCTTAATTAATGATGCATATGCAATTGCAATTATTGATATAGTCATTATAAAAATACAAATATACCGAGGGATAATAGATATGAAATTAGAGAACATTATAAAAATATATATTTATAGTCTATAATTTAAATTGAATTGTTTTGCTTAAACTTGGTTGGGTTTTTAGAATCCCATGAAGACTAGAGATGATATTTGTACCTAAGTCCGAGGGTAACGGGTTAGGTCTGAGTTAACTGAACCTGGCGCCGAGATCAGGTTGTGGCTGTTCAGGTCCAATACACAGGGGCGGATCCACAAGGGGGCAAGTGGGGGCAATTGCCCCCACTGCCCTTAAAAAATTTCCCTACTGTCTCGAAAAACTTTAATATAAAAAAAATTATTATTTTAAGTTTTGCCTCCATAAAAAAATGTTTCCATTAAAATTTTGCCCCCATTAAACATAAAATTTTGCCCCAACTCGAAAAAATTTCTAGATCCGCCCCTGCCGATACATATATGCAAAACAATGTCACTTTTATATTTTAATTAAAAAATAGCATGGGCCGGGCTAATACATTACCATCCCCAATTAAGATCATTTTATTTATTATTATTTGGTTTTTAACCATTATATATTTTATCATTATTATTTTTTTAAAAATAATGTTTTTCATTATTATTATTATTATTATTTCTTTATTATTTATTATTTTTTCCTTCTTCGTGTGAGTCAATTTAGAAACAATCTCTCTATTATTTATAAATAAGGCTACGTACTATTAGACTTTTCCAGACCTTACACCTCAGCATGACTTATATTAGGTGTTGTTGAAGTTGTTGTTGTTGGGCCTATACTCTTGGGCTTCTAATATTGGGCCTTTCATATATTTTCCAAGTCTGCTCTTACTTCTTCTTCTTCACCTGATGCGAGTAACTAAAATCCAAATTGCTCCAAAGAAACACTTGCTTTGAACATTTTCTCGATTTGTTGTAGACTCTATGCATTACTGTAACTGACTTCACTACTCACAGATCCAGACCAAAAATGGCGACGAAACCCAACCCTCCGACTAATCTCCAAAAGTCGGTGGCCATCTCCAGAGGTTACAACTTCGCTTCTGCGTGGGAACAGGTTCTGTGCTCTTTCACTTCTCCTCCACATAACCACTGATGTCCGGATCTGACTTGTTATTGCCAGTTTTTGTTATCACATTTCTGAGGATTTTGTTGGATGTGAACTTTTTTGTTGCAGAATGCGCCTTTGACGGAGCAACAACAAGCGGCGATTCTCGCCCTGTCTCACGCCGTCGCCGAACGACCGTTTCCTGTCAATTTGGTGAGGTTTTTTCTTGGCTAAAGCGTGATCCTGATCTGAACATGGGGGTTGTGACGATTTGGGAGTGTTTTTTTTTTTTGGTTAGAGCAAAGATCATGGCTCGGGGCAGGAGAGTGGTGGATTGACGGTTTCTACTAAGGACAATTCGTTGGGACAAGCTCAAGACATAGATGCGGTTTTGGTTAATACAAATCAGGTTTGTTTGTTCGTTAGCTGTTCACATTCTTTTGCAATCATATCTCAGTTTATCTGTTTAATTGGAATGGTATTGTTTAATTGCAATTATTTTGAATTTTGATGATTAGGTGCAAGACTCCTATCTCTTATAAAAATTTTTTGGATGCGTGCAGTTTTATAAATGGTTTACAGATCTTGAATTGGCCATGAAATCGGAGGTTGGTAGCAATCACTTACTTGGCATACTGTCACATTGCGAGGGGTTGTTGTGAAATTTATTTATCTGCCTTTCTTGTTCCTGCTTGTAGACGGAAGAGAAATATCAGCATTATGTCAATACTTTGACAGAGAGGATACAGACATGTGATGATATACTTCGTCAGGCATGTTGATACGATTTTTCATTTGTGGTTCCTTTTAAATTTTTGAGTATTCCATCAGGAAATTTGCTTTCTTGGCCTCTAATTTAAGTTCAATTGGTTTTTGTTTTGATTTATGATGGCTGAGGTCATTTTGGATGCAGGTGGATGAAACATTAGACTTGTTTAATGAACTGCAGCTTCAACATCAGGCAGTAGCTACAAAGACTAAGACTCTTCATGATGCATGTGATCGTCTGGTATTATTCCTTACTCCTTTCTTTGTATTGTTTGGTAATGTGCAAGAGTGAGTTGCAATACCTTCATACTGGATTAGTCAGATTTTGTGATGTCAAATACTGAAGACTTCAATTTAGGTTTTCTTGACATATTGGAAAAGGTCTGGCATTGAGGCTGTACTGATTTGCCTTGTATTTCTCTAGAAATTCCTAACCTTATATATCTGGAGTATAAAAATGTTCTACAAGCCCACCTCGTGTTGGAGCTTAAGTGGAAATATCCAAAATGGATTCTTTGTAGTTTATAACTGTGAATTTAAATTTTATAAAGGTATGTAACTTTATGCCATTTTGTAAGATAGATCATTTATTGTACAAAATCAAAATTATACAAAGAAGTTAATTGTCTGGGTTGTCTAAAAAATAACTTTTCAATTTCAGTTGGTGGAAAAGCAAAGACTGATTGACTTTGCTGATGCACTTCGAAGCAACCTTTGCTTCTTTGACGAGTTGGAGAATGTAAGTTTGGATGTAAATACATTCTAAGTTTCATTTTCTTTGAAGTTACTTTTCTGTCTTTGGGTTTATTCTAATGACAATGTTATCTGTGCTGATCTTACTTGGCATTCAGTTTCAGTTTCATTTTTTCTTTTTCTTTTCATTTCTGCACCTTACTCATAGAACGCAGCTTGGTTCCCAAGCCTGACTAGTAATCATCTATGTTAGTTAGGGCATGAAATTGAAATTGAATTGGTAAAGATTCAGTTGGAAGATCGCTATGAAAGACACAACAGCTCTGTGTCAAACATCAAGTTATAACATAGTCTCTTTGTACTATAGCTATGGCAGACTCAAAGCTCACCTGGTCAGGGTTCATTTTTAAATATATTGGATTTTGTCTTTCATATGATGTGTTGTTATTTGTTCTTTTAAAAAGGAGCACTGTTTGGTCTGCACTGTTTTTGTTTTAGTTGGAGAACTTTTTATAGTTTTGCTTATCTATTGCTGCATGGACCATGTTTCTTATACCCTTTATTATGTCAATTTCTAGGATGCTAGGAAAGGAGTCCTGTTTATAGACTTCCCTCCTGTTCTTCAACATCAATTAAAACGTTTCGAGTATGATCTTATGCTTTTCACAATGGTGAAGGTTAGCAATTAAACCATGGCTTTGTTATGCCTGAAAGTATTTATATTTCACATGATGACTGCATGGGTCTTATTATCTTATTGTGATTTGATTCTTTTTACTGCTGCTGGATTTGTCCTGCCAGTTGAACTTCTCTAGAAAAGGAAGCTACTTGTATTTCTTTATCATTCTTATTGACTAGCATTTTGGAATTTCTTAACGACTTCTTTACCTCTCTGTATCTTTCTGCATCATGGTATGGTATGTTCCTGTTCTTCTATTTTGACTGTTGAATTGTGATGTTCTAAATCATAAAATAATTGAAACTGAAATACAACTAGGCAATGCTGAAGAATTTGTTGATGGTCAGTTCAGTGGGAACCTGGGAGAGATTTTAATCAGGTACGAAAACCAAATGCAACAACATGAGCATGCGTCTTGTTCTTGCTCAAGGTTGTTTCTTTGGCATAAGAATCATGTGCAATGCGTAGATGTTACCCTAATTGCTTAAGTTGGTTGAAAGATTGATCAAACCGAAGATTATCGTTGCTGAAGATGATGGTATCAGTCAATGCTTGTCTTAAATTTTCCTCTTCGTCTGAATAATTGGTTTAACAGTAAAAGAAAGTAGCATGTGTATATATGTGTTCGTAAAATGCAAAACAGAGTTACTAAAGTCTAAAATCAGAATAGATAAGCTCTAGTTAGTCAACTAGCAAGTGATTATAAGTACCTGTTACAAACAAATAAATGGAATGATCAAAATTCTGAAATTGAGCGTATGCAGATAGCACAGAATTCAAGTGAAATCATGGAGTCCACACAGGCACACACGTGTGTGTGTGTGTGTATAAATGGATTTTCATGGATCCTTTATTACTTCCATTTTTTTGGGTTAAGATGGGCCAAGTTAAGCTTCCAATTGCAGGCTAGCCCTGTTCTCTTGAACCATAGTATTCAGGTGCCAAAAAAACTTTTGAATAGGCTGACTGGTCTATTCAACATGCTTGAATACTCTTAAAAATTTTGATAGGTGCACAATTTTTTCCATTTGACTGATTAATGATGTACCAAAATTTTCACAGATCTGTGAGAAACAACTTGGGACATAATAGTTCAAGCAGAAATGTTGAGAATAGTGTCTCTATTAATACATGCATCTTCTAGAGAGTTCATTTGGGATTGGTTTTGATTGCTAAGTATGATTGAATGGATGAAAATGCACGGTTGATTTAATGCTTTATAATCTTATTTCAAAATTTTGCTTTAGCATCTGACGAGATCCTGCAGAAGATAGGTTGAACCATTACATCTTATGGCCTGCTACATAACTCGAAGTTGCATGTTCAGTAGCATAAATAAGAGTGCTTAAAGATTACGTGAAGTCAGTAGAATTCACTCTCTATAATCTCTTGTAGAGTTACAGTGTTATTTTGCATATAATCCTCAGGTGCAACAACGTTTTGTATCTTCGAGGCGTCCCAGAAGATGAAGACATAGAAGATGCAGACCGGGACTAGCTAGTGGTTTTTATCAAACGTGTAGTGATTGTATCAACAGAACCTTTAAGTTGTCTATTCTTAAAGCTAAACATGCCGTGTACTTTAACCTGAGCATGAATGTTGTCTAAGCTCAGAATTGCTCTTTTATATTTCCTTGCTCAAGAATTTCCTTAGCCCTTTAACTTTCATTGTTTTGGTTTCAATTTGCCTATGTTTTATTGATGCAGAGCTTATAGTACTAGATTTGTTCTTGTTGTTTGTAGATACGCCATAAATCGATTAACTTAACACAAGTCCACAGCATATTAGCTTATGAGCTACCAACCCAGGAGGTGGATGAACGTGTGGAGACGGTGAGTGGGTCACGAAAAGAAGTGGATGGTATTATCACTCTTTTTTCAGCAACCAAATCCTACAGCCCCGAGTTTTTAGTGTGTGGTCCCTTCTCTAATTATAATCCCTCTATTTACAGGAATTATAATAATTATTTTAAAATTATTTATTAAATAAGTTATTTGATGAATATGTGAGGTCATTCATCTTGTTTTGCTCGGTCGATATCTGGCTTCTTGACATTTCCCCACCACCAATATATTACAGGTAGTTGGTACGGTGTGGTTTTCATTGATGTGTAAACATATGTAACAGGCCTGTCGAGTTTGGACCTGACGCTGACTGAACAATGCACAACAGCCATAAGTCGGAGGATGAAGGACAAAGTCACGATCCTGGCAGGTTTCAGCCTCACCAATAAATTTGGAAAAACTCGTTTTTATTTCTTTATTTCCTTTCTCCACCATGACTTGGTTCATTGCTTCCGTGACAAAAGCATAAAGAACAAGAATCACGTGTCACTACTTGATGTCGTGACAGATGATTCCTTCCTCAATCTTTAAGAACCTCACAATTTTAAGGTTGTTTCAATAATGTTTTCAGCCGTTTTAATTTTTACGAGGCAGGCGTCAGATGCATAAGCAGACAAGTGTCTCTAAAATCACCACTTTAAGAAAGCTTACAATTTAAACGTCCAACAGTTTATATATAGGAGTGTCCGTCGTCTCGAACCAATTTTGCTGGTTCATACAAATTAAGCGTCTCGTAAACTAAGCCTATTCGTATTACACATATAACTTACAACGATCAAAATATGTAAAGAAAGAATTAAAATGCAAAGGGTAGAAAAAATGTGTGTAAGGACAGCAAGTTCAACCATCATACGGGCAATGGCTTCCATGTAAAGAGCATTGGGAAGGCTTAGTCTCAGAATCCGCCTTATCATCAGATTTTTCCGACCACCTTTGTTGCGAACACCTGAGTTGGAGGATCTGTTACCAGACATCACGTAAGTATTTGCCATTCATTTGCAAGCTCTTTACCATGCTCTCAGCCTTGGAGCTGTCCATGGATCCCTGAATCAGGACAAGAAATGCCTCAAGTTAATGATACCAAGAAAGAGTACCAAACCAATGCTTTGGTGTTAGTTCATTCGAGCAATAGCCACATTAACATTTCATTGCGTTTAATTTAAACTAAGCAGTCAATACCTGCTCCTGTAATATTGTATGCAGAGTCCTATGGACATCTTTCGCCATTCCCTTTGCATCACCGCAAACGTACAAGTATGCTCCCTGAGAAATCATGTTCCAGATATCCGAGGCCTAGACAAGAGGAAGATATGTACTTAGTGGTTCAATTTACTTGATATATTTAAACCGAAATATTGTATTTGCTGTTCAGGAGGTAGGTGAAAGATAGAGCACCTTCTCCATCATTTTATGTTGCACATATTCCTTGGTAGGTCCCTCGCGTGAGAAGGCAAGAACAAGCTCAGAAAGTGCACCACTTTCTACAAAGTTGTTGAGCTCATCTTCATATATGAAATCCTGAGAAAGTTGAATATGTAAAAATTTGATTGCTCAAATTATGAATCCACCAACCTAGGAACATTCTTGATATCATTCAGGGCTTACCATTTTACGATTCCTGCAACCAAAGAACAGGATAGAGGATCCAAGTTCCACTCCATCTTCTTTTAGGGCTAATCTTTCCTATAAAAGGAAAAGGAATTTAATTAGATTGTGTACTTCAATGGGAAATTGGAATAAGAAGAAACAACCTAGAAGTGTGTTAATAGAAACCTGTAAGAAACCCCTGAAAGGAGCCAACCCAGTTCCAGGGCCAATCATAATAATAGGGACTTTAGCATCCGTAGGAAGTTTGAAGTTTGACTGCCGAACAAAAATGGGTGCCCAACTGCATTTTAGGCTCTCCTCTAGAGACTCAGAGTTCTGCCGTAAAAGAAGTGGGGAGAAACAGAAAGCAGATAGTTAATTGTTGCGAAAAACGAATGAAGATGCAGACTGTACCGATGATAGCTTTTTTGTTTCCCTCTAAAGCAAGCTGCTATCAAAAATTTAATCGAAGCCATTGCTTTATAGGTTTTTCTGGACCAAAGATACATGTTTCCCTACAGTTCTCTAGCCTCAGGGATCTTCTTCGATATCCTAAATGAAGAACTATGAAACAAATAACAAATTCAAATAACTACCTTCATCCAAGTTGAGCATACTCCTTTGTGAACCCGTCCAGTAGGCATTTTGTCAAGAACCAAGGCACATGTAACATGAATTCTAGACGGTGCCATCCTGACATAATGGAAAGATAAATAGTAAGAACACAGATTTGAGCTGAAAATAAAATCACTTGGCCGCCAGACCGTGTAGCAGAAAACTGTAACTTTTACTAAGATGATTACCTTGGAGATGATGAGATAGAGTAGTATCTAGGTTGCAGGCGTGGGGCAACAGCAGCAAAGAATACACCAAGTGGAGGTCTTGCTGATGGAAATTCAGCCATAACCTCAAGGAGGCTTCTCTGACTGGCAACAACCCATTGTGAATATTCATCCTGTATTTGTGAACACCCAAAGTTAGGTATTGAAATGTTATAAATATTAGCAAAAGATTTAGACAAGTATTCAAATAAAAGACAACCTTTCCAGCAGGGGATGCAAGATGCCTTAATCGATCAGCTTCTGATGGATCAGTAGCATGAGCTGCTAAAGCCATAAGAACAGACTGAAACAAAGGCATAGGAAGAGGACACATCAGACAAAAAATCATTGAAGGAAGGGAGCGTATACATGATGCATACAGTGAAAAACAATTAACCTTCTTGGGAGAACTCAAAAGATCAGCATATCTCGCCAAAGCAGCTCGTAAAGTGCATGGTGGAAAGGCAGGTGGCAAAGAGCTTCCAGATAGGGGTGTGCCATCCTCTTTTTCAGCATGAATAGAGAAATATGTATCTGGAGACAATCCTAACAACTGCACTGCATCCTCAATTGTTTCATCAAGATTCTCACAGAAAACACCAACATGGTCCCCAGTATCATATCTGAGAGATAAGTCCAAGAAAAATGATCATATATCATCACTACATTTCTTTCCTGAAACTTTTGGTTATAACATGTGAACCTACTAATTGAAAAAAACTTACGAAAGACCAGTGCCAGCTATGTCGAACTCCAAGTGGGTGCAAGAGCGGTCAGATGCAGGAGTATGAAGCTCCTTTCTTACAGCAACATTTGACCTTAATGGTAAGAAATATACGTTTTATATTGCATGGAGAACAAATATCACATACGCAATGGAGGAGGAGGAACAAAAGTAATAACTAAACAGCAACAGGGAATTATTTGGCAGTTATAGTATACCTGCATGGATTGTGAGCATCATGGACAGTATGTCCATTTGCACTACTCCAGGTTTTGTCTTCTACAGGTGCATCCTCAGGATCATAGAATACAACACGATATTCCAACACTGCAGCAGTGTAGGGTGTAGAAACGGTTGTTGCATCACCCCCATCAAGAAGTAACTGATCCAACTCAGGCCACACCGACTCTCTCCTGCAATAACAAGTAGCAAAGGACACGAAAAAGAAATTGAGATCTCTGTATAAAATAGCCTGATCTGTTAATTTAGAGTAGAGACCGAGCCAACATACCATGCACTAAAATCATCTTCAATACATTGGTCATCATCACCAAGGCCAACTGGGACAAGGCGCTTCCCACCTACAGATGCAAAGAGAAAAGTCTGATAATGGAAACCAGATCAAACTGAATTATGACGAGATACATGCGTTCATAAATACAGGTACTAGCTTCAGGTGCTCAAATATGTAGGCCATGTTACAAGGGTTCATTCTTTGTATGAGTGGTGTCAATTGGGTGGTATACTTGTGAATTGCCTAAACTTATTGTTTTGCTTTATGCATCACTTACTAAAACATAACAAAGCAAAAATTTTAAAGAAAAGGTTGCATCCACTAAAGGAATGCCATGTGTGGAGGATCACAAAAACCTTTTTTTCTTTCTCTCGGAAAACAATGCAAAGCCATCATTGGATGCATTTACAAATTGAAGTCTGTACCATATTCAAATATCAAATGATTATATTGGAGGTAATCTGCGTTCTATTGCATGTTTTGTAAATTGCCTGATTGGCATCACCAATCAATAAAAGTAAGTCATCTACCATGCGTGTCCGGTGTCAATATTCACCAGTAACTATATGGCATACTGAATCATGTTACTCATTTCTAGGACACCCCAAATTGAAAAGCCTAACTTTCTGCTTTAAGAAAAGTAATGCCTTGAATTGTAGACCAACTCAAAACAAGCAAATTAAGATGCAAGATTATCCGAAAAAGGAGTGAGAGGAGAAGCAAAAAGAATACCCTGCTTAGCGAGCATATCATCCACCACTTTAGCAATCTGAATTTGAATTCAAAAACACACAAATTAGTTAGTATCTAACTAATAAACTGAAAAGAAACAAAACGGCCTTCGTAATAATTCCTAAAGTAAAAGAGAAATAATTATCTCATAATAGTTCATCACCTACCTTATTAAAATGCTCATACTGCCTGTTCCCAAGTCCAAACACTCCATACTTAAGGTTCTGAAGCCATTCCCCTTTCTCTTCTCCCTATATCCAGATTGGTATAAGGGATAAGCTTGCAAAACCCAAAACCATAAACAATCGAAATTAACATTTAGGTGCACATTCAAAATTTACCTCTGTAAACCATTTATAGAACCTCGCTGCGTTATCTGTTGGCTCACCATCTCCGTACCTACACCGCCCACCACCAAAAATAAATCAGCGAAAGATGTAAGAAAAGGCAAGAATAAAAGAAGCACATCAATATACCCACGTGGCTAAGAAAAAGAAAGCCAATGATTCTTTCTTAAATTTCTCCTCGTATTCATCATCATCGCCGGCATAATCATCCTGATACAGAGAAAACAATCCCCAAATCAACACTTGAATTGCTAAAAAGTATAGCGATAAAAATAAACCTAGAAAAATGAGAAGGAACAGATGGAATCTTTAAAGGGAAAACAAGAAGAATTCTGTAATAAAAAGGTCCTACGTACCAAATCGACAACTTTAAAAACAGCCTTATCATATCGTGCTTTTGCCTCCTCAACTAAAGCCTGTGAATTCAAGCAGAACCAAGAGAAAAAGAAACAGTCAACCACCCAATTCAACCATGTTGAGCAAGAAATGACATGAATTGCGAGCAACATTCAACCACATGAGCAACCAAACCAACCTTGGCAAATCCTTCTGCAGTACCAGTCTGAGTACCAAAGAAGATGGTAACTTTCTTCTTGCCATCGTCAAGCTCGGTGTCCAGCTCTTTAGCAGCCACCCGCTTTGGAACCTCAACAACCTTAGCTTTCTGTCCATTGGACCTTCTCCAAATCAGTACCACAACACATCCGATCAAAACTGCGATCGAGGTCGTCAATATCATCACAAACTCTCTGTTCTCGAAGATCAAGGTGGAAACTTCACCAGCACCGGACTCAGCTGACACGTTGGCCGGGTCAACCTTGCCCTTGATAATCGCCGACATGAAATCAAGCGGCGAAACTTTCATTGGAGTATCAGAAGATTGCATCTTTGTACCACCAAACAACAAAAACCCCACAAACAAAACAACCAAAAGCAGAGATCTTCCCAGAGAAACCAACAAAGGGTAGTCTCTCGAGAGAGCTCTTAGGAATTGGGTGCTTTTTTGTTTGGTGGTTGGTGTGGTGTAGGTAGGGTGGTGCGTCCTGAGAGAGTAGGAAGGAATACGAGAGACGGTTAATAAAGAGGTGAGGGGTCGTGAAGGTTGGAGGAACTGGGGAGGCAAGGTAACGCCTACCAAACCAGACTAGTCAAAGTCACCTACCACACATGAACTCGTAACATACTCTTTTTGTCTTGGATTTTAACCATGGTTAGTGGTTACGGATGCCTGTTTTGGGCCTTTTGGTTGTTCTGTTTTATTACATATTTCTATATTAAGTTCTGGGAACTGGGGAGTGTTCCTATCAAAACACCCCACTTTCTCGGTTATACTATGTTCAAAGCATGTTTTGCATGTGATAGAACATTACATTTCACATATGAACAATTATTACCGGGGCTTTTTACTCCTATGCTCAAAAACTAGTTTTTGCTATAAATAGTTCTCATCATAACTTGACTAAATTTGGTAGAGTCATTTTGAAATGTAAACAATTATTGAACGTTAGACCTCTAATCAAGGTCTGTTGGGTTCATCGACAAGCTAATATTAAGGCTCATAATTTAGCACGGGTCTCACATTTATATGCTAGCCGTTGTAGTTGGAATTTTTCCCTACCTCTTTGATTAATGCTATTACTATTGCCTTTGTTTCAAAAACAAAAAACAAAAAAAAGGTAATGTAATATTTTTCTTATTTACGGCACCTTAGCATTACAAAGCCAGAAGGACAAATTTGTTGCTATCAATATTTTCAAAATCGGACCTAAAAAAGGGTTTAAGATTTAAAAATTGAATAAAATTAAATAATCTATTATATGATTTAAAATATTATTATCTATAGAATAATTTAAATTAATAAATATATTTATTTATTTATTTTAATTTATAAAAACTTATTAATTTACGACTATTACTATTTTTATTGTTATTGTTATTATTACTATTCCTTTATCTCTTTATCTCTTTTTATCTTTTCATGTAGGTCATTTGAAAACAGTTTTGATCTCTCCAAATCTCACATATCAGTAAGATTCATACTGGATATTGTTGTTATTATATATATCTCTTATAATAGTTCAATTCATCTAATTTTTTGGTTAAATATATTTACCTTGTTAAATATATGTGAGTGTAATAAACTAAAATATTAAAATGTATTATTTTGTTATTTAAATATCAAAATAAACGGAATGATTAATAAATTTCAGATGTTGATAATAATAATAAAAAAAATCTCTTATTATGGATTAAATACATCCAAACGAACCCTGAAGGAAAGAAAAAATAATAAGGAAGTCTTTTATAAATAGTTAATGCGGGAAAAAAGAACCCACCTCCCTTGACTTTTGCCTTTATTTAGCTTACATAGTTTGACCTTATTGCCTGTCTTGTTGATCGACTTACATCTAACTGGTATTGCATCGTACATAGATTTCCACACAATACTGCGTGACTCTAATGCGCCGCCGAAATGGGCGATCTTTTGACGGTGTGGGCGTGCTCCGACGAGCTATCAAAATCATTTTAAAACCACATTTCCATGTTGAGCTTGACTGCTACTTGAACATATATGTTTTCAAACCTGCAATAATGTACAGAAAAGAAGACGAGCTTTATTAATTCTTAGTCAAAGGAGCACCATTTGAATAGACCAAACTTAAGCTAATATAGCCAGGTTTCTCCTGGGTTCAATCGTCATTGCTCCAATTTTTCAACTATCTTCTTGTATGAGCATCATCAACCACTAAATAAATTCCTGTTCTTCTTCATAAAATCTTCCTTTCACCGCTCTGCTATTTCTCAGGAACAAGAACGTTAGGTGTTGGATTGTCAACAAATGAGGCCCATGTCTTATAACCATTTATATTACATTGCATAGTTTAGATGTACTTTTTATTATTATAAGTGAACATGAACGGGTTGCGGTACAATTAAAATGAAGCATTGTCTTGGCCAAATTCAGGTCCAGCCAGTGAGGCTCCACCTTCCACCTCGAATTGAAGGTGGAGAAATCGAAATCAAATCTTCTGTCTAGTTTTACTCTGTCTTATTCTTACTCATTAAATCTCAGTTATTTATTTTGCGGGATCTATGCGGATCTCGTGCGAGCCTCATATAAATAAATGGCTGAGATTTATTGGATATAATAAAACACTATAATATTAAACAGAGGATCTTAACTCGAAAAAACCAGGCAATAAGCAACCGATGATTGAAGACAACCCATGTGGGGTTTACAACTTTAAATAAATAATTTTAAAAGCTCAACCATAATTTCAGTCGACATTAAAATTTAAATATATCATGTTACCGAATGGTCAAGTCGATAGTTATATCATGCTTTATTGTCGGCAAAGTTAACTCATTCCACGGTTAAGCATCTCTTACGTATAATGTAATCTTTAGAACTTTTACGCTCCAGCCTTTTTATCTTTCTTTTATATAGACGTCGTGGTTTGACTGTTTCCGACTTTCCGTAGAAAAGATATCTTAAATAAACTCAATTTAATTTCGAATTTTATAAACGTATATCTAAACAAATCTCAGCATAACGTAATCAGACAATGGCGTGAGCTTCCATTCACTTCCCAACTACTACCAAATAAACCATAGGTGTGATATTTTTTTTTTCACCATTTCCATACAAATTGCGGATTTTAAAGGCCGACTTAATTTGTCAACGACAGCTGTGAGTGCAGCGATTATTCCATTTTCTTTTTATTAATAATTTATTTAAAATTATAAATATTCAAAAAATACGGTATTATTATAAAAAGAAAGTAGCCACCTATGGTCTATATTCCAAAAGTAGTAAAGTACTCTACCGACTATTCAGCAAGCCACGTTTTGGACCTATTGGTCCATGCCTTAGAAGTTCAGGCTTAGGCTCGACATCTATGGGCTAGGCTGAGTTGACAGGTAGAGTGCCAAAATGGTCGAGCCTGTCACAGGACTCTTTGACTCTGCCAACCCAAACCATCATACTTTTTTGGAGAAAAACAAAAGCAGAAAAAGAGACCACAGGATAGAAAATGTGAGCAAAGGGAGCATTAATGACATTAAGGAGCTGGCATTCGTGTAAGGAGTTTCAGAGGGTCCAAAGCTAGGTCACCGGAGTCACGTGAGCCGGTGAAGACTAGTGGTCCATGGACATTGTGATCTCCTTATCTGACCATGAGAAATCACGTGGGTTGACAACCAGAGGAATGATTGCCAGATTAGCAATATTTCTTTGATTTTAACTCGGATCTTGTCCGAAACTAACTTGGATAAAGGGGAAAAGAGTAATGCGGGCACAAAGTAGAGTATAAATAGATTAGAAAAGGGGTATTGTCTTACATGTAGATTGGAATCTTGCGCTTTATCTGGAGTCTTCTTCTGAACAGTATAGTTAGAAAAGAGTTTGTCTTGTGCGAGATGGGGAATCTCTGGTACGTTTTTGGTTGAATATCTTTCCAGTGACCAATGAATTGTGAAACTTACCTTAGGCTTCTTCTGAACCGCCCTTCACCTTAAAGTCAAACTGAATTCCCGTTCATACCCAACATCTTTGGGCCTTCGGCTTGTCGTTTTAACGTGTAACGATGTTTTTGTTTGTTTTGCTTGAAAGGGATTATATTCAGATTTATTCAACCTTAGGTTAGGTTTGATTTAAGATTGGATTTAGAGCGTCGGTCCAAAATAGATTCGCTGATCAAAATCCAAAATCTGCATAAGTTGAGTTCTAACTACACATCTTATTTATTGTCACCTATTAAACAGATTAAATTTCAAAGATGTAGTCTTACGAAACATACAGTATATGCTTGGCAATGTGAGTTAAATTTTAGACATTACATGGTTTGGCACATTGCATTATTGGCTTAGAGATCGCAGCTCACATGGTAGGCCATTATTGCTCCTTGAATTAAATTATATGCTACAATACAATGGTAAGGTATAATGATCAAAAAACAGAATTAGGATGACAAAGAACTGCCCATAGGCCTTGCCAAAATTTTTTAAAATAAAATATAAAATAACTTTTTTTTAATTAAGCTTACACTTACCCAAGACTCAACTATCTTAAATAAAACGACGCTGTTTTGTTTATAATAATTAAGTCTCGAGTCAATATAAATATGACCTAATTTATGGCTTCTCAATTTTCATCCCAAAAAAGAAGTGGAGTCCTTTCTTCTTTTTTTCCTCTAACCAACTCACATGTTTTTACTATTAATTCAACGACAGGGAATTAATACTTATGCTTTTAGTGTAATATAGGAAACAATAATGGTTAAATTGAATATTAATATTTATAAACTGCTTTTTTTGTCACTGTAACATTTTTAAAAAATCCAAATAAAAGCATTCATGTTATTTTAATAATATATATTTAACCAATTATATATTTTTCTGTAACATATTACAAGTGAAAAAGAGTACAAGTCTTTTTGGTGTTTAGTGCCATTACACTTCAAAATTTGAAACGCCGCTTTGGATGCATAGTTCAATTAATCATCTCTCCCACTTTCTATGTATAAAAGTGAACAGAGAAAAAGAACTTACAGTCTAAGGCTTATTAGGCCTGTGAAAATCTCCATAATAGATTTCATAGCTTCATCCTCTCTCTAAATCCACAAAAAATGCCACCCACCGATATAGATTTCGATCTCAGCAGAGTAATGATTTTCACCTTCTACATTTATCTTCACCTTCTCCATCTCTATCTTCTTACATAGCTAACTCATGTTTTTCTCTTTCTCAGCCGTCTCCGACCTCAGCCTTGTCAATGGGGTCAGTCTTCGTTCACTTGGTTTTCGTCTTCTTTATCGATGTGGGTCAAGTTCGGTTTTTTGTTTGTTTGTAATGTTTAGGGTTTTTTTGGCTAATGGGGTTTGCAGGGACTATGCATTTGCTGATGCTGATAACTTAGAACACTGTGCCAAGTACTTGAACCAGACCCTTGTTACCTTTGGATTTCCTGCTTCGCTCGATCTTTTCGCCAATGATCCGGTGCCTATTACGCCTATACATTCCCTCGTTTTTTATTGTATCTCTTTTTGGTTGTTTTTCTTTTGACGGGATTAGTTTTGTTTTTATGGTTTTCGAATTCTTTGTGGGTTAGGTCTCGATTGCGCGCACCTGCAACTGCATTTACTCTTTGCTTCAACAGAGGCAACGGGACGTCGAATTCAGGGAGTCTGCTAACGAACAGAGGCAGAGGTGTCTGGCCTTTAAATTTTACTTGCATTTTGTTGTTCTTGTTTATATGCGCAATGTATTTCTTTTGGTTCCATTAGTTACTCATTCTGGGCTGTTATCTGTTGTAATTTTTGTGACTCAAGAAATATTTTTTTTATTTTTCCTTTAGTTTAAGAATTTCATTTGTCTTGGATGATAGTTTGTGTATTGTTGTTTTTCAGACTACTATCTGATATATCAAGATTGGAAGCAAAGGTTGAGAGGCTCGAGTCGCAGATACAAGCCAAGGACAGGGAGATAGCGACAATTACCCGAACAGTGAGTAACCTTGGGCTTGCTATGTGACATTGTATTATCTAGAATGCTTGATCGGTTTTTCATACTCACTAAATGCTGTTGTGTGATTAGGAAGCGAAAGCTACTGCAGCTTTTAAGGCTCAAATTGAAAAGCTTCAACAGGAACGAGATGAATTTCAAAGGATGGTTCTCGGTAATCAGGTTAGGGACAGTTGGCATGTTTTTTTTTCTCCTTCTCTGAGTTTATTTTGCCTGTTCTTTTGATGGGTTCCGGAGGAATGCATATCCTGATTAGTACTGATGTGGCATATGCTATGCTGCTACAGCAAGTGAGAACCCAACAAATACATGAGATGAAGAAGAAAGAAAAGGAGTACATAAAATTGCAGGTCCGGTCATCTTTCCTTGTGTCTTAATCCCGTGGAGTAAATTGACTTGTGATCCATTTTCTCAATTAGGAATACATGTACAGACAACATAGCAGATGATCTGGCATTCATGTTTTTCAATTTGCAGGAACGACTAAATCAAGTTTTAATGGAAAAGAAGAAGGAAACAAGGTCTGGGATGGAGATAATGAATTTGCTTCAGGTGCTAATCTCGCATCTAGCAGTGTACTTTTAGCCATCATTTTGTGGTGAAGGTACCAATAATGTTTTTTTTTGTCTATAAACAGAAAGAAGGGCGGCAGCGTGGTACATGGAATGGAAAGAAGGCTGATAATGATTTCTACAAGAAAATAGTATGTTTTTGGATTTTATATGCAATTATGTATCGGAACTTGTAAGCTCCGTTTGACATATGCTTGTGCAGGTGGATGCTTATGAGGCTAAAAATCAAGAACTGATGGCAGAAAATGGTGATTTAAGGGCATTATTACGGTCAATGCAGGTATATGGCTGCATTGTTGGTGTCCTGACAGCTGTTTATGTTGGTGTATCTACTTCTACATTATGTTGCAATGGTTCCTGACATCAATTTACATGCTTGGCTTAAAGGTTGACATGCGTGATTTCCTAAATGCTCCAAATGGTTCATCAAAGCAATCTTTGGTTGTCAATGAAAAACCTGAATCTGACCACTCGCAGTCACCCTTTGGTGGGAAAACGGTATGAGAACTCCGTAAGTGGATTCTTTTATTTCTAATCTCAATGGTTCATCTGCAATCATTAAAATTTCATCATCTGCAGGATGTTTTTGACCTGCCTTTCCACATGGCTAGAGATCAAATTGAAGAAAGTCTTAGAACCAAAATGACTTCCATAAAGGTATTCTCTTTTTCATTTTCTCTTTCACTATCTTTTGGCATTAAGTATCAGATTAAGATCGTGTCCATCAATGTTTTAAACTTGAAGGAGCGTATGAGTCAATTACAAGATGCACAGAAAGGATCTGAAGTTACGTCAGAGGCAACTGAAAGGGAGCTTGAACTTGAAGCTCAACTTGTTGAGGCAAGGAGCATCATTCAGGAGCAGGTATTGCCTGTAACAATTTTCAGATATGGTAGATATAACTATGTGCCTGTATTGTAAGGGGTTCATGAATCGTTCTTCCTTTATTTTGTTTCCATTCTTTGGAGCGTGAAATGTCTTTTTCGTTGCAGGCTTCCATAATGTCTAAACATCTTGCTAAGTCTGAGCGGCCTAGGTAACCAACATTTTCATTTCCTTTGATGAAGGAACTTCTAGATTGAATGGTGGTTAATTGATGGCATAAAGTGCTGAATAGTCATTTTAAATTTTGACAGGGATTCACTGATTTCCTCTCCTACTGAGGTGTAAAATGGTATGCTGTCTCAAAATTACTTGTCTGCGGAATGGTGCGCTTGATTTTTTCTGCTTAGGCTTAAAATTCACCGATGTACAATTTGGTGTTAGAAAACTCCAATTGGAAATCAAAACATGGGTAGTAAAATTGCATTTTCTCTTTTCAATTTTAAAAGTCGAATGACTTGTTATCTCCATGCTCCATCAAGGAATCGGGATTACAACTAATATTCAAGTGCTTTGACTTTGTAAGCCTTATTCCTGTTTTACGATAAAATAGAGTTTCTTTAATTGTTAAATGGATTTTCAGATTGTTTAGGATTGACAACAGCTTCGGACTGTCACCAAAACGATGTCGTTTTGATATAACTGATCAAAATGACATTGTTTTGGTTTTTAAGTTTTTAAACCTACAAACCAAACAATCTTGTTTGGTGGCAGGGTTTGGGCAGGCCCACTGAAGCTTGGTCAATCCTGATCTGGCTCATTGACTTCAAGTCCGGTTGGGTCAAAATTGGGAAGCCTAAAAAGTACCAACCCTAAGATTGTTTATATTCTGATTTTATTCAAAGATGGAGTTTCTACTAGTATACACAAGTCTAATTATGAGATTTAGATCCCTTTCTGTTCTCAGCCATTTATCTTCCCTCAATATAGTTCCTTGCTTTAGTTTAATTGCTATGTATAGTGAGTTGATGTTGTGCTGCGGTGATATGGTTTTTGTCGAATGCATACATTATCCTGCTATTATAACCTATACCTCAAATAGAAAAATTGAGATAATTAGCTTATTCGGTTCTAGTAGCCAGTTCTAGATTTATGCTTTATCTGCTGCAATCACTGACCTATAATTTACAGAACCAAGTGTCATATTCTTTGTGATGTTTATACCGAACTGCTCCTGATTTACAGGGCGTATGGAACTAATCAGTTCACCGGCAGTATCTAACTTCTTGTAAGATCGATCCATCATCCATGTAGCTGTTTTACCAAGTAGGTTGCAGCATCTGTGCTAAGAACGGATGGAATTTTTCCAACGTAGATAGGACGGACCTGTCTTGTACAACCTGAGTGATAGGGCTATAAGAAGATGAATACCTCTAGTATGATCTCGTCAGTTTGTACTTAAACCACCTCAAAAGGTTACTTCAGTTATAAGCTGTAGCATTTGTGTATATTTTGTGGTGATACTAGTAACAATGGAGCCTAGTCAATTTCCTTAATCTAAACAGATTTATGTTATTATGCGGAAATCCCTGACAATTCTTATCCAAATGGGTTCACTCATGTCTTTTACTCTATTTATAGCAAAGAAAGGAGAAGAAGAAACATTGTATCTCAAATTTCTGATTAGGTATAACTATATGAGCCTAGTCAATTTTATGCTTGCTCTGACGAAAGAAAGCAGAAAAGCCCCAAGAGTCAACTGAACATGTGGTTCATTAGTTCTTAAACTGCTGATTAAACCAATTCTAAGGTAAAACCTAAACCAGTTTTTCCTTTTTCTCCTTGTTTAAGAGAAATAGAGTGTGTGATTAAGGGTTAGTTAATTGCAGATGCAACCAAATCAAAACAGCAGGCTCGTGCACCCGTAGATTCCGTACTCACCTAAGAATCTAGAGAAACATGTTTTCAGTTCTTCAAGGAGATGTCTACTTGAGACGGGTTATTTCAAGGTAGGTTGCTCTTCCCGTGTATTTTACTGCCGGAGCAGTGAAGGTGTTCCATTCAAGTGGTGCATGCAACCGGAAACACCCAAAGATCCGCAGAAAAACGACGTTATCCCCCCTGTTAGCCCACTTCTGACGGTCCTCAGCTTAGGGCTGACAAAGCATACATTATCATTGAAGAATCGCAAGACTCAAGTTCTGGGAAAAAGTCAAGAAAATTCATTCAAGCAAGAAAGCTCAGGATAGGTCTCCACATAGTAATATTGTTGCAGATGAAACAAGCAGTCCGGATAAGTTTAACGGGTAAGAGTTTCACGTCTCCGACGCTGACTTTGTGGCGTTGCCGCCTAATTCAGTCTCTTCATGTTCGTCACCACTGTCGCTTCCGAATGGTCATTCAGGCGGTAGTCAAGATTGGAGAGTCATGATAGACAGTCTATACAAGAGCACGATGGTTCTGTTCCATGGGGTGTTATTCTTGTTCCTGTTAGAAGCCCTTTTCTTCGTTTTGATTTCTTCATCTTTGTATAAATCAGAAATTTTTGTGTGAACTTCTGCAACCGTTTCTTCAACCTATACCCGAGCAGCATGCCTGACATAATTAACTGCATTCTTCATACCTTCAAAGAATCATGAGACGCAACTTTTGCCGATTGGAGTGAAGACAGCTAAATTCCTTCCAATTTGATCGACCCCGTTACGAGAATGAATTATAACGTCGGTCATTACTTGGGATATTAATGCTGATGTTCCTAATGTGCATGAATTTTACGAAAAGCTTAGATGGCACGAATTTATATAGAAATCTATTAAAATCTCATTTAATATAATGGACGGAGTTTTGTATTCCAGTCTCTATCAAGAATCAGTGTAGGAAAGTATGATAGTCAAAATAAGAAGTCCTGATGAGATTTTGCATGCTCATTCAACTTCTAAATGCCCTGATATACTTTCCATACAAAGATATCAGTGCCGATATAAACGTAAAAATGGTATCTTTATCATCTCATCATCATCATTATAACAAATTACACATCAAGTCCAGCTCCTTCATGGATAATGAAAAGGAGAAGCCAATGGTTTCTCTGTACCAAGTTGATCCTGCTTTCTACAGAAAAATCATCTCCAGGAGTTCGTCCTTTAGTCACTCTCGTCGCTATTCCTTGTATCACAGCCCTGGAAGTTTCCATTTCATATGGGAAATGCACCCTGCAGACTTGCCGACGATTGCACCAACTTCTAGCAACTCTTCCGGTATTCATGGAGTCATAAAGCCAATGTCTTTCAGTCCTCCACTGGGTAGCAAGGATTTTGTGACGAAGAAGCTTAAACGAATGAAAGCAATCAAGAACATACGGTTCAGAGTGCCACCAGCCGTCCAAAACTTGAGCATGGGTTTGCCAAAAGTTACTCCCTTGGCCAGGCTCTTTAACAAAATGAAGGAAGAGAAGAAGAGCATTCAAGCTGGCAAGAAAGAGAAGGCAAATGCTCCTGTGGTCAATAATGAGAAGATTGGTGTTCATCATGAAAATGGAGGAACAGATGATTTTGATCATTTGTCTGAATCATATACGTATTGTTTCCCACCTCCATCTTCGTCTTCCGTTGTTCGTGATATCAAATTACAGATGATATCACAGTGGTGGACGCTACCTAGAGAATTCGTGAAATGGTATTTCGTCAAGACCGCCAAAGGCACTCGTCATTAGTACTTCTAGGTATGATCTGATGGCTCAGTATATCAAATAGCCAAACAACAACCACATCTGGTTCACTGGTTGTAAGGTAACCGAGTGACGTTTCACAATCCAAGATTTTCATTTACTCAATATTGTCAGGTAACAAGTTGTGTCGTTCTTGTTCTTAAGCTTTATTATTTGATTAATTATAATTTTTATTAATAATTAATAATATATATTTAATTAAGAACAAAATAGATTATGAAAAGAAAATAAAAAATAAATTTTATAATAGTCATAAATTATGAAAATTTAAACAACTATAATTAAAATAAAAATAAAATTCAATCAGGCATATATTTTACTAAATAGAGTTCGTACTTTTGGAAGTATAAATGTATTTAATTTGACTTATCATTAGCAACTAATAATAAGTCAAATTATAAAAATAAGAATTATGAAAATAAAAAAATCAATCAAATCTATATTTTACCTTAAAAATCGAAGAGGTAATAGTTTCATAAATTTTCCAATTTTACCGCGGACGTATCTAACACAAACGAAAACAAAAACAATAAAAAATACTAGAAATTTGATAACATAGTTCGGCACATCTTATCTACGTCTGTGGGACCCTTACTCAGCTTAATACTTTCACGAAAGTACAATAAATTTACTCAACATTTTAATGAGCCGACACCACTTAACCATTGACACTATCTCTCAACCGCATTTCCTATAAGAGTTTCACATCTAATAATACGATCGACTTGTGTTAACCACGTCAGAGGATTTTCTAAACCACTTTTACTTAAATGACAATTAATAAAAAATAATTCAAGCATTTAATCAACTAAAAACTGAACAATAATATACTTAAGATAAAAGAGAAAGAACAACTTTTCAAAATGTTAAGCTCCACTTAAATAAATCTAAAAATGATCGCAATAATAATGGGTTAATTTACATAAACACCACCGCAAAACTACAGCAAAATTCTAGCACCGAACTCATGCACCACTTCAGCTACACTTCAGCTCTATATTTTTCCAGAACCCAATTAACACAGACTACACGGTTTATTCAACACCCACACAGGATACACTGCTGCAATTAAATAAAGACGTGAAGGATAATCTAGCAAAATCCGTTGGAACTTCATGGCTTTGAAACTCTCATGGAAGACATCGAAACCAATGGTCAAACTCTCACCGTTTTGTCGTGTACCCAACCAATGAATTACCTCATTCAAGAAACGCTAAGTTAAAAGAAACAAGATTGGAGTCCAGCCGCTGTCCATCAATGTCCCTGCAAATCCCCCTTGTTGCAAGGAATAGCTTTATCTTATACAGTATATATAATGTTAATAATATTTGTTGTTAAATAATTTACAAAATCTTATAAGAAGTTTTTAAAAATGTAATTATTAAACATGATTTAAAATGTAATTCATATTATTTAATACAAGAAGAATGTTGCACTGTATTTTATTATTCGGTTCTTCATTTTTATAATTTTTCATAAACCGGTCCACGCAGTTTATAGTAATTACAATCCAAGGGCACACCACGCACACAAACTAAACAAATTTATGAAGTCACATGTTTTCTCAATCTCACCGCCCATCCCCCCGTCCGTCTGCCTCGTGAAACGTGTGCGAAGATGTTCATGCACTTAAGTAGGCACGCGCTACGGCACGTGTTGTAGCCTCGTATCTTTGACTGAACGGAACCGAACCGAACCATCGATGTGTTGAGGAATGTGTTAAGTTGTATCAACAAACTTTCTGTTTTTCCTTCAGAAAATGAAGCAGTTTAAATGCAAAACTTATGCTTACTTTTATATAAACATGGAGTAATGTAAATCGTTCAAACCCAAAGGGAGGGAAAGATTGGAGAAGTAGAAACAAACAGCATCAGATTACGGTGGACAGGACTCCATGAGTGAATGCCAAAATTGGTGGGAAATCATAACCTACCAAAATGGGTCTTCTGTCTGTCTCTGTATATAATTATAATATATTCAATAAAATAAAGTTTTTTGGGGGGGAAAAAATACAAAAGGCGTCATGTGAGTTGTGATGATGAAGCAATAATAAAATATGGGGAGTGTTTGAACGTGGGGGATACTGACCACAACTATTAATCTAATCCAAGTTTGACCGTCCACAATTTGGTTTGGCTTTTACATTATATTATTATTTAGTTGCTTTAAAAGCTTTCATTATTACCTTTTCACTGTGAAGAAGAGAGAAACAGAATCAAAGCCAAGTATGCAAAGACACTCCCGCCGAACTCTTTGCCAATCCCCTTTATGGCATGTTCCTGCCTTTTCTCCACTTGGCTTGGCTTAGTGCAAAAGCATTTTTTAACACGTATCCGGGTTTTGGGGACATGACATCCATTGTGCTGTTTACCTAAATCTTCTTTTTTTTGTTATGAATTTGGGGAATGAATTCTTTGATTCTATACACAACTCCCCACTTGCCTGTTCCTTCTTCCTATTCAAACCACCTACTACTAAGACAGTAGTAGTATTTTCTTTTCGAACAGGTGACTGTAACGGGTCATAAATTGAATGCTGTTTCTCAACAGATATGGGCTGAACTGAACTATTCGGACTGAGATTAGTTTAATTTGAAGATATCAAATCAATCAGAATATGTTAACAAGCATCTTTAAATAAGATCCGATGAGATAGACACGTGTGGGTGAATGTTGATAAAATGAAATTGGTAAAGTTAACACGTGTCAACTAGCCGACATGCAAGGCACGTGGGTGCCATTATCAAATCTTATCCTTTAACCAGATGGGCGCATCATATTAAAGACTATGCTTCCTTCTTTTACCTTGGCTGCTTTAGTCTCGAACCTAGCTAGCCATGGAAGAAGAAGCTAGTTAATACTAATTTATGAACACAAAAAAGAATAAAATCATGCTTTATATTATTTTTATATAATTGAATAGTACTATATAATATCATTTATTAAACATTTAATTTGCAAAATAACACGTAATAATCTATCTAGTGAAAAGTGAAAAGAGGTTGAGGACAGACGGACACTGAACTGGTCCTAAAGAGGCGGGAGTTTCTCTGGTAGTGGTAATGGTTTGCCTTTTTCATGATGAGATGAGTCAAAAGAGAGGAGAGAAAGGAAATAGGATACAATGAGCTTTGTTTGATACAGACAGAGACAAACAAAAGACATGTGGCACACGTTTGGACCAATAATAATGATTCTCCTGGAATTACATATATGTGTATATTATCCTCCTCCTCCTCCTCCTCCTCCTCCTTCTTCCTTTTATTTCTAACCATATAGTTATATATATAATAAAGGAGGGGACTTTGGGACCCTTATTGTTCATAGGTCCAGCCCAGAGTGTCCCCTTTTGCCCCCCCTGTTTCCCCACTTTCATACACCTCCAACTTCTAGCTCAGCTTGGTATAGGGTACACACGCACATTTACATAAATTAACCATACAATTGGTAAATTATACTACATACGTATATACATTGAATAAAATGGAAGGATGGGTACAACTTGGATGAAGCCTGAAGAAGATGCATGGAAGACAGAATATAAATCAGAAAGGGGGGAGAGAGAGAGACAGAGAGCACCGCCTTATTCATCCCATAGGAAGCTCCCACCTGCTTTTGCTTCTTCTCTCAATCTCCATCAACTTCATTGCTTCCATTTTCTTTTCTGATAAATTTTCATTTAATGTTCTTTAATTGTTTAGAAGTAAATTATACGCCTCGATCCTCGTGCATGCGTGTCTTCGTCTCTCAGGCCCTCTCCTCTCCTCTATATCTGTGTCAGCTTCTTTCCAATTCTCTTCATCGAACCAAAGCCCATCGTTTCTCTCTTTCTCTGTCTCCAAGCAAACTAAACTCCATAAGTCAAGTTTGCTCTTTCCCAGGACTAAGAATCAAAAAAACCCAGTTGCTAACACCTGTCTTATCGCTCTTTTTGATCTCTCAGTCTCACTTTCTTCGACGATAGTGAACATGGAATCGTCTACTCATCATCAGAACAGCAGTTGGCTTGGTTTCTCTCTTTCCAACGATAACATGAATATCAACAACCTTCCCTCTTCTTCTGATTCATCTCAGCTCTGTCTCTTCGAAGCCTTTAACACTGCATCTTCCTCTGGACCAGGTCCTCTCTCCCTCTCTCTCTTTCTCTTTTTCTGACTTCGTAGGGTTTTGGTGTGAACTCTTTTTTCTGTTTCTTTATACTCGTCTTCTTAACTTTCTGTTTTACAACAAGAAGAAGATTAAACTGTTGGTAGATCACGATTAAAACTGTCTATATTTTCGTGTACAGGCGGACCAAAGCTTGAGGACTTCCTCGGTTGCTCCACCACAACTGCACCACCGCAACCACCACCACAGTCGCTGACTCAGTTCTCTACTGCTACACACGTGACTACTCTACCAAGCACTACTTCTCATGATATATATGACTCTGAGCTTAAAACAATAGCCGCCAGTTTCCTTCGTGATTATTCCACCAGTGAACAAACTGATACACAGAAACAACAACAACAACAGTCACTGGTTCAAACTGAAAATGTGCCAAAGAAAAGTGTTGACACTTTTGGACAAAGAACCTCAATCTACAGAGGAGTTACAAGGTAGTAGATGATATCAGGATAAAATAATATCCCATCTCCATAAAATGACAATCCTTGTTTCTTGTCGTTGATTTTTATGAACGTGTGGCTTATCCTTGCCTCTTTATGTTTCAGGCATAGGTGGACTGGCAGATATGAAGCTCACTTGTGGGATAATAGTTGCAAAAGAGAAGGCCAGAGTAGGAAGGGAAGACAAGGTATTACAAACTGAAAATAATGAAACAGAAACCTTTGATGTTAAGGTCATTAACAGGTTTATGTCTAAAGTGATCCGATATTAATCCTTAACATATGTCTGCGAGATCTGGGAGTGTAACTGGGAGTGAATATCGTTCCTGAGATACTGTAGAAGGAGACTAACTGGGTGTGAATAATGCTCTTGAGATACTGTAGAAGGAAACTACGAACGTCGAATGAATCCTAAAAGATCGTTAACAATAAATGCTGCCAAAGGCCTTTAGATCTTCAGGGCCTGTTGAACACATGACGCCCGCATAGATTTTGTTCTTGCTCATACTTGTACTACAGTACTATGCAGACTGCATTTATGAAAGATTCTGATATGCTTTTCGTAACTTCTTTTACGTGGCATGAACACTTCGATGATTGTTGCCCGTGGATGCTTCAAATAATCATCATTTGGCCATGCAGTTTATTTGGGTAAGTGGAAAGTCTTGTTCTTTTTTGTAAGTTAATTATGTTAATATCATTATTAGGATTGGAACGACTAGATTTTAATCACTGTTTTCTTAAGATTCCTTTTCTTTTTTTGGGGTATGGACGAGGTCTTTGATGAGTTTAGGAATCCCCCTAGATTCTAATCCAAAGTTCGGTTTAAAATTTGTCAGGTGGCTATGATAAGGAAGAGAAAGCTGCCAGAGCTTACGATCTTGCAGCTCTCAAGTACTGGGGTCCGACCACTACTACAAATTTTCCGGTGAGTATTTAACTTAATAAAACAAGTTCTTTACTCGACATTTATTCCAAGAGTTCAGTCTGATTCACAGACGTTGCATGTATGCCATAGGTTTCCAACTACGAGAAAGAACTGGAAGAGATGAAAAACATGACCAGACAGGAGTTTGTCGCTTCACTTCGAAGGTAACAATAATACATCTTCTTTTTGTAATGTCAAAAGTTTCTGCTGAAGTTAATTAGTTGACTTGCATCAGCAACTAAGTAATGCCTACTACATTATTTGCTCTGCAGGAAAAGTAGTGGGTTTTCAAGAGGAGCCTCAATATACAGAGGAGTTACAAGGTTGGTGTTATTTTTTTGTCAAGTAGACGTAGCTGATTTTCCTATGTTAACATGCGAATCGATTTCCAGGCACCATCAACATGGTAGGTGGCAGGCAAGGATAGGTAGAGTCGCCGGAAACAAAGACCTTTACCTCGGAACTTTTAGTGAGTTTCTGTTCCCGATCGATCTTCCATTAATAATGTGATAAAATGGTGTGAACAGATGTGACGAACTTTTTGGTGTGTTCAACGACTTTCTTTTTGGTCTGAATAGGTACTCAGGAAGAAGCAGCTGAGGCCTATGACATAGCAGCAATCAAATTTAGAGGCTTAAATGCTGTAACCAACTTTGACATAAGCCGATATGACGTGAAAAGCATAGCTAAAAGTAATCTCCCCATCGGAGTTTCAGGAAAGTCCAAAAACTCCTCAGAATCAGCTTCTGATAGCAAAAGCTTTGATGGTAGCAGATCCGACGATCTCTCTTCAGCCTCCTCAGTTACTTTTGCTAATCATAGTTCACATCCTGCATCTTCCACACTCAGCTTTGCAATACCCATCAAGCAAGACCCATCTGATTACTGGTCCAATATCTTTGGATACCAAACCACCAACGCTACTACTACTAAAACCAAGAACATCGTTGCTGTTTCTCGTAATACATTGTTTCCTTGTTCCACCAATATTGGACCTGCCTTACAAAACCCTCCAGTTTTCAGTATGGAATACAAGGCAATTTCCTCAGGAAATGAGGGAAACAATGAGAGTGGACTATTGTTTAACAATGGCTTTATGCACCAAAGTGTTCTTAGTGGGGTTAGCACGTCATCAAGCTCAATCCCATTTGCCACTCCAATTACCCTGAACAATAGTGGTGGTAGTAACGAGGGTGATTCTAGTTATGGAAGCTGGATTACTCAATCGTTACACGCTTTCCAATCTGCAAAACCTAATATATCGGTGCTTCAGACACCAATATTTGGCATAGAATGAGATCAGAAAAGCAGCGGAAGGGAATGAGAATCTGTGCGAAACATGAAAGTGAAAGGGGGGTTGATATTGGAGAATGTTATTGCAAGCACAGATAGTGAGTGGATATCATCATCTTTAGATTGGGTTTTGGACGACTGACAAAGTTGCATTTTCACAGGAGCTGACTCGTACGTACTAACTCGTAGTTCTTTTCTTTTGCTTCTCTCTGTATTCTATTATCTCTTTCACCTTTTCTTTTTGTTTCTTTCTTCACTTTACTGACATGAACTTACATATGGTGCTGGTATAAATGAAGAGGAATCGTTTTCCTGTCTCTGAATAATAGTTTCTCATATCTATGATATTGTGGAGAAGCATTAATGGAAGTGGGATATCAGAGCTATCAACTTACCAAAAGTAGATCGTTTTCGGTGCGTTATGATAAAACCATGTACAGTGAAGGGCTGCCTTTGGATACTGTATAACCTAATTTCAAATGCCCAAAGCTAGGAAATTCTCTCTTTCAAACACAAATCCTGAAATGGCAGTCAGTCCAAACTCTTGATTAAAGTATGTAGGAGTTGTATCTTTGACCAAAAGCGTGACGAGCAAAGCCAAAAGTGACGAGCCAACAAACTTTAACAAGATAATAATATAGAACGGGACAGAAGATAAAACTTATTTCCGCTCATCGTAAGCTTTTCGGATGTTGCCTGTTTCACAACTTCAGTACTTGTGTATGAGTTGAGAGATTCAGTTGTCCTTTTCTTGTCGCTTACCTCTCTCTCTCTCTGATTATGGCTGTCCTCTGTACTTTCGGCGCTTTATTAGAGCTTTACCCCCACCACCACAGCTCTCTAATTTGACCGACAACTTTGACTGTACCATTATCTGTATTGTGACTCTCCCTAACCCATATGACTGTTTACAAGCTATACTAAGCTACTAACTAGAGAGGAAAAGGTTTGAACCAGCCTAGAAGAAATTTTCAGTTTAATTTTGTCTTATTCTGTTTAATGAAATCTCAGTCATTTATTTTACGGGATTCACGTAAATTCTATTTGACACAATAAGATATCATAATATTAGACAGGAGATCTGGACTCGCCTAAAAGTATTATTATTATTACGGTACAATGCAAAAGAAAAGTGGTAAAATCAGAAGCAAAGGAATACTTTTTCTGAGGTTGATGCACGATAACATACTATGTATCGACCCTTTTGAAAAGAGATTAAAGTTTGAATTAATTAATGTCCAGAGTAGACAAGGTTAAGAAAAAAAGCATGTTTGGAGCTAGCTACGCTACTTAAGAGTTTCCTTTATGCATGTGATTAGGAAATCTTAGTTTTGGTCTTAACTAGCGGCTAAATCTACCTAACGCAGTTTTTTTATACATGTGTACCTATTGAAATTTAGGTGCCTAAGCTACAGTAGGCAGTATTTCTCGGCTAGAACAAAGTATTATAATCTTAGTTTTGGTCTTAACTAGCGACTCGTAGTGTTCATGTGCCACGTTTTAGATTATGAAATGCAAAAAAGTATACACGTGAATTTTTGGTTAGCTTTTAACTACTAAGTAATTGTTTAGTTTAAAATCTTTTTTTAAGAAAATGAATGTTTGACTGTAAAATAAAAAATACTTTTTTTAGTAAATATAACTTTTTTGGCAGGTAAAATACAGTTTTTTAAGAAGTTCAAATTTAGAGTTTCTCAAAAAAACGTATTTTCAGTAGATTTTTTAGATCAATTAACGAGTCTATTTTTTATCTATTTTATCTTTATATTTTACACATAATTTTTACAATACTCATAAACTCATCTTTACGTTTATTTTGAAAATTATATAATATTATTTGATTTTTTATATGTTTTAATATTTATTTTTGATATTATTTTTACTTATATTATAATTCATATAAATGATTTGTTTAAATGTACTTTTATTTATGTTTCATATGGTTTAAAATTATATAATAATTAATATATTATGCTTTACATATTGTTTAACATACTTTAACTAATATTTATATGCATAAATAATTTTTATTACAAAAAATATATAGTTAAAATTAAAAGTATTTTTTATTTTTATATTGTCAAACAGTTTACTATATAAAACTTTTTCCAAAAAAAGTCTTTTTTAAATGACAGTCAAACAGTCAAATGATTCCTTAGAAAAATTGTTCTCAGAAAAAATCTACAAAAGAAAACTTAGACTAACAAAAGTTCTACTGATATAAGCCTAACCAAACAGAGTTTTCATGTCAAACTCCATGGTATTGCACCTCCAAGCTCTAATCTCTTGGTTTCATTGGAGAAGAATTTGGGATCGGTAATAAGTAGATATATTATTGTCATTCTTCTTCTTCTAGACTAATAATACAAATAACACATTTGAACATAACTGGAATTAGTTACTCAAACACCATTGTTTGTAGTTTGTAGTTGGAGCGTGTCTAGGGTTTCTATCCAAAGCAAAGGCAACAGGCACATGCTAGTTCCTGAAAAGGCTACGTCCATAAAATGGGACAAGTATTAGTCAAATGGAACTTCTGCAAAAGTTACTCCCTTTTCCTTTTCTTTAAAACCTGGTGCTGGTGGGGTGGGGAACCCCTTTTTTTTTTCAAAACCTTTTTGTTTGGAGTTTTACTCTTCTTCGGTTGTGATGATTTGTTTTTAAATGATTATAGGATTAAGGTTCTGTCTCTTGGGATGTAGACAAGAAGTCGTGATTCAAGGAATTGTATAATTATGTGTTGCTTAAGATATATCTTAAGCTAGCTTTGATCTGTATGTGCACCCCAGTTGTAATTCTGTTATATCCATTACATTGTTCTGTTTTGGTTATTTTCTTCCTTTCTTGTAAGGCTTAGTGAAATGTATGTCCTTAAATAATGATTAAAAAAATCAACCGATTCTATTTAATTGTAAAAATTTTAAATCGACTATTTTTTAGTTCAGTTTTTAACTTACCGGTTTAATTTACTTTAATTACTTTTGATGTTAATAATTGATTAGCTTATTAATTAATCGATTAATTTTTATAAATTAATAAGTTCTAATAAACTAAAATAAATCGATTGTTTTTCATTTAACAATCATTTATTGATTAAACTTTGAATTTTTTTGAGTAAGGTAAGGACAATTACTCTCAATAATTTTTTTTTTAGTCTTAGACCAGGGTATCCACTGACGAACCCAGTGATTAATCCCCTCACTGGTTTGTAGGCACCTCGCAAGATGGGATAGTTGGCCCAAGGATTTAAGACTACTCCATACCCCAAGTCAAGGATCGAACCCCTGACTTTTGGTTAAAGATGGATGAATCTTGTCCACTCAACCACACCCCTTAAATTATTAAATTATTAAATTTTATTCAATACTTTTTTTTTACGAGAAATGGTAAGAACTATTATTGGCTATCACGCCGAAAAGAGTCAGAAATACACAAAGGCGGTCGCTGGGACCAAATCACCCTGTCCATCGAGATGGAAACAGCTCTAGCAAGCCTGTGAGCTATTCCATTCGCAGACCGACGAACAAAGACTAATCGCACATCTCTAACCTGACTAATAGCACTAAGAATTTGGTCCCACTGCTTTATTGTCTTCGTATAAAATTTGATTCTTAGTTTCACAGTCACATTTAATGTTACATTCGCCAATTCCGAGTGGGTACCACCCTTGGATACTTCTATTGGCATTTGTTATGAGTTTCACTGACGACCGTCTTAATTCGCAAATATTTGTGTGACGAAGAACCTGATACTATCATATAGTTTTTAAACCTCCAATTGAGTAGAGAATTTCTAGCAAGAATCTGAAACGAGACCAACAGACCGAATTGACTTCCATTTTGGAGTTGTACGATGTCCGTGTAAAGAATGAGAGATTCTAGAAAACTAAATTAGAAAATGACAATCCTCAAATTATTTTTAAATATTGGAGGCAGTACCAAGTCAACCGAAGTGGCAATAAGGGAAATGTGACCAAGTCTAGCATCTATGGTGAGGATGGAATGAAGAGTGGGGCCAACTTTAACTCTCATATGAAATTCTAATGAAATCAAGTCCAAGAGTTCTACAGGTATATTTCCCTTTTCATTTGAAGAAGCAAAAACATTACTTTTTCAAACTTAATTAGATTCCATTAAAATCTAAGATAGACTTCAACAGTTTGGAATCTACAAAAAGAATTTTAAAGTCTTAAAATTATTTAAGTTGAATTCCTAATTAATAACATTCTTAATTTTGTTAAGGTTTTGTCATGTAAATATTACGTTAATATTAATATAATTTTTTTATTTTCTCCTTTATATAAGATTAGGGTTTAAATGGTCTCACTTGACCAAATATAGTTGTACTCAATCTAAAGTTAACAAAATCAACCTAAGTTGATTAGACTTTAAATCGAGTTTAAACTTTTTTATTAAAAAATTTAGGTTTAGATTATATTCAAGGTCGAGTTTTACTATCTAACTTAAAGTTAATGAGGTAAGCTTGAATTAACCAAATTTTGATCCAAATTCAAGCATTTTTATTAAAAATCGAGTTTTAAGTCAAGTTTAAGTTTAAATTTTACATTAGATTACAACAACAACAGTCCAGTAAAAATTTCGCTGATACGTAAGATCTTGGAAGGTCCAATAATATCTGACTTTACCTCTAACTAGAAGAAAGACTATTTTCGAAGACCCCACATGAAATAAATAAAATAATACCATGAAGATACAAGATGAAAAAGATATTTAAAAATAACAACAACAACAACAATAATAATAATAATGATAATAATGAGGCTAAATATGAAAAAGTTTAGGTTAACTACAAGAGAAAATGCTAAAAGAATTATGAGAACGACAAGGGTTTCTTTATGTGGGATCCTTTATTCGTATCCTAGTGCGTCATAGTCCCCTATTACGGGGTCATGTTCTTAATAAGTTGCAGCTGGGTTATATCATTATTGATCACCTTCTCCCAATTCTTCTTAGATCTCCTTTTTGTCTCTTACAACCTCTAAATATAATCTTCTCACATCTTACTAGAGCGTCTGGTTGTCTCCTCTTAATATCTCCAAACCACCTCAGCTTTCTTACAAAAACTAAGTTGTCCTCTTCTTCGTGGTTATTGGAAACCTCAATACATTCACTCTCCTCTTCTTCTTTTTTTTTTTTTGACTTTTTTCTGATCTTTGTTCGGTCTCCTTGAGCAATTTGTACGTCCCTTATTCTCTTGCCCACGAGTGTACGTGTGCAAGGTTTCGCTGTGTTAATCTCGGGGAGTGACCAGCTTCTGGATTGCATCATAGTCCGGTGAAATCACTTTCAAGGCAGTGGCTTTGGCTACCACGTAGTCGTTGTGTTACTGATTTATTTCTTTCGTTTTTCTGTCACACCTAGCTGTTAATTGTCACTTATCGATTCTATTCCAACTTTATCACAACCATCCCCTTATAATTTTTAGTGAAAAGGTCTTATAATTCATAAGGGCATTACAACCAAACTCTAACATCAACCTTCTTGCACTCAATAAATACGTGCCATCTTGAGTCATTACCAAACTAGTCATAGCAGAATAATAAGCAGTGGAACGATCTTGACAAGATAGCAAATCTAGATGTAATCTCTTCTTCACCGATCTCTTCAGGTTTTCAACGACACCTGGAGAGCTAACAAAAAAAAGAAAAAAGAGATGGTGAGTACTGACCTTTCTATTGTGCCGTATCTGACAAAACCAACGTTGCTATTAGAGATAAAAAGATAAGAGAGAGAGAAGTCTCAAAGAAACTATAATATACCTTGCTAATGACTTTATATATACAGAAGTTAAAAGATGGCCTGTTATTAGAAGGTAATAAAATTGGACTATAATATAATTTTCAAAAAAATTAAAAATTATTTTATAATTTTAAAATTTTATTCGAAATAATATTCAATATTAACTGGGGTTCTTACAGTAACATAACCAACTCCATGTCAGATACAGTGTTGGTTACATTGAGTAGAACCTATTACGGTTATGTGGGCTCCATGCAGACACTGGTAAACGTAAATCAAGAGAAAAAAGGTTGAGTATTCTGATAATATTTAATTAATAGAAGACTGCATTAATTAATAGTTTAATTTAAATAATTTTGAAACGTTAAGTTTTATATATTCTGAAATTCTGAACCACTAAAAATTAACCTGTGCTTGAGTATAAAAGTTTCTCCTTAAATTACTTTCTTGAAATTTTCGATTCTCCAAAACTTCTTAAGAAAAAGAAGGCCAACCAACGTTTAGTCCATTAATTAATATCGTCAACAAGTTAAAAACATTATAATCGTTTTAATAATTTTTATATTATATTATTTGCATAAGAAATTTAGATTCTTATATTATATTTTATGTCGAAATCAAGATTCAATTTGATTAAAAAAGCTACATGTGATACGGTGTATATCCGAGCATGGACGGAGCTACAGTGGAGGCAAGGAAGCATGGACGAAGCTACAGTAGCTGACTCCAAAATTTTTATATAAAAAAATTATTAATTTAAATTTTTAACTCATAAAAAAAATCAAAATTTTACCTCCACTAAAATTTTTTTTTGACTTTAAGTGAAATTTTGCCGGCGTTCAAAAATTTTTTAGGATCCGTCCAAGTAAAGGATCCAACGATTTTCCCGAAGAATAATAAATAGGAATAAAAAAATGAGAGTGCAAGGATTCGGGTATAAAATAGTCAATTGAATCTAGGACAAAAGGATACGTGATATTTCTGGGAAAAGAGATTACAGGCAGTGACGGAGCCAGGAATTTAAGTTAGGGGGGCCCAAAAATTAATTTTTTCAAATTTTAGGGGGCCCAGTACACTACTGACCCTTAAATAACTCTATTTATATATATATATATAATAAAAATAATTTTTTTAAAAAAACTTGGGGGGGCCCAGTGACCCCCCAAGTTTCAATGTAGCACCGTCACTGAGTATAAGCATGCATTCAGAGATGAATAATCAGGCAACATACACTTCAGAATAGATTTTATCAATTACATAACAAAACAAATCAGAAGTCCATGAACAGAAGTACATAAACAGAAGTCCATAAAACAGAAGTGAGTAACGGGACTTATCAGAAGACCGAAGTCTCGACACCGAAGTATCCATATCAGAAGACACCGAAGTGTTACAGAAGACCGAAGTCTCGACACCGAAGTGTCACAGAAGACCGAAGTCTCGACACCGAAGTGTCACAGAAGACCAAAGTCTCGACACCGAAGTGTCACAGAAGCGCTACAGACCCTTCTAGGCATGCCTATTTACCCACAACTCGGACAGAA
>JANKOE010000008.1:1683799-1710795 GCA_026284465.1 Erythroxylum citrifolium
ACTTTTTATACATATTTATGATTTTACTTCAAAAATTACCCTTTAATTTCTCTCACATCTTAATTACACAGATTATATTTTCAAGAGTATATTAGACATTTCATTAGCTTTCTTAATAAGTGTGCATTTCTCTAAAACGACACTTATTTTGAATAGGAGGGAGTAATTCTTTAATATTAATTTGTTAAAAATAATATTTTAACCAGCTAAATATTGATTGTTTTTAATTTAAAGTTTAATTAAAAAATAAATTATTAAATAAAAATTAATTAATTATTTTACAAAAATAACTTATTAATTAATAAATTAATTGACTTTTAATAACAAAAGTTGTTAAACTAAACCGAATCGCAAAATAAAAAACAAAGTGAAAAGTTGACTGATTCAAAATTTTCACACTCAAATTATTCAAACTGATTATATTTTTTAATCTTAGGTTAAAACTATAATTTAAAAGTAAAGATACCCATTTCCAATTTGATGTGCATTTAAGGAAAAATTAATTTTTATTATTAAAATATAATTTAAAAATAACTAATTCAAATATGATTAATTTTTATTATAATTTGAGATTGAAGATCCAAAGTGAATATCTTTTTAGTTTGGATCACAATCTAAAAGGAAGGGAGTTAATAGTATTTTTAAAACTTTTGGTGTGTAACTTATGCCAATAATTCATTATGTTACTGTCAAATTTTGATTATGCATTAATTATTTATTATTTGAAAGCTTGAGAGAATGTAAAATAAAATAATTATATTATTATTAATGGATATAGACTTAAGGGAAGATAGGGAGGGTAGAAAAGTAAAAGAAGACATGCAGGCAAGCCGCTTTGTACATGTCACTATTTATTTTCTTCTTCTTCATCATCTTCTTCTTCTTTTTCTCTTTCTCTTCAGTCTTCTTCTCTTTTTTTCTTTGTTTTTTTATAGTGTATTTAGGTATTTTCTTTAACGCACTTGGCCCTAGCGAACCCACACAACAATATTAGTACTAGTCGTCCTCGAATCTCTCCTTTCACTACACCTTCGGATCCTGAAAACAAAAGCGAGAGGACCCATCAGCCCACACACTCACTCGCACACGCAATCAAAACTCAACCTTTACATATACGAATTTGATGTATATCTATCATCTATTTTATCCATCATCATTCATTTGAGCGAATAGAGAAGCGAACCCCGTCTTTTGGGTCGTGGATTCGCTTGTTGTGGTAGAATTCCAAGCACCCGTTTCCACGTTTCTTCTCCTTCACGCGCACTCTCTGTGTCCTCTTTTTTTGCTGTTCTTTTCTGGGTTTCGTTTGTTCTGGCCTTTTTTATTTTTATTTTTCTGTTTCTGCGTGGTGTGTAGTGAGAATTTTGTATCTTTTTGCAGGCTGGGTGTTGGTGATAATGTGGTGTGCATAGTGGGTTGTTGTTCTGCTATGGATTTGTCTTTTGGGGGTGAGTTATTTTGTTTAGCGTTCAGCTTTTGATTTGTTTCTTTGATTCAATTCTTTCGGTGCTTTATGGAGCTTTGAGACTCATCATGCAGGTTCTGGCTAGTAAAGGTGAAATCTTTAATTGCATCTGGGCTTTGTAGCAGAAATTGATTTAATTTTTGTTCGTTGTTTGAAGTTCTTTTTGGCGTTTATAACGATTATTTGTATTGTTATTTGGATGTGAAGAGATTTGCAGATCTTTGGTTGTTGATTTTTGGATAGTGATAGGATTTAAGTTCAGCAATCTCTTGATAACATGTAGAGTAGAGCCTAATATGGTGGGTGAATAGCTGAGATTGGTTAGCTGCATTTTGTCTCTTCGGAAAGTAGCTGTTCTTTATACAATATTTTATCCCTGCATTACATGGATTTGGTAATACTTGCAATGGAACAAGCAAGCTCATGCTATGAAAAGGGAATTTTATCTTTCGGTTATGGTGGCAGTGAAAGGATTGGGAGGAGGCGTATCAAAGTCAAACCAAGTTTCTTGCGAATCTTGAGGATTTTTTTTACACGATTAGTGACCCTTTAACCCATTAGATCGGGTCACTTTGCTAAAATCTATATTATGTGATGTAGTTGGAACATCTTTGTTAATGCAAGTCAACGCCATGTACTTTTTCTGGTTCAACTTGTTTTTCGTTGTAGTTATTTTTTAAATAAATGAATGATAAGAAACTAAGACCATGCTTTTGACAGGGGCTTTTATCTGTGTGAAAGCAGAGATAAGTTGACTTCTTTCTTGGCATATATTTAGCTGCTTTCGTGTTTTTGCTTAGAATGTAGTCTTGGATAAATGGATTCCCATTCACTCAAAAATTCTTTCCTTTTCTTTCTCTGACATCGTGGCTTTTGTACGGTCTATTGGTTGACTTACATTTCCTCTTTGTTGGCCTTAGGAGGTGCACTTGATCCATCAAAATGCAGTAAGTTAAGCATGGATGAGAAAAGAGAACTTGTATACCAACTATCAGAGTGGTCAGGTACCCCTGAAATGCTACAGTCATGGAGTCGCCAGGAGATTTTGCAGATCCTCTGTGCAGAGATGGGAAAAGAAAGAAAATATACAGGTTTGACAAAGTTGAAAATCATAGAACACCTCTTGAAAATTGTTTCTGAGAAGAAATCGGGGGACTCGGGGGCTGCAACAAATGCTGATAAAGAATCTTCACCTGCACTTGCCCAGCGAGCTTTGAAAAGGCAAAGAAAAGCCGATAACCCATCACGATTGCCGGTTGAAGTAAACTATCAGTTATCTACCAACAGTGGCGGTGAGTTAAGTAACACTGTATACTGCAAAAACTCAGCCTGCAGAGCTACGTTAAGACAAGATGATGTATTTTGCAAAAGGTGCTCGTGTTGCATCTGTTATCAATATGATGACAACAAGGATCCTAGTCTGTGGTTAATTTGCAGTTCAGAGCCTCCATTTCAAGGCATTGCCTGTGGCATGTCCTGCCATCTTGAATGTGCCTTCAAACATGAAAATTCTGGCATTGGTAAAGATGGATGTCATGGGAAACTTGATGGGAGCTTCCGCTGCATAGCCTGTGGAAAAGTGAATGACTTGCTTGGGTAAATATTCTCTTAACTATTTGTTTGCATGTGTTTGTCCTTCTTGCTACGCCTAATTATTGATAGTTTGCATATTTTCTTATTCTTTGATGAAGTTTTTCTAAATTGCACTTTTGTCCATATGGTATAAAGCCATTGACATAGAAGTGCCTCAACTCTTCACTGTTGTGATTTGTGAGTAGCTCAGCTAGGATGGAGAAGAGATTGGTAGGAAGGGGTTTGGCTTTGGTACTTATTGTCATCTCTCTAATCTTGTGCATCGGTTAATGTGAAAATTTAGTCTTTCGGAGAGCTGAGGAGTCGGATCCAGCATTCATGATTAAACTTGCACAGTTCCATTTGTAAAGCTCAGCAAATTTTTAAACAAATTTTCAGATACCAGGATATGAGATTAGCTTGTTATAATTTCAGAATATATAAGGTGTTAATTAGCAAAACTCTATCCCAAGTGATTTGTTAGCTAATGTTGTTTAATATAGGATTCATTTGTTACAAATTCTTCTATTTTTGTATCTGATGTCCAGATATTTGTTTTCTTTGAAAACTAAACATAAATGTTAATGTTACTTAAATGAATGCAGATGCTGGAGAAAACAGCTGATAATGGCAAAGGACACTAGACGCGTCGACATACTATGCTATCGCGTGTCCCTGAGCCAAAAGCTTCTGAATGGAACTTTAATGTATAAGAAGTTCCATGAGATTGTGAATGAAGCTGTGAAGAAGCTTGAAGCTGAGGTCGGTCCACTAACTGGCATTCCAGTTAAGATGGGACGAGGCATTGTGAATAGGCTTTCTTCGGGACCAGAGGTTCAAAAACTTTGTGCTTACGCTTTAGAGTCCCTAGACAAAATACTTTCCAGTAATATTTTGCTTCCACTGCCTGATCCTAGGATTAAAGGTAATAATTCTTCTGCACTTTGAGCGTGCCTATTGACCATATTTAACGAATAGAGTTATGACACTTGTTCATGTTGCACTAGTTTGATTTAGTTTTATTAAGTTAAGGACAGCTGAATTTCCTGACTTTTCATTTTGCTTTTGAGGCGTATGGTTGTTATGCTGTGAGTGATGGAAATTCTTTAGGTTTTTGCTAACAGATATTTGGTGTTTGGTCTGCATATTGGTTTGTCAGTTGATTAATTTCTGAGGACTACCACATACCTTCTTTCTTATTTGATTTTATGAATTTTCAGATTCAAAATCAATTTCTCCAACTGCAATCAGATTTGAAGACGTCTCTGCAACTTCTCTTGCTGTGGTTTTGGGTTCAGAAGGTTGTTTGTTTGATACAGTTGTTGGTTACAACTTGTGGCATTGTCGGGCTTCTGATCACGATTATCCATTAGAACCGACTTGCACAATACTTCTTCCAAATAAAAGGTTTATTGTCACTGGTCTGTCTCCGGGTACGGAGTACTGTTTTAAAATTCGTTCATTCAATGATTCAACCGAACTTGGAATGGTTGAAGTTCATTTCTCAACTAGTCCCCTGGATGAAGCACCGAGCTCCTCAGTGGTAGAAAGAAGTCACAGCCCAGCAACCAATTGTAGTAGCCTATCTAATCCCTCTTCTGTGGAAGATGAAACTAATCACAATACACCATGCAGTGAGCAGATTGTCAATCGGGCAGACAAATATCATGGTTATTCTAAGGACGGTGATAAAGTCATATCTGCTAATATGTCAAATGGCACTATAAACAGTGCTTTCATGGGTGAAGAACGGACCCAGGCAGATGCAGTCCCATTGTCAGACGACGAACATGCTGTGCGAATAAATGGCTCCAAGCCCACTGTGCAGAAGCTTGATAGCAAGCATTCATCTGAGGTCCAAATTATGGAGGATATGAGAACTGATAAAGGGTTGGATATCCCTATTCGTACAGGCATGGAATGTGTTCCATTTGTGGGTAATTTAGATGCTAGCTTGCCTATCACCCCCTGCAAGTTGGAAATACTCAAGGACGTGCAAGGAAGAACTGCAAGATCCAAATCCAGCAACAGGGATCTATTGATTGGGACATCGAAGGGGGAGGGGCCACAAGATGGTAGCACATCAAATAAGAGAAATGGTGAAAGTCGAGATGAGGAATGCACAGCGTCAGATAGAGATTTCGAGTATTACGTGAAGGTAGTCAGATGGTTAGAATGTGAGGGTCACATCGAAAAGAATTTTAGGCAAAAGTTCCTTACTTGGTACAGCTTGAGAGCTACTCCACAGGAGATAAGAGTTGTTAAGGCATTTGTCGATACATTTATCGAAGACCCAGCATCTCTTGCAGAGCAGCTTGTGGACACATTTTCAGAATGTATTTCAAGCAGGAGGTTGTCTGTTGTCCCAGCTGGTTTCTGCATGAAGCTTTGGCATTAGCAGTTCTTATTCTGTGTTTTATTACTGGGCCAGATAGGTTTTGCATGCAAATCCACGAGGGGTTTGTGTGGCCGTAATTCTTTAGACCGCCATTTAACATTCTTCTTAATTCAGACTACCTGTCATTTACAACTATCATCAGCATTTGCCATTCTTATGATGTAAGAATGTCGGAATTCATTTTGTTCTATAATACAGTGACCATCTCATTCATCAACAGTTTGAAGTCGAAATCTTTTGCATGTAGAAATATTGGATAATTTGGCATCTGTGTTTACTCGTTAGAGATTTAAGCACTAGATATTCACATTTCGTCATCATACACAATTTGCAAATCGTATAGAAAGATTGGATGCTTTCATTCGTCGACGACCTTCTCCATGACCCGAATTCTCTCAAATCCTCCGATTCTTGCGCTTATAGAAGATTGCAAAACCTTGAAGCAGCTAAAGCAAATCCATGCACAAGCAATCACCAGTAATTTGGCCGCTTTCACCTTCGTAACCAGCAAAGTTTTAGCCTTCTGTGCTCTTTCTCAACATGGAGACATAAAGTACGCTCGAGCTGTTTTCCATCGAATCCAGAGCCCCAAAGCTTTCCACTTCAATACCATGATGATGAGTTTCAGTCAAAATTTGCAATTTGAAAATGGTTTTTCACTTTTTGCCCATATGCGTCGTGAGAGCATCGAACCAAATGCTCGCACCTTCACGAGTTTGGTTAAATGTTGCGTTTCATTGTCTTGGCTTGGTCAAATACGAAGCCAAATTCTCAAGTTCGGGCATAGTAATGATGTTTACGTGATTAGCTCCACTATCTGTATGTACTCCAAGTGTGGAGCAACGAGACTTGCTCGTCAAATTTTTGATGAATGTTTAGATAAGAACGTGGTTTGTTGGACTAGTCTCATTAGTGGGTACTTCGGGAATGAACTGGTAAGTGAAGCGCGTGATGTGTTTGATGCAATGCCGGAGAGAAATGAAGTTTCTTGTAGTGCAATGATTTCTGGGTATGTGTCGAATGGTTATTTCAATGAAGCAATTGGGTTGTTTCGAGAGTTCAAGAGTCGTGGTAACGTGATGTTTAAAGGGTCTCTTTTGGTCAGTGTTCTTAATGCTTGTGCAGCAATAGGAGCTCTTGAAGAAGGGAAATGGGTTCATTGTTATTTAAATGATAATGGTTTTAAGAATGATCTCAAGATAGGAACTGGGTTGATTGATTTCTACACTCGATGTGGGTGCATAAAAGATGCAGTTGAAATATTTAGAAAGATGCCACATAAAGATGTAATGACTTGGAGTGCTATGATCCTGGGTTTGGCTGTGAATGGAGAGCACGAGATGGGACTTGCGTTATTTTCAGAGATGGAAGAATGGGGCCCTAAACCAAATGCCGTAACTCTTGTGGGAGTTCTCTCCGCCTGCAATCACAGAACTCTGGTAAGTGAAGCATGGCGATTCTTTGGACGTATGACTAAGGTTTACGGTATAACACCTTCAATTGAGCACTATGGATGCCTGGTTGATGTTTTGGCTCGCTCTGGGCGAGTGAAGGAAGCAGAAATAGTAGTCAATACCATGCAAATGAAGCCAGATGGAGCTATATGGGGATCTTTGCTTAATGGATGTGTGGTGCATGGCCACATTGAGGTTGGGAAGAGGATAGGGAGGAATTTGATCCAACTGGAGCCTCAGCACAGTGGACGGTACGTTCTGCTAGCAAATATGTTTGCCAAAAAAGGCAACTGGGATGAAGTATTGAAGCTAAGAGAAACGATGGAGGAGAGGGGAGTGGTTCCTATTTCTGGTTGGAGTTTCGTCGAGATTGATGGAGTTGTTCATAAGTTTCTTGTAGATGACAAGTTCCATTCTTATTCAAGAGACATCTACGAAGTTGTGGATAAACTCAGTAAGCAAGTTGAGTATTATTTTCTGCTGGATGAGTGCTAATTAAAGGGCTAGTCAAGCCTGGCTTTAGGCGTCCAGACCACTGATCACCCAATTGCCATGAGTGGTTAAAGAAGAATAAAAGGTTATGGGGTAGGTCAGGAAGTAGTTTCCGTGTCTTAGACAGCTGGTATCAAAATCATGATTGACACGGATTAGCTGGTGGGCTGAACATGCCAAGTGTATTGTGGCCAGGGAGACAAGGCAAAGCATGCAGGAATTGGTGATGAAACCAAAGCCGCATAGTCCAATACAGCTCTCTACTTCTCGTAGCCATCGTCCTCTTACTAGGAGCGTCCTAACAAACCATACAACAGCTCACAGGTACCCAAGCCAACCCCTTTTGTCTTTTTCCTTGAACTGTTTTTATCACCATCCCATATTTACTTTTTTAAGTCGCTTATACTACTTAGTTGCTCTCTACTACTCCCTCCTTATTCATCTGTACTTTTCTCAGGACATCAGTGTCAAGAAGATGTCTGCCGGAGTCTTTACAGCTCCAGTTGCCGGAAGTGGTTATCTGGGTTTAAAAGCCAGCTCAACAAAGCAGCTCTTCCCTGTCAAGGATTCCATCACATGGAGCCGCAAAACTGTTTCCAATGGTTCTAAAATTCAATGCATGAAGGTAAAATTGCCTATCCTGCACTGTTTCAATCTCATAGGCATCCTTGTTAAAAGATCCTGATGTGCAATCTTATTTCTGGTTTTTGCGTGTCGTTCTACGCTTGCATGCTGTGTTTGTTCACCAAATAAGACATGGAATCCAATCAATAACAAGAAGTTTGAGACCCTGTCCTACCTTCCTCCTCTCTCTGATGAATCAATTGCGAGAGAGATAGACTACATGCTTAAAAAGGGATGGATCCCTTGCCTTGAATTTGATGAGGTAATATCTTGCTGGTGCTTTATTTCTATCTCAATTGTACTTGTACAAATTAGTAGATTAAACCCCTGGATAAGTGATATTGATAATATACTTGCTTGGATGCCATCTTTTTCTGCTTGTGATAACACACCATTAACTGTTAATAATGTTCACTGGTTTGGTAGATGGGGCATGTGCATAGAGAGAATAGCAGGATGCCAGGTTACTACGATCGAAGGTACTGGACATTGTGGAAGCTGCCAATGTTTGGGTGCAATGACCCCTCTCAAGTCCTGAGTGAAATTAGTGAGTGCAAGAAGACTTACCCAAATGCTTATATTCGTTGCTTGGCATTCGACAACAAGCGCCAAGTCCAGTGCATGGCCTTTGTAATCCAAAAACCCACCATCTCCAACGCCTAAACGGCACTTAATCTCCTGTATAATGCGAATAACTACAGTGGACTGGATCTGTAGCTTGTTTTATGGAGATTATAGTATCATTAAATTACCAATAAGGTGTTTTGTTAAATGAGTTCTGTTTGTTTATTAGTTAAATTGTTTTTTCTGAGATGATATGATTAGCAAGCACATGGTTTTGGAGGAGAAACCGGAGAGAGCAGCCATGGTTTTGCTCAAGTGGGTCACAGTTAGATTGTACTAATCTTTTGTTGACGCCGAATGGTTTTCCTCTCTTTTTGTATTGTAGTTGAAAGAATAGTTCTGAGCGGATTTAGCTGTACCATGCCTGAATCTATCCACTACTTTTTTTCCCCCCTCACAAGATGTCCAGGATTTTAATTATGGAACAATACTTTTCAGGCTATCCATATCCATATTAATCCTTGCTCAAATCAGATAGGTCCTTTGTGGGAGATAAAATTTTAGCCTCAAGTTTTAAACGGTTGCATACATGAGGGCGGTTTGAACCCGTAACTTTATTTAAGTCAGGAGAGCTCCCTATCAACTCACTTGCGCCTTAGGATTAATTTATCTATCCTTCATTTTAATCTAAAAACGAAGATTTTTAAAGTGAAAAAAGTTTGATGTTATTAGATTAAAGTATAAGTTATCAGTGCACAATTCTTTGCTTTGTAGAAATTTGATGAGAGTCATAATATCTAGTTGAAGTCTCGCTAAAGTGTAAATTATAAAAAAAATCGATAGTACATAATATCTAGTTGAAGTCTCGCTAAAGTGTAAATTCTAAAAAAAATCGATAGTACGCAATCACACTCCTATCAAGTAAAGAGATTGTTTCCAATAAACTCACGTACAATGTGTCGTGAATATACAACAAAATTAAAAATGGATGTGCATATATACGTCAAATACAAATAATAAAATAAAATAATAAAGTAAATAAGTCAAATAAACATAAAAATGTAATGAAATAATTAAGTACAAAAATACAAACATACAAATAAATAATAAAAAGAAACAAAAGTGACGTTAATAATAAAAATAGGCAAGATAATGCAAAAAGAACACATATAAACACATTTCAAAGATTAACAATAAAAAGTAAGATGAGAATAGATATCAGAAAAGACTCATACAAGAGTAAATTCTAATAAGGCAAAAGGAAACAAGACTTAGATGAATAATTTAAAACAAAGCAACTAGGATATAAATACAAAGCAATAAATACATAGTGCACATATTATACGAATATTATTAATTTAAAACAATAATCATGATTCATAATAAATTGAATTAGATGAATAATTTAAAAATCTGTAATTTTAGTAAGATGTAATTGGTACAATATTATACAAATATTATTAATTTAAAATAACAATTAAAATAATTGTAAGTTACTTATAAATATTGAGTTTAATTGAAATTTTTTCTTCAATTTTTATATAGTTTCAAATTTGACCCTTAAATTGCTCATACTTAATTTTTAAATACAAAATAATTATTCACTTTTGAACACCAAATAAATTATGTAAATTTGTACTTGTATTTATTCAGGAGGCTTGGAGTTAGCCCATTCTAGCTAAAATCAGTGATTTAAAGACTCAATTGGTTCAACTGGTTTAACCCTAAAAATTTTAAACCGTTTAATTTTTCAGTTTGATTTTTTTAACTTTCCGGATTGATTTACTTTAATAACTCTTGTTGTTAATAAACTCGTTTAACCCTAAAAATTTTAAACCGTTTAACTTTTCGGTTTGATTTTTTTAAACTTTCCAGACCGATTTACTTTAGTAACTCTTGTTGCTAATAAACTCGTTTAACCCTAAGAATTTTAAACTGTTTAACTTTTCGGTTTGATTTTTTTAACTTTTCGGATCGATTTACTTTAGTAACTCTTGTTGTTAAAAACTGACGAGTTATTAATTAATCAGTCAAATTTTGTAAATTAGTAAGTTTTTATAAACTAAAATAAATCAATTAAATTTTATTTAACAATATTTTTTAATTAAACTTTAAATTCTTGAAATAAGGACAATCTCTTTTAATCATATTTTAAATTCTTTAATTTTATTCAATCCTTAACCAGTTTTACAATGATCGAATATTGGTTTGGTTAAAATTTTTAAACCTTAAACCTCTTAATCTTACCGATTAACTTTGAATCCAATTTTTAAAACTTCCTACTAAAATACATTCATTTAGCCAAATTCTGGTAAAGACCTAAGATAGAGAATGCAGCAATCTTTTGGTAGTACTTGGGCCGAAATCGTAACCTGAAAAAATAAAGCCCATAATTCTGTAAGTAAGTTCGGCGAAGAACTATATCATATCATATACAAAGTCCAAGTGCTGTCCGCACAGTTGGGTTCACTTGTCACTAAAAGCAAAAAGAGGTCCAATGTCATCGCCTTGAGGATTGTAACAGAACTTTGATTAAATTGCTCTTATATATATATTTATGATTTTTAATTTTTAAACATATTTAAAATTAGCATTTGCACGCGTGTGCACGGGTAATTGAAAAAAGCAGCAAGCTATCCCAATTCAATTCGTTCGTTCAAATGACTTGCACGTACTTTGATTTGATTTCTCAAAGGTCTTGCTTCAAAAAGCACCAAAAGGTAGCAGTAAAACACTAAGGTAGTGTCATTCAGTATACAATATACTGAATTATTAATTAATACAAAAGGAGCTTCGCAATCGCATGTCTTTGTCTAGAAACGATGCTAAGGTTATTAACCCAATGCAAAGTCTAGTGAGCCCGTGACCGTGACCGTGACCGTGACAATTATTGTTAATTATTAATTAGTAATTTAATTAATATTTATAAATTTATATATTATTTGGGTTTTCTCACACGTGATTAGGACCACTAGGATGGGATTCCTGACTCCTGGGACAGCACTATGAACCGTATTCCAATTTCAACTCTGTAGGGTAGGGTCATTCTCGAATAGATAAAATTTTGATTTTACAGTAATGGAGATTTTATTTTGACTAGCAATTTAAGGGAAATATATAAATATGATATGATAGTACAACTCTCGCTAGCTCCATTTGTAGACATTGCCAAAAACAAAGTCGAAAGCATCTTCAACACGATTATTAGATTTTGTGTACTTTTAGGTCCTGAATTGTAACAAAACAAAACTTGTTACAAAAAACTTTTCTCTTCGATTTTGTCCTAAATCCATCACTAATGCTTTTCCTTAATTACAAACTTTGATCGTGAAAGAGTAATCTTTCTCTTTACTACCAAATCATGTATGAGATTTGTTCGTATAAAACAATATTATATTTCCTTACTAAATACACTGTCTCAGTCAAAAGTACAATTTCAAAAATGAAAAGTTGACGGAATCTACCCATCAAATAAGAATCCTCTCCTTTTTTTAATACCCTTTGGTAAAGTAAATTTAGAATTTAATTATTTAGAAAATAAATTTATAAAAAATAAAGATATTCACGTGATTAAATGCTTATAATAATTTTAATAGAAAAATTAGGCCCTTCTTATTGTAGTGTTTGGTATGTAATAGTATTTTATAAAATGTAATTTAATTTAACTTGTGTTTCTAATTATATCCTTACAAACCGAATAAAAATTGAGATCATTAAATAATGTTAATTTGTAATACAAGTAAGAAGGAAAAATGTGAATTTGAAGATTGTCGATTGAAACTTCTGAGCAAAAAAGTCCAAAATCTTACTAACGGGTGAATAATAAGAATAGTTGAAGATAGTGACGGAGGCATGTGTAAACTTGGGGGTCACTAGGCCCCCCAAGTTTTTTTAAAAAATTATTTTTAATATATATATACATATATAAATAGAGTTATTTAAGGGTTAATGGTGTACTGGGTCCCTCAAAATTTTAAAAAATTAATTTTTGGACCCCCTACCTTAAATTCCTGGCTCCGTCACTGGTTGAAGAGGATGTGAGGCATTTATAAAAGAGTTGTTGTAGAGTTGAGAGAGAAGGAATTACTGAATTGGCTAGCGTATTTTTTATATTAAATTCCCGAGGAAAGGGAAAGTAATCTAAATGTCAGGGAGAGTGTTGGGATTTAGAATCTAAGTAAAATGCTACTACTTTTCTTAGATTGAGAAAGTTTTTACTTTCCCAAATACTCAAAAAAATGAACCAAACGAGATAATATAAATTTTAAGAAAAAATTACTTTTTCAAGTAAAATTCATACCAACCAAACAAGTCCTTTTAAGTATAAACAAAACTTTGATAAAGAAAAACATAAAAACCTAAAAAAATTGAATTCTGGTAGAGAAAGAAAGAAATTTTAGATCTTTTGTCACCAAAAGTCCATATGTTGTATCGAGCAAGAAAGAGTTAACTATGTGATGCTTATGTCTCACCTTATGCATTCTGTCACATAACATGCAACCTTTCTTTACATATTGTCAACAAAAATGTAAAGAAGGCAAGTTCTTTGTGGTTGGAGGGTAGTCAATAGAAACTTGGACCACAAGATTAAAAGGTAACACTGCCCTACCAGAGCTAAAACTCCATTAAAGCTCCTCCAAGCTGTGTTTAGTCTCAAATCTAATCAAATCCCCATCTTATTTCACAATCGATTTCTTTTACCCTTTTAGGTGAAAATTACCATAAATGGTTGATAATAACCATATTGCTTCTCTTTTCTTGACAGCATTTAATGCATCCTTAACCTCCCAAACACTCATCCCACGCACACATATCTACCAAGCCTCTTCTTCCACGGTCCAATAAAAGAAACAAACACCCTTTGGCTCACTCTTCTCCGTCTCTACGTCCTAAACGCTTACCTTAAGTTCATTTCACTAAGACAAGAGAGGTGAAGTACTGCAACTGCCTCTCTTTTCTTCCCTGCATGAAACAGATTGCTCTGCTTCGTTTGATACTCTGTTGCAATGAAATATATTCGCACCAACAGCTTGAAGAGGCTCTTCGCACTAAAAAGACGCAGTCTTGAAGACTTATTCCCCACCAGTGAAGATGAAAAGAGCGGGTTCTCCATGGTTTCTAGTGAACTAGAGCCTTCTCCTAGACCTACTTGGAGATGCTTCTCCTATGAAGAAATATTCGATGCCACCAATGGTTTCATTCCAGGTTTGCTTGAATTTCATTGTTTTTTGCAGTCGAGTTTCCTTTTCTTGTTAAGGTTGCACCTATGTCTGTGTGTTAGACAATCTGGTGGGGAAAGGAGGATATGCAGAAGTGTATAAAGGAGTGTCAAGCAATGGAGAGGAGATAGCAGTGAAGAGGCTAGCAAAAACTTGTTCTGATGAGAGGAAAGAAAAAGAGTTCTTAACAGAGATTGGAACAATTGGTCATGTGTGTCATCCCAACGTGTTACCACTTGTGGGCTGCTGCATTGACAATGGCCTTTACCTCATCTTCCATTTCTCCTCTAAAGGCTCTGTTGCTTCCCTTCTTCATGGTAAATTGTTTTCAGAATATGGATTTAAATAGACCTTGTTCAGTTAATTGGTTTCTTGGTTGACCGTGATGTGCTCTGTCTTTCTTTACCGTGTCTTGTAGATGAAAAACTTCCAGTGATGGAGTGGAAAGTCAGGTACAAAATTGCCATTGGAACTGCTGGAGGACTCCATTTCTTGCACAAGGGATGCCAACGAAGGATAATCCACAGGGACATCAAATCTTCAAATATTTTACTAACCGAAGAGTTTGAACCTCTGGTAAGGTATCCCATGTAAATCCTCTGTTTTCCGCATTCTTCTTGATTCAAACATTCTGTTTTTTAGCATATTACTGATAGTGTTAGAAATTATGCAGATCTCTGATTTTGGGTTAGCAAAATGGCTTCCATCTCAATGGAGTCACCACTCAATTGCTCCAATAGAAGGAACTTTCGGGTATCGACAGAGCTCTTTATATATGCAAAAAGCACAATTCTTCAAATCATATTTAGCATAAAATTAAGTTGGAACTTGAGTGTTGCATGTTTCTGCAGACACTTGGCACCAGAGTACTATATGCACGGGATAGTGGACGAGAAAACAGACGTATTTGCATTTGGAGTCTTTCTATTAGAGGTTATTTCTGGGAGGAAACCAGTTGATGGCTCTCACCAAAGCTTGCACAGCTGGGTAAAATTCTCGAGAAAATTTAACAAACTCCTTCAAATATGCTGTAGTAGTTTTTTGACATTATTACTAAAACTTTATCAGGCTAAACCAATACTGAACCAAGGTGAAATTGAGAAGCTGATAGATCCAAGACTTGGAGGAACCTATGATGTCGCACAGCTAAAAAGACTTGCCTTTGCTGCATCTCTTTGTATCCGAGCATCTTCCAAATGGCGCCCTACCATGAGCGAGGTGAGTCAGCCGTTTGTTGTATTTCGTACTTAGTACATCACTCATTAACCATCAAATTGAATCAACCTACGTGAGCACTAGGGGTCCTGTTAAGTAGATAGACATGGACCACCATGGAAATAGCAGTGTAAACCTACTAGTTCAGCAAGAAACATTCATGGCTGACACATTAAAATTGCATAAGTGGTCCATTGTGTTTTTCTCCATTAGAAGGCTTATTCTATTCACATATTTTCAGAAAGAAAGCCAAAAAAAGAAAAAAAAAGTACTAAACTATTCATACATCGAATAGTTAAGTACTTAGTTCACTGTACAAGGGTTTAATTCTAAAGACTTCTGTACACTTGTGTGTTTCTGATAGTATCAACTATCAAATTTGGTGAATCATTGAGCTGTCACCAATTAAAGGTTTCATTTTCACCTATTGAGACTGCAACATGTAAACTTAGATTTGGTTCTTTTATTTTTTAAGGTGTGGCTTTGGCAAATTTTACTCACTAACAGTTAGTCAGAGGATAGTTCATCCTACCTAACTTAAATCTTCCTTTTTTGCTAAACCAAAAGACATGAAATGTATCACCCATGTGATTAGAAGATGAGAAAAATGTGATTCATCTAAATCGTTTGGGAAAGCGATTCCTGTCATGTCACAGAATACAAATTCTCTTAAACATCAAGCTGTAGGCTCCTTATTTTTTGGCTAGATGATTTAGGTGGTGAAGAATACACTTTGTTATAATAAACTAATGACATAAACTCCTAATCTGTCAAAGTTGTGGGGCTAATCTTGATATGGAAGATAATATTGATATGATAGATTCTCATACGTGTTGATGTAGACAATGATTATGCAATTTTCAAGTCATTTGTTTAAGAAATTATAAATTGGAGGCCAGAGAAGATGACTTTGTCATTTAAACAAAGTTGTCTCTTTTAAGCAATGATGTCAGTTAAGACAATTTGGGAGGATTTTATTGAAGTCAAATGTTTGATATACCAAATAATGAAATCTTGAACCCTAAAAACTGTTGGTGGACAGGTACTAGAGGCAATGTTAGAGGGAGAGAAGGACAGGGAAAGGTGGAAGATGCCCAAGGAAGAAGAGCAGGAAGAGTTCTGGGGATTTGAAGATCTGGAATATGAGTGTGACTCTTCCTTCTCAGTCTCACCACAAGATTCCATTTCTGCAAGGAGTTGTTAGGCCCCAAAGCACAAGTGTTTAGGTGCTTAATTAAGCAATATCTTGGCCACAACCTTTTCCAATGTGTAAATATGAGTGTTATATATATATAAATGAGAGCACTCTTGCCAATATCTCTACCTTCCAGGGTGTAGTTGGATCACGACATGACGCTTTTACTGCTACATCCAAAAGCATTGATGATCAAACTCAAATTGGCACCAACTAAATTATCACTTTGTGGTATACCTTTCTAAAAGCATCAACATGTTAGGGGAAGTCTGAACAGTGAAAAGAGGAGGAACACTGCAGATTCTATGAAAATGTCAAGTATGAGGAAAAGGGTTCTTTTCGAGCATTTATAACTCACCAAAAAGATGGTGGATCGGACAGCTAGTAACTAACAGGCATAAATAAGCGGCAAGTAATTGCAGTTTGAGAAGTAGCTTTCTCTGTCAAATTAATATTCGGTTATAAGTTACCTGCATGAGTGGAAAATGACATTTTGATGATAATATTGTAATATTGCACACTGGTCGGCATACAGTAAATGTATACTATGCTGTGCGAAATGTTTCACTTGAAAAAGCAATGCTTCGTATGTTCACGAGAACTAGTAAATGCCAAAACGTACGAAACAGTTTAATCCACAAGAAAGAGACAAAATATGTCAATGATTGCAACTCCAGTTTATATAAAAAAGATAAGAGAAAGGGAAGGGAGAACTGAAAGCAAGTTTTGTCTATGAATTACACTGTCATGCCAGCAACAGTGATGTGGCCAAGCGATGAAGCGGTCCTAAGTGGAACCCATGCCAGGTACGAACTCCATATAATGACACACAACTTGTGTTGATTGGGTTCTCGGACCACCAGTAAATGACACTCACCTCTTTAGGATGTGAAAGTTTGCTATATTGTCGAAGCATGTGTTGTGGTAAAATACACGAAATCTGTACCTAATTGAACATTTTATGGTTTAATCACTCATCTACTACTTACCATTTCCAGTTTTTCTTTTCTTCTTGGAATGGTTTGCCACCGTAATTAAATCTCCTTCTGATTTACTATCTCTGGCAAATTAAATAACTTTCTAGGCAGTAGTTGAACTGTCTAGACACAATTGCATGACAGCATCACCAAAAACCTTGAATCATCATTCGACGAACACCCATTGCACACCCGACAGGAGTTACTATTTGTTCAGTAAACTATTCATCAAATTTCTTAACTATTAATGAAGTTTTCTGCTTAATTCGCAAGCAAGAAACCTTCCAGTTGAACAACTACTGATGGATAGACCAACAGGTGCATGCCTATAGGTTTGGCAGACACTGTTTCTGTACAGAGCAAGGTCAAACTGCAAGTGGGAGAAACTTCATAATCAGAAAAAGTTCATTAAATCAGTACTATGAATAAGCAAGTTATTAAAGATTGTAGGAACGAGTTAAAATTTCGTGGACAAGGATTCTGCAACAAAACCTAAGCTGTTGTGTCAGACCCTAACAATAATAGTATACCACATGCAAGGCCAAAAGAATAAGGCAGTTGATGAAACAGGTAGACTTGGGCTTAATGATATAGATAATGGGGTCGGCAAACACATTACATAGTCTCCAGATAGGACTAAAGCTTTGGGGACACATGAAATTGTATTAGTTGGTGGGTCTGCTCTCTACACATAACATGTGGTTTTATGTGTCCGTTTGTTTTTGGGATAGAGGCATCTCAGAAGCTTATTTTAGTAGGGTTTTATGGTTGTTTAACCTTGAAAAGACTTTGGGAGGCTGGTATTGGTAGTGCAACGACAATAACCGATCATGCGCAAAAAGGGCGAGTGCTTGCCTGCCAGATGAGAAGATAAGTTTATAATTTATGAGTGTGGTAAGTGAACTACTATGTGTGTGTGTGAGAGAGAGAAGGATGATACCTAAAGAATTTAGATAGAAGGGTTTTGAATGTTTGTTGTTTATGTGTAAGCTATGGAGAAGAGTTAGGTATTTTTGAACCAAACTATTCTGATATTTGATTACTTGGCCATTAGAGACGCAGTGCTCTCTCAGTATTCAAGTTTTATAAGCATATTTAAGAGGTGGGTTGCACTGGATTTTGCTGCTGAATATTCAATCTGGAAAAGGCCAAAAGCAGCATAATTTGGCTAGTCGGCTAAATATTCAATTCTATAAGGAACAGAAGTCATGAACAAGGCCTTCTCAGATGTAGAAGGTATGGCCAACATCATACTCATTTGCTACTCTGTAAGGCAGGAAAATCAAAGTTCAGTGTCAAAATTGAAGATAAAATTAAAATTTCCGTTGCCGGGAATCGAACCCGGGTCTCCTGGGTGAAAGCCAGATATCCTAACCGCTGGACGACAACGGATTGTTGGTACTTTGGGAGCTAGACAAAGATAACATGATCTCATTACGCATCCTGGGCCAAAAAGTGAACCGGTCCTTAAACATTCGGGGGCCTAGTTTGGGACTTGGAAGTTGGAATTCCAAATTTTATACATAACCACAAAATTAAATTCTATTTATTAAATATAATTTAAAATTCTTTAAATTGAACTTTATTTTTAAATCGAGTAATTGAATATACAAAATTTAATTTATTAATTGAATATACAAAATTTAAAATTTGAAACATAATTGAAAGACGTTATATTTATTTATTAAAAAATTCAAATTTTAATTTTAATAAATTAAAATTTTTATTTATAAAAATAAACTGAACAATTTTTAACAATAAAAATTATTAAAATAAAATAAATTAAAAAGTAAAAAATTAAATTAAAATTAAACATTTTCTATTAATAAGACAAATGATCATTCCTACGGTCCATAATGTTACAATAAAATTTCTCAAGCCATTCACTCCGATCAAAATTTCCTAAGCAAAGCACTAGGCTAGCTCCCATTTCGCATAGCTCTCTCATTCCAGAAGCTATCGCCTCACTCTCAGCTGTGATTCCATGACTTCGTGCACATCAGGGACCACACTGCATCTCTTGCACACAAACAGACGACCTGTATCTAGCATGTCTTCAACATCACTCCATCCCGGCTGCGCCTGTTCTCTTTTCCAGTAAAGATTCCAAAAATGCAGAGCACAATTTTGTTAAGGATGGAAGATTATGTGATGAACCTTCAAATAAAGTCTCCCATGACCTTGCTGGTGGCACGGAAGGCACCCACAAAGTCTGGTTTCTTTTCAAGCCAAATTCCGGGAGTTGTCCATAGATAAATGAATACCCAAATTTAGCTGAAATGGAAAGGGGAAGTAACAAGTTAGTCTGAATTTAGAAGTGATTAACAACCAATAGAAATGGACAAGATGCAGGAAAGTCCACAACTTTTCACTTCATATCAATAAGAAACAGAAATAACCAAAAACACAGAGAAAGGTAGCTTAAGAATGTGGAATGTCAATTTGGGCTACAATAGTTCATTGTCCTTGCCAGAAATATATGAACACCCACCTGCTTCTTCCAAGTCAGGAAGACCATTACGCTGAATCATACCAAGTTCATTGCCTTCCTTCCCGTATGGGTCAAAAAGGGCATACTCATGATCACTGTCCATATATACAAGTAATTCATGAGTTGATTTCTCATTCACTGTATTTCCTTCACTTGAAGATTTATTTACTTGCATAAACGTGAGGGACCCTCCTTTGGCCTGCAACATGAAACAAAATAATTACACCAAGCCATTGAGCTCTATTGTATAATTCAGCATCAGCAAGGATACCCATGGTCCGAGATTTTGAAATATTTGGTATGCGAATGGGATTGCTCCAACGAATGTCATAGGACTGCTAAACTCACCTTCTTTACCAGCCAGGTAGCTGTAGGAACAGGATCAGCTGCATTGAATAACAAGATTACACCATCTCTTCTTTCATTAGTTGTCTCATTATCTGACTCAGGAAGAAGTACAAGAGCAGCAAAACATGATGATTCTGCCATACTAGCTACAGCTGTACAAGTATAAACATAAATTTAAGTCAAATGTAGGGGAAAAGAATTAACGTTTATTTCAATCACAGAGCTGCTCAATAGCTTCAGCTAGTAAGGATGAACCGACAGTGGGGGGGAAATATAAGGTAGGCACTACTCCAGCCAGGAAGATAGCTAATTGCATTTAGTAATTCTAGTAGTGGCGAGCACTTCAAAATAGTTTTCCACATGATAGAATGAGAGTTAATGACAACTCATGGTTTCGCAGTCTCATCAAACAAATATTCATATGACAAAACTCTAGATTGCCAAAAGATGGCCCAAACTCAAGCAGTTGAAAAGTATAACCAAGACTATCTGAACCATCAATTTTTAAAGTGAAATAGACAGAAGATATCTTCAGCTCAAATGAGAGGACATTCACCTTCAACGTGAAGCTTGTATGACCAAGACATAGACAGCTTTGACATGCTCCAAACAGATAACTGAGATTGCGGACCCATAGATGCAGAAACAAGATACTCGGACTTTCCAACAAAAGAGAGGGAACCTATAGACTGTAAAAGGTTTAGTAAAGTGATGGGTATGCCAAATCCTCAATAAACTTACACGTGTGCGTGCAGGTATATATGTTGGAAGAAATAGATGACTCCCAAAATAAGCCATACAAAGATATATTTACTAGAGAGGTCTAGAACAATATAAAATCCATGCAGCAGCTGGTAGCATGAGGACATGCTTTCTTTCTTTATTTATTTTTTCCTGACTTCAGAATTAGTTCTTTAGTTTCCACAACTTCAGTTTGACAGTTAGCACATATTCACTCTTCAAATGTAGTACTCTGGAGCAAGATCACATAAACATCACAACTAATCATGCTGAGTTACTCCTAGAAACTCAAACAGGCACGCTAATAACTGAAACACTAGTAATGATGACAAGGTTTAATGAATCATCAAACAAGAGAGCCTTACACCAGCTCATCTTCTCAACCTTCTGTAGAGATTAAAAAAATCAAGATGAACAATTAGGAGAGATGCATATGTTTTACTTCAGCCAGCTGTTGGGGGAGGTTCAAATATGAATATTACATATTATTTTTACAGAACAGAAGCTAGTCACTCAGAGAATGCGTCATCTGTCATGCTTGACTGATAGTCACATATGATATGCCTGTGCAAGCAAAGTACTAATATGTGTGCACTGATGTAGCACATGTCAGAAAGGAAAGGTAGTCAGAAACTCAGAATCACCATAAGAGTCTCTCCTATCACTGTCATTAGAATATTCTTGTCTGGGTCCCATAGCGTGATAACAGTTTCTGCAGCAACAGCGAGAACAGAACCATCTGGAGAAAATGTAGCAGCTGTCATCGGTTTCTTCCTGCAAGGAAAGAAGCAGGTCAATTTGCAAGCCAAAGATCCACAATTTGCAAAGGTAGGTATATAGTAAGTGCCTAAATGTACAACTCTTAATCAACTGAGCATATTGAAGTGGGAAAGTTCCAAGAAAGAGTATATAATATAGCCTGGCAAACAGAGAAAGTACAACTCTAGATGTTTAAAAATATATTCATGAGATTCACTTTGAAGATGAATTCAGGCAACAGTAAATCCATCAACAAACGGATCATACCTATATGAACCACAAGCATGGCAACTCCACCCAGAATTTGGCAGCAGCTGACCTTTCTGCTGACTGTCAATGTTGCATGTCCAAACCTGTAACACCAGCAAATATATGGTAGATGAATAAGAAAGAGAAGAAAACTTGAGTGGACTGGCTCTAGATACCTTGAAGTCACCACCGTAGGATGAGCTAACAGCCATACGGCGAGTAGGATGGAAAGCAATAGCTGAAATATTAGCATCCCTATACATGAAGAGAAGTAATGTTATCATTCCACCATGATACATATGAGTCCTGTTTAAACTTTAACACAATAAAAAAACAAAGAAACCTTACAACTAGATAACCCACGAACACTTCTACATGAAGCAAGTCACACGCAAACATGGAACTATACACATGCAGCCACTAGCATGCAGATGATTCAAGTCAAAGTTCTAGCTCACAAGGCGGAATATATTTCAAATTTGATACTCTGAAACCACAAACTTTTCTTATACTATATATTTGTGAAGAATTAATCAGGATTGTGAATGATGTTAATTTCTTAGACATTAGTGGTCACCCATTTCAATGAGCAAACATGATTACAGATAAACCTGTGGGGTTCATAGACAATGGTAGAGAGGCTGAATTCTTTGTTCTGTGACCCTGAAACCCAAAACTTAAGACAAACCAGTCCTCCCAGGCCTTCTTCGGCAAGTTTCACTTCAGCAGTACTCATCAAAGAGCCATCTGGGGAGAGCACCACTAATGTCACGACTACCTAGACCAACAATGTAAACTATATATGCTCAGAATTTCCATGTAAAAGTAACTAATATGAATGAATACATCATAAAGGAGAAGAGTTATCTCATGAAAGGAAAAACACAAATACCGTGACTTCATCACCCGGTTGATGATTTCTTTCACAAACTTGTACCTGAAAAGTTCATATAGTAGGTTAATCCAAACTTGGTGCAATAGTAATAAGCAAACGAAATCTAAATATCCCCATCAGACACTTGATGCAAAACTAAAAGGTGTTAGGGACTTGAGAAAGAGAAAAGCGCGTTGCAGAATAGCATTTGGCTAAAGCAGAAGGTCCAAAATCACCATTGTCTTGGCAAATTAAATTTTCTAATGTATGCAGGAAAATGAACCATATGTATAAAGGTAGAAGTGACAGATTGGTCATCATTTCTTGACTGAGAAAGGAAGGTATCTCAACAGTGACAATAAAAATGTAGATTTGATTTTTTTTTACTTCTCACCATCCCAAGGCCAACAAAAAATGTACAAAAGTAATAGCAATGGCCTCCTTGTTAAGTATAAATTATGAGATACTAATGTTCCAAGAACCAAAGAGGTAAACTTACGGGGAAGAACCAAGATCTAAGGAAACTCTGCATAAATTGAAGGGTTAACCACTGAAAGCTTCCTCACCTCAGAAATTCCACGATCATCAAATAGGCTGTACAATTGGATGCAGTAGTTCTCTGTACGTAAGGCTGCTATGCCAGCATTGTGATCAAAGGCAACCCCACCACATAAACCTTCGCAAATCTCTGGAGAGGAACAAGGTGGCTGAAAAATCCAACACAAGAACTTATAATGAAATAAAACTAAATTCCATATAAAATGGAAGAAAGTGATATCTTTGCATAGTCCCGAATTCTACCAACTTTGCAAGCACATATACAAGAATCGAGTAATCTAACAATGTAGGAGTCAAAATGAGTAATTTGAATGAAAGTTTTTACGTAACAGTTTAGGACTTAACTCAATTATTCAACCCAAGTGTAGAGATCTCCATATTCAAGTCTATGACCATTGATTAAAGTATAAGCAATTCTCCATTGCAGATCATTATGCCCTGAACTCCATCCAAACAAGGGAATTCTACTTCAATGCCACACAAATTAAAGAGAGCTGCAATTGTAGCACAAAAATTGGGCTCATATGGGGAGTAGCTAGCCAACTTCTAGGAGAGACATATTCAAGATAAATTCATGAGGAAGTGTGGATCTCTTTCCTATAAAAACTAAACCAAGATGCCTTAGCCAGTGCCCACGCAATATAGACTTGTTGAAGATGAACCATCTTCCTTCAAATGTAAGAATAAACCTAAGATTTTTTAAAGCAACTTCTTCATCACAATATTGTTTGATCATGGCAGATGCATTTCCACAATAAGAAAAGATTAGACCCTGGGAAAAAGCAAAAGTCTTAAATGTTCATCTCTACCTTTACTAATGTCAACCATTCTTATTCCACTATTTTCCAATTTCAATCTCCAAGCACTAGATTCCTATATCAATCTATTGAAGTGTGTACTGAAGAAGATCGGATATCTAATCATGAAACAAGCAGATGGAATGGGCCAAATGCAGCATTCAATGGTATGCTGTTCAAAACTAACCTTGACCCCTGCAATAGTCTTCATAATTTCCATGGTAGGCATTTTGAGGAGATGAATCTGATTATCTGCACAAGATACCTACAGCCATGATGTTAGGACAACTAGATGAAATAACAGGTCAGACTTGTCAATTTTGCATTTTTCTGCAGAAAGTCAAACTTACAGAGGAAAGAGTAGGATCAGGAGAATCCCTAAAATATATGAGTGGAGATCCTATACGTGGTAAAAACTTCTTCTTCCCTGTATCTAGCTGCCAAACCACAAGAACTCCTTCTTTTCCACCTAAAAGGAAAGGAAAGGAATGTGAGCATCATAAACAAAATCATGTTTTGGAAACATACCATAATTTGTTAAAGCTAGAAGAACGACAGGGAGAATCTATGAGAATATAAATTGCAAATAAATTCCAGGCTGGCCATCATTTTATTACAAGGCTTAAAACTTTTAAGCATCTCCAGTAAAAAGGTGATTGCAGGAACTTAAAGCACCTTTCAACCATCTTTTTACTAACTCAAGAAACTTCTAATAGCTGATCAATCAATTTTTTATCCATAATAATTGGATATTTTTTTCTTTTACCTGAATATAGATAGGCTCCATCAGAAGAGAAAGAGAGGATTTTTACTTCAGCCGGGTGCCAGTGCCATGTTGTACAAGAATCAGCATCATCGTTGCCTCTAACCCCAGGTCTGTCATCATTGATAACCACTGATCTATTACTCACTAACCCATCTACTGAAGTAAATGTTCTATTTCCAAATCCCCTCCATATCAAAACTCTCCCAGTCATATCTCCAGCTGCGACAATTCTTTGAAATGGGTGAAATGCAAGAGCTGTCAAGTTTTTTGTATGATGGAGGGTGAGCTTCTTAATCACTGCACGCTCAGAATCTGCGGCCGGAACTTTCCACATATGAATCTTCCTTTTGATTCGAATGCCAATATATTGTCCAGACGGGCTTATAGTGATAAACTCCGGTTGCCTTGTCTGTCAATAAGTATCAAATGCAATAAACCGCATACGCAACGAATGAAGTTTAACTTATCAATCAAAATAAAAATCTAATAACGTCTGAAAGACGAACTCTTGAATGAAGCCTCTCATTTGTGCAAGCTTAATCTAACTGGACCTAAAATAAAAACTTAGAAAATAATGTAGAAGTTGCATCATCAAACAAACAGCTTAGGTAGGGTAAAAAGAAAGAGTTTTTCTTTACCTCTGCCAAAGTCACTCCACCAACAAGGCGAGAGTCTGTTAAGTTACATTTCCTGATTTGCCCACGTAAAGCTTTAGATTGGTTTCCCTGATTTTTGGTCTCTTCAGTAGACACATAAGCAAAGAGTTTACGCTGGTCATTGGTATCCGTTGGTTGGACGGATAAAGATGGAATTACCTGAAAATGAAATATTATTATCAGAATTCACCTAAAGTTAATAATGTTTAATCAAATTAGCCCATAAGTGAATCAAACCAAAACAAAACAAGGACAGAATAATAGAAGAAGAGCTTGAAGCATAATTTATAGTACCATAGAGTGAATTGGGTACTTAATATCAATAGTCTTAATCAACTCAGGAACAGAAAAATCCCAGTAACGAATTGTCCCATCAAGCGACGCCGTCCAACAATAACATAACATCTTAGTCGACGGACTCGACGTTGGCACCACTATCACCGCCGTAACAGCCGCCGTGTGAACCTCCAATGACGTTACCTTCAAACCCCCCAGAACAAAAACGTCATAAACAATAACTACAATGAACTAACAGAATCAAGCAACTAAACTAACAAGTTCAAAGAAACAATAAGATAAATTACAACAATAAGAAAAGACCAAAAGTAAGGGAAAAACCTGCAAACCAGTGGCGGTGCTGAAGATGGAAACCGAGCTGCCGACGCAGACGAGAAGTCGTTTAGCGTCATTGGAGAAGGCCGGCGGGGAAGACACGTAGCTTCTGCCACCGGTCAACATATTTTACTACGAAAGCAAAGAAATAAATTTTCTTGTGAAGAACGTTTGAAGCTTTATGTGCGTAGGTTTTAAATTCCCCGACTTCGGCTGGGACTTGCGCTCGTACACGGCGCGGAACGAATACCCTCTAAAGCCCTAAACTTGTCCAACTAAAACCCCGACTTTTGTTCCATGATCTTATTTTGTTGTATATTATTGCAAGTAATTTTAGTTAATGAACATGTTATTATGTCAAAAAGACTCGTAACGCCAAGCAAACCAGCGTCTTTCGTAGTGAAAGATGTGTACTTTTTGTCTTTTGGAGCTTAAAAATGTGAACTTTGTTTCTTTATTTACTGTTATCGAACACTAATTTGATTGGCTTTAGGTCGATAATAATAATATAACTGAGTTTTAGTTTAAGCCCGACTCAGAATTGACCCGAACCTTACAGTAATCCCGACCCGCAAGTTTTTGCCTCTTCTGCTCTCTTTAAGCCCTCCCCAAAACCCTACTTTGAGACAAACTCTATAACGCGGCATAAATTGAAATTTCATTGCCACCTTCTGTGTCTCTTCCTCTTACTCTTTAGCCCCTTGCAGACCAGGTGAACTATATGAACATTTTCATCTTTTCGAAAATTTTTGGGACATAAGTTAATGTTGGATAGTATTTTGATGGGTGTTTTATTCTTTTTCTCGTAAACTGAATGATGAGAGTTCTTTCTTTGTATTTTGGTTTTGTTTCTACATTGCAGCCTTGATATTAAGATGCTTGTTTTATTTGAGACGCCTGGGGGCTTTGCGCTTTTTAAAGTGTTAGATGAAGGGAAGCTATCTAAAGTTGAGGTATTTTCTTCCAAAGT
>JANKOE010000008.1:1711449-1726400 GCA_026284465.1 Erythroxylum citrifolium
AGTTAATGAGAGGCCTGAGAAGTCAGTTGACTGAGCTCATTTCTGGCCTGCCTTCTCAAGATCTAGCTCCAATGAGCTTGGGTTTATCTTATAGCCTATCCAGATACAAGCTCAAATTCAGTCCTGATAAGGTACCCTACATGTTGTGATGGCTTGTACACGAGTTTAACCTCTTTGTCTATACCATTTTAGTTCCTCTGTTGATATTGGTTATTCAATATTATCTGTTATGTTGTTGACTGAATCTAGTTTTATCATGACATTTACAACATCTTAAGGATTGCCTAATGTGTGAACTGATTATTTAGTTAAGAAAAAATGAGGTAAAACAGACAGTTATTAGCTCCTACTATTGCTAAAAGGACTCAACTCTCAATACTAGCTTGCATTCTCTAGGTCTTCTCCCACTTTCTGACTTCTTTACTAGAATTCCAGTCTACTGGCAACAAAATGACTGAACTTGTCTCTAATTACTCCCTTCTAGTATGCTGACTTGCTTATTGCTTATGCTTTGGTAACATATATATATATGTGTGTGTGTGTGTGTGTGTGTGTGGCTTTACCATTCAGGCGTAACTTGTAAATGAATACTCATGAGCTTGGGAATTATTGGATATTGGCAAGAAGATAGTTTATTAACTCAAGAAAAGAAGCTTGACTGGTGGAGATTCTAAATGATTTTCTATAGTGCCAATTGGATCTGTTGATTTTACAGATTTTTTAATTTTTACAGTATACTGGATTATGATTTTTTAATTCTTACAGTATGCTAGATTTTATTCTATTACAAGTTGATACAATGATCATTCAAGCTATTGGCTTACTTGATAATCTTGATAAAGAGCTCAACACATATGCTATGAGAATTAGAGAATGGTGTGGTTGGCATTTTCCCGAGCTTACCAAGATTGTAAAAGACAACATCCTGTACGCCAAAACAGTGAAACTGATGGGAAGCCGTGATAATGCTTCCAAGCTGACTTCTCTGAGGTATAGTTAGATTTCTTTCATTCCAACTTATTCTCTGAGCTGAGAATGCCGAAGAAACATCCCCAAAGAAGAGATCAGTGGAGACCCAGAAACCAGTGGAGGAGGTGCCAGTTACCGATAAGAAGAAAGAAATGAAGACAAAGAAGAAAACTTTAGTCGATGAGGCAACATTGACAAACGATATGAATGCAGAAGGTGAAGATGCTGCAAAGAAGGAAAAGAAAAAGAAGAAACAAAAAGCCGAGACGGACGAGATGCAAAACGACAGCAAGAGAACGGATGCTGTTGAAAAGAAGAAGAAGAAACGAAAGCACGCTGAAGAAGAAGCTGAAATGCCAAGCAAGAAAGAAAAGAAGAAGAAGAAGAGTGAGGATTGAGAAAATTCTGAGAAGGGTCTTACCATATAGTTTTGGTAACTTAGAGCATGGTTTGTCTCCATGTAAAAGTTTGTGTTTCTCTTAATGGGTATTTTGGATAGACTAGTACTAATAGGTTCTTGTTTACTTGTTACTGAATTCTTATGGGCACTATGAGCTTTTGTATCAACTCCACTTGTGATTGATAATTACAACCTACATTTCCTGAACCACTTTTTAAAGTCCCTTCCTTTTAAGTAGTACAATTGCATAAATACTTGTCCTTAATACCCTGCCACTAGTAGTCTAGCCTATTAGCCAGAAATCGGAAGGATTAGAGAATTTCAGTATACTATTAAGACAGTTGGCTTGATCGAGTACAACAAAAATCTTGGCACAAAAGTAGAAATTTTAATGGAGATTACACAACTTCAAAGCCAAGTTTATAACCAAACAAACTTGGTTAGCTGTTGCAGAAGGTAGAATCACAAACAGCCAGTTCCCCAGAAACATGGATAATGGTCCATTCAAGCATCTACAAGCGATTTTGACATCCTATATTTTAAGTACATAGATTTATGGTGGAAGATGCAAAGGCTGTGTCCTCCCTCAAATTCAAAATCTGCAAACCAAAAGTATTTACATCAACAAAGATCCAGTATAAAATATCGAAAACAAAATAGACAAAAATCATTTGATTACCAGCCAATAAGGTTACACGCTCTGCAGTGTTTTTGACATTTCTTTGACCTTTGAATCATCCTTTTCCTGCAATCAGGAAAAGAAAAAATATATATACCCATTTCCTAGATGAGAGGTAAAAGAATGAAATGGCTCACCACGGATTAAAAATCATCCTAGAACAACAGGGCCAGATTTAGTATGAAATGGCTCATTGTGCTTGATGCAACTGACTGAAACATAAAGACTAAATTTTGGGTTTTCATAACGACTCTAGCCGACTAATTTTGCTACTTCTTGATAAATGATCCTTCAATCGGATAAATGGTGAGGAATCGCCTACACAGTGACACACCACTCCCAACCAATCCCCCACACCACTCCCACCCCACATGTCCATGGAGATAAACCAGGGCCTCAAATATTACATAACACATTCATCTTCATAACATAGCCTCAACAAGATGCCTACATTTGATATCCCATTCTCGTTCCAAGATAAAGTATACTCCTAATCTAGTACTTAACTATTCACAAACTAACAATAAAGACCATCTTCTTTAAACCAAGCCCATCATTGAGTTCCAAGAAAGATAACCCCTGCACAAGTCAAGTGGCAGCCTACATCTAAACTAAGATTCAAGATAAGAACTGAAGAATGCAATGGTAACGGAAAAATGATTTCTCAAAAGATTTGCAAACTAGGATTTCCTTCTAGCGAGTAAATATGCAACGAGAAACATATCAAATCAAACAGTTACGACATAATAATTTCGAGAACAATTTCACAGCAATTTTCGTGTTCTAAAGCATTATATTCGCAGTAAGGCTTACCAATCCCTTGCTTTCGTAGTAATCATCCAACGCCCATTGATACTTGGACTGATTTAACCCAAACCAACGTGCCAAATGATCATCCAAGCTTGAATGGGCTGCACACAAGAACAACTGTTCTAATAAAAACATTACTTGAGATCTTCCAATGCATAAGATACTTCCAATATAGCAATAACCAAGTGAAAATCAGATCAAAATAAAACTGAGGCAAGGCACACACAGCATTAGATTCATAACATTACAAGCCAAGGAAAGCATCTCGAAACCCCACATGCAAAGACACAAAAAGACTAAACTTTACTTTAAAAACTGGCAACCACAAACCATTTTGCACTTTGGAGACAGCATTCCTGAAGAACCCAGAGACGGAGCCATTATCAGAAACATTACAGTGAGACTTATCAATCTGTTGAGGCGGCGGCTGAACTGGAGGCGGAGAAACCACTTTCTTCGGTGAGTCGAAGACGGGTTGTTGGTCGACAGGCTTGGGAGTGGAAGGAGGGGTCTTGAAGACGGTGTACGGACCCATTTTGGCGATCATGGGGGGTGGGGTACAAGGGTCTTTGTTGATTGGCATTGTCGCTCTAAGTAGACCGAACGGGAAGGAAAATCAGGGATTTAGCTTCGGTTTCGAAGGTGAAACAGTGGACAGTGGAGACTTTACTGACACTACTTTACTAAAGAGAGAGAATCTTATTGAGTTTGAGAGTTTGGTTGGTATGGTGTGTGCTAGTGTGAAGTGTACGATAAATATCTATAACCCAACCAGTAAGCATCCTTAGTTAAGTTAGACTAGTTGAACAGACAGATCTTTGTCTTATGTTTTGTTTAATTTAGTTTTTTGGATTTTAACGAATATTTAGAATGTGTCGTTTTGGCTATTTTCTTCTTTTGTCGTCGTTACTGCTTACCGATTCACGTGCCTTTTCTTGGAAATTCAGGTTATGATTGGGTCAACTTTTCCTCTAGTTTTTTTTATTTAATTACATTTGGTATCTTAATTTAGCCGAACTAATCTTAAACTTCTAAGACTCCATTCTAAGAGTCCTAGAGGGGGTAAATCTAAAACTTTAAGATTCTTTAAATTCTTACGTAACCTGTACATTTCTGCGCACATGAAATTGTCACATATTTGATTGGTCAACTGCTGATTGATTACTAGCCTTACTCAGCATCAGGTTCCCAACAGTCCTCGGATTCTCTAGTAGCTTCAACTCCCACATTGTGGCTGGAAGCAAGGCGTCGTAATTAATCTGATCAAGAAGCTTTGTCCACGAGGCTAGAGAATCATTAACAGAAAAAATTTCACATTTTTCATTTCCCCTCCTTTTGCAAGACTCGAACTCAAGACCTCCTGTAAGGGAGAGCCTTAAGTTAGGAGTTTCCTCTAATTGGACATATGAAATGGCGTTAAAGATTTTGCCTTGGATTTAATTGTCAATTTGGATTTAATCCTCTCTTCCTCTTCTTTCACAAGGACCGACACGTACTTCTTGATTACAGGTATTCAGGAGCTACTGTGTCAACACTGAAAAGTGCAGCTTCAGCATGTGTATCGCAAAGGCAACCAAAGTGCTGATAGCCTACCCTCTCTCGTTGCCTTTGTTAGGCCGGGTCTTCACTTTTTACGGGATCCTCCGACTTCGGTCTGGGGCCACCTTTTTTGGGACCAGATTAGTTTTGTGTACCACAAGACCTGCGCTAGTTAGGCTTAGACTGTAATTTTCGTTTTCTTTCCCTAGTAGCCAAAAAAAAAATTGTCAGTTTGGCTCAGAAATTCCTTTTTATGGTCGAAAAAAACACTTCTAATAATTTGCTTCAGCATAAATTGTAATTTATAAAAATTGTTCAAGACGAAGTTCTGCTTACTACATCCTAAATTGTATTTATGATATGGTCTTTATTAATGAAGTGAAATCATATGTGACAATCGATTAGATCAATACTAAAAAAATCTTTATGTTGAGGTCACATGATGCTACTTGAATATCAATATAACGTGTACTACAACGTGAAACATCCGAAAGCATCATAATTCATCTTACATGTCAATCCAAACAAAGCAACAAGTGATATAAACATTCCATCTCCAACTTTTTTTAATTATTTCAAATACAGGAGAGTTATAGAGTTCGAATTACATAAACAAAGCATGGACATGACAAAAAACTTAGCCTAAGACGTACAAATATCTACCTGTGCCATCATATACTAAGCCTAACATGTAAGAATTGTCTGATAGAGCATGGCAAAAGGTGGTCTCAAAACAAACCTCACAAGAAAAGAAAAAACACAATTCCATGTCACCTTATGAATAGCCATTAGCCAACCCGTGCCAGAACTACCTTGTCTAAGAAAATGCATTTGCCTATCACCAAAGGGCCCTACTAGAGGCTAGAGCAACATTTTTTTCCTTTTGTCAAGGTTTGCTTGGTGAGTGAAACAACAGTCCCAAATTTAGTTTTTCCATTAATTATCTTCACATCTCCAGGTTTTTCAGGATTACAGTGATTCCTTCACCAAACTTTGGCCAGTCTGCTCAGGAATCAGATAACTGAACTTGCCAAGGACAGTTCATGGAGTTCGCTTAGCATCCACTCTTCCCCAGTTTGACCACCAAGGACTATAGCTCTTGTCCCCCCAACCACACAGGTACTATGTCCCCAGGCAAACCTTGGAGGTCGCCCAGGTACATTGAGGATTCTCCATGTAGGCTTCTCATCAGTTGGATCCAGAAGATAGAGTTGTGAGGCAGAATGAAGACCAGCAACAGAGCCACCAAAGACAAGGATTCTACCACCCGGGAGGCTCACGGCGACATGATCAAGCCTTGGAGGTGGAGCCACACCGCCTGGGTTTCCAGCACCGGGCATTCCACTCCCAGTCACACATCTCCAACATGGCTCATCCTCACTTAGATCCATAGTGAACACATCACTGGAACGGAACCGAAGGGGACCACTCTTAGCTAAACCCCCAAACATAAGTATTTTCCTACCACCATAAACCGATAAAGTGTGACCTAGCCGAGAAGGAGGTGTCCATGCTACTGGTATCTCCCTCCATACAGGTTTCTCCATTGACAGATCAAGCAGAAATGTGTCACTGAGAAGAACTCCAGAATCGGCACATCCACCAGAAACTATCAACTTGGTGCCATCAAGTGTGCAGGAGCTATGCCATGTTCGTGGAAGAGGAGGAGCTAACCCAGAAGCAGAAATCTCACGCCAAGTTGGAGGTTTAGCATCCAAATCCAAAATAAAAACATCATTAAGCAACCCTTGTCTTCCACAACCTCCAAACACCACTAAATGAGACCCATTAACACAAGATAGCGTATGACCCCAGCGTCCTGGAGGTGGTGAGCTCACCTGGACGTGTTGCCACTCTGGTTTACTGGAATTAAGGTCCAGAACAAAGGTGTCATTCATTGGTTGCATGTTAACACCTTCCCCTCCAAATAGGACAACCCTATTTCCCACAGCACAAGCACTGAAATTGCACCTGGATGGTTCAACAGCACCTCCAACAGTTAGCTTTCTCCATGCTGCCGCTTCAAGGGTAGTTAACTCTCTTGCAAGCCGCCCCCATCCTAGTCTCTTTGCACCAGGGACAGTCTCCAAAACCCGAGTTGTTTCCCAGCCCCAAGCATTCTGACACACCATTCTCCAGAGGTCCTCATTCTTTGTCAGATCATAAAGTCGCCTACAAACTGAACCAACTGAGGCAATATCTCTTGGAGTCAATAGTGAAAGTATTTTAAGGGACAGGACTTCATCACTTAACTGCAGGATCCCACAAAACCCACGAGACACATTCCGGTCCCCTACAGAGACGTGGCGATAGGTGGAGAAGCCAAAATGAAGCCGATCCACCTTTGCAGCCTCCTTTATTGAAGAACCAGGCACAGGGCCTAGATCAATATTCGTTTCAGTGAAGAACTGGATACCAATAACATGAGTAATTGTATCATCATCTCCATATATGGGAGTAAGTTGCAACCTGTTCATAAGAGGTGATCCATCTTTTCGAAAGTTCAACAACTCTCCTTGAAATTCAATGCCCTCCTCAAGGCATCTTCTTATTTCTGAAACCACGGTAGAGTCAACCAATGGATGCCTCCTTTTGGCAAAGGGTCCTCGACATTGCAAGAAGCGACTGCAAATGGGGGAGATAGAAAAGTATATTTGATCAGTATTAAACTGGATAAACAAACTAAAGAAGAAGAAATATGACCAGAACATATTCAATAATGAGTGCATTATCAGAAAGAAGTGAGAGTTATCAGGTATAGGCAGAGGATAAGAAAAAGAGATGGTGAACTATACTCAGTAACTCTCCTTTGAAATAGTAGACTTGAAACTGAAGAGCTAAAAACATGTACAAAAGCCAGTTTGAAAACCTATTAACAAACATCAAGATATTTTAGATGGTATATATAGAATATATTCACATATATGCTGGGTGACAAGAGAATTGGTGCTTAAAAGGTTTGAGATAAAAGTAGCATTTATGTACAACGCATCTGATACTTTTTCACAACTAGACTTCCCAGTTGAAGCCAACAGATACCAAACCAAGCCTTGGCCTATTTCCACAAATGTTCAGAATATCTAATATAACATCTATCAAAGGGCCTGAAGTTACAATATTTTAGGGCAATATCAAAAGATAGATTAGAGTTCCAAAACTACACCCAATTCATACTAATATGTTCTCCCAAGCCAGTACATGATTGCAATCACACATTTAGACATGTATAAAGCTAAAGCCACAAAACCTGGCAGGCAAAAACTTACAAAATCCACCACAAATTACTGATTTCAAGCAGAAAGGACAAGCGTCTGTAACTTGGACCAAGAAGGAAAGATAAACCCACTTCAATGGGTGTGCAAAGTAAACAAGATTGTCTTACATTATTTATGATGAATGGGAACCAATACAAGTAAAGAAAATTTCTTATTCAGAACTACCCTCCAAGGGGCCGAATGCAATTCACTGACGTTCCAGAAATCCAAGGAGTAACATCTCAAAATCTAATAAAAAATGTGGAACTTAGAAAAGCATTGAGATGACACCATGTCAAGAGCTATCTAAAAATTATCTAAAAAAGAAATCAACGTTGATAAGACACTTTGATCAATTTCACCAATATATTCTGCCAATGCTACAAGTCACCAAAAAATGGATGTATTTTGACATTATTGTTGCAAAATTGACCAAGTCGTGCCAAAACTATAGTTTGATAACAAAGACAGCACTATATTTGCCTACAGAAAAAGAATGTATCTGCATGCTATGTTGTACTAGATTGGTCCCGGTTGATGTGGAGTCTGTATAGGTATGTATGTCTAATAATGCCTGTTCTCACGGAAAATGGAAAACAAAGGTCCAAGCCAACCATTATAAAGTTTCATCTTAAGCTGACTGAATCAGAACCCTTCAGTCTTGGTGCATTTTGCTTGCTTCTACTCTGTTTTGAGTATTTTAACCAAGGAGCAGTATGCTTGCTTACCTATCATCTCAATTGCTAAACGCTTAGTCTAAAAACTCAGAATCAACCCTGTTACTGAATAACAAAATACAAAACGTCAATAATAAACAAAACAACAGTTGCCCTCCCACAATTCAAACAGCACCGAGTCCAATGGGAAGGACTTCTCTCATATCTCCTTCCTCGGAATCTCTGGGATCCTAGTTTATGCCATAACACCAACAAAAGAGAAAGAGATTGGAACAATTCGAAGTTCTCAGCTCAAAAACCCTTCAAAACAAGCAGATTGCTATTGTATGAAAAATCACTACTCCCCAAAAAGTACGTAACTTTATAGTTTTCGGTGCTTAAGAAGGTGTCGCTAAATTAACATATAACATCAAAAATATGCTCCAAACGGAACCCAAACACAAACTAGGTTTAGCATAAGCAGAACACAACAATTGACCAAAATGAACGACCAAACCGCCCAAATTACCCAAATTCCCGCATAACAATTCCTCATTTCTCGCATTAGCCACAGAAATGAACACAGAACCAAAAAGCTAGCTAATTACAATACTAACCAATTACGGCCCAGCACTTCCTCGGCTCGATAACCAGTAACCATCTCAAAAACGGTGTTAACATAAATGATGGGGTGGTCAGGCTCAAGAGAATCAGTAACCACGAACCCACATGGCGCTGTCTGGAGCAAATCCTCGACAGGAAAAGGAAGCGGATCATGAGCTCCGTCGCCGCTCACGGCGTCACCGAGCGAGAACTCCTCCTCTTCGTCGCCGCTCAGATCCGAATTGCTGTCCCACTCCATCTCCAAAAGCAAAACCCAGTTCAGCTTCTTCAAGGAAAACTCAACTAACCCATGAAACCCAAAAACTAAGGAACCCCAGATAAGTGAGGCAGAAAAAGGATCAAGACCCCCAAGACAAGAACAAAAGTGTCAAGTTCGGGTATCGAGAGAAACAGAGTTGTTGTTGTTGTCAAGCTTCCTTTTTCGGTTTATTGCTATGTGGAAGGAAGATGGTAAGGAAGAGATAATGAGTGGCGGGCAAACGTTTGTGAAATTAGCTGATGTTTTTTGCTCTTTAGCTAAAATATTGAAGAGTTTCAGCTAATCGTCAAGAGAAAAAAATGAAAATTGTTAAGAGAATGAAAGAGAGATAGTGAGAGAGAGATAGAAACGGGTCGGACCTTGAACCGGTATGGGTTAGTTATTGCCTGGCTTTTGATCTTTTTAACTACTGTCTTACATTCGAATAGAATCACCGATTCACCGGCTCACCGCCAATTGTGTTGGTTTGCTTCGGTACTTTTCACCGTTTGGCGGTGTTTCTGCTGTTTTCAAGAATAGTAAGTGGGTTTTAGCTTTAGTAGACAACATAAGTGGCGCGCCCGGTTTGCTCTAGTGAAAGTGGCATTACCTTAGCCTATGGGACGGGCAACCTGCGGGTTAAGTGGAGTGGAGGTGTTCGTTTTAAGTGTCAGTTATGTACTGGATTAGTCTATACCTTTCTCTCTTTCACTCCAAGCATGTTCCTTGTAGTATCATTAGGCCTGCAACTCAGTATAACTTTAAAGAGAATTGTTAGTTTGATGTAGAACGAAGCTTTTAATCTTTACAAGTTGGAAACGAACTACTTGTTCTTTTATAAAGAAGGGAAGAGAACCAGATTATAGTACAAGTCTAGAGAAATAGAATCCCGATTTATTACGTAAGAGGATTACATGACACCCAATAAGTATATCGGCAAAATAAGTAGTTCCTAAAGCAAAATTATTAACATAGGATGCTAGCCAATTAGTTGCGCTTGTGATAGATATGCCAAGGCACCACAATCCAATTCCGCGTGAATAGTTCATGGATCTTCTAAATGATGGAATTGAGAATCATAGCCCGTCTGGTTGAGGAGGAGGGGATGTTGAATGCCACTTTCAAATCCACGTCAAGCTCGATCCTACGGAAGCCTAGGTCCCACACAAAGGTAAGATCTGTGTATACTTCCCAGAGTTCTGCCGTAACACCAACCTACTTGTCCCAATAAGGTGGAATCAGCCACCCCAGCTATTCCCACACTCGGGCCTGACCAGATTGTGAGAAGTTAAATCACGGTTTAATTTCGGTCGATCACCTAGCAGAGCGGCTCATACGCTCCCGTTATCAAAAATCGAACCTTGATCTTTATCTCAAATTATCCTGTTAGATTACCAACCGAGTTATCGGTGCGGGCTAACACCAGCCTATTTGTTTTTACATAGTGTTGTATATGTGTCAGCTTTTTACATGCTAAGAAATAAATGCAGTTACTATTTGTCAGAAGTTTGTGGGCCTGTAGGCAGAAGACATCACTGCTTCTGCAAGATTGGAGCACTTGCAGATTGCATTGGTTGCACTTGCAGATTGCACTGGTTAACCTATACAGGTAGGAAACGAACTACTAGTTTTACTTCTATTGTATATGTGTCAGCTTTATATAGTAAAAAATAAATGCAGTTATTATTTGTCAGAAGTTTGTTGGTCTTTAGGCAGTAGACATCGTTGCTTCTGCAAGATTGGAGCACTTGCAGGTTGCATTGGTTGCACTCGCAGATTGCACTGGTTTACCTATACAAGTTGGAAACGAACTACTAGCTTTACTTCTATTGTACATGTGTCAGCTTTTACATAAAACATAAATGCAGTTATTATTTGTCAGAAGTTTGGAGAAGACCATCATTGCTCCTGCAAGATTGGAGCACATATGAATGGACCATCATTGCTCCTGCAAGATGGAACCCATATGAATGGACGGCTATGGGCTAAGTACAGGGTAGGGACAGGGAAGGGGACAGAGGATCTGTCCCCCACATATAGATTGCATTTTTCGGTGCTCAAGTAGTTAACAACATTTCATCAACTAGTTAGTAAGTAGAGATGATAAGTTCGACAAATTTTTTTAAAGTTAAATTTTGATCTGATAAGAGTAAAATTCTTATCATCCTAAATTTAATGTAGGAAATATTTATTTTAAATTCGAATCCAACTCAAATTTTGGTAAAATCAGATTTTATTTTCAGATCGGTCCTGTGCTTTTCTGCCAACACCATCACCGGTAATCTAGGTCATCAAGCACAATTACAAAACAACCACCAAGAGAATTGAAAGTGACAGGAGAAATCACTTAACATGGTAACATGGGTTTCAAGTATGAAGAAGTGATCAGAGCCATAACCAAGTATCCCGCTTAGTGACACATTTAGCTAGCTAGAAAAGGAAGACTCAAATTTGTAGTTATACAAATGGAATTGAATATTATATACTTCGAAAATTATCTACAGATCAAACACATATCTTGAACCATTGGAACTTTTCTTATTGCCTTTCCATTCGTATCTTATCCACTGCCATTCCAGGAACGCCGTGTTAAACCGCAGAACTGAGAAAAAGCAAGCAAATTGATCCCGTGGACATACAGTATCTGACGGAAAAGAAAGAAATTTTATCTCTTTCTTTCGCAATTATACCCACATAAACTCTGGTCCGAGGATGCAACAGAAACTGGAGAGTTCACAATTTTTTCAATGCAAACCATGAAAGATTCCAGGTGATGAGAAAAATAGTCACCTTAAAATGCATTTATACGGTTATGACTCAAGCCTGTCCCGAACTCGACAAGCAAGTCTTTGCACAGACTGATCATCAAAAACATCATCCATACTCTTTATTTTAGATATGAAGTCCATTGCTTCCCTGTACTTTCTTGCTTTACAATAACCATCCACAACTATCTTATAGGTTAGTTCATTTGGCCTGCATTCGTGCTCAATCATGTAACGAATTAGATCATTTATTTCTGAAAACATCCCTTGCCCTGCGTAGCCAGCGACAAGAGTATTGTAGGTGAAGATGCATGGTTGAATTCCTTTTGATGTCATGTCAGTGAGTGTCCTTACAGCCTCCTGCATGAGTCTTCCTCTGCAAAACCCTTTGATGACAGTGTTAAAAGAAACAAGGTCCGGTTTGCCACCGGATTCTTCTAGCCTTTTGAGGATCTCTTCTGCTTTCCAACACTCTCCTCCTCTAGCATACATGTCCATCAAGCTATTGTAGGTGACCAAATCTGGCTTTAGCCCACTCTCCCGAATTAGATTCAGCATTTCTTGCGCTCGAACATACATTTTATTCTTGGCAAAAATTGAAATCATCGTATTGAATAAAATTAAATCTGGTTTGTAACCATGATTTTGTAGCTCTTGGAAAGCCCTTTCCATGCCTGCTAGATTTCTACATTTGAAATTCACAAGAACTAGAGTTCTCAAGAGCATCCAACTAGGATAGATATGACCCCCATAAATATCGTTCTCAACCTTTTCTATACCCTTGACATTGCCTACCTTTGCATAAGCATGGAGTAACAACGAGTATGAAGTTTCACGAGGCCTGAAACCTTTACTTTTCATGTCAACTATGACCAACTCTGCCGACTGCCAATCACCCCGTCGAGCCAAAGCATTCAAAAGTGCATTATAAGTTGCGATACATGGAGAAAACCCTGCTTTAATCATCTCTTCATGCATTTTGGCTGCATCAATATCAGAACCACACCTTCCATATGCAGTAATCAATGTATTGAACGTGTCTTTACCAGGCTCAAGACCACAATTTTTCATCTCTAGGAAAACACGATTCACATATTTGTGCATGCCTTTATTACCGCACATGGCAAGTATCGTGTTCCACGTAACACGATTAGGAGCACATCCATTTACTTGCATATCATAGAGAATCTTCATCATCTCCTCTGATTGTGCCTTCTTCCCCAGCATCCCAAGGATAGTATTGTAAGTGCATACGTTGGGAACACAACCTGACTTCTTCATCTGCTCAAACAGCTCTAATGCCTTCTCCATCTTTCCAGCTCTTCCATAAGCATTTATCACAGTAGTATATGTCACAGAATTTGGCAATACACCTCTCTTACTCATTGCTTCTATGACAGCAGCTCCTTCCTCGCAGAAGCCTGCCCTTACATAAGCAGCCACAAGCTCATTATAAGTTACGGCATCAGGAGAACAATTGTTCTCCTCCATTTCTTGTAAGATTCTCAAGGCCTCTGAATAAACGCCTGCCTTCCCAAAAACTTGAAGTAAGGCATTATAAGTAACAATACCAGGGACATAGCCTTGAGACTTCAATCCAGCAAAGAACTCTTTGGCTTCATTTAACAAGCCATCTCTCCCACACGCAGAAATTACAGTGCTGCAAGTAAACTCGTCATACTCAAGCCCTCTACTTTTTATTTCATCTAAGATGCCTGTAATCTTGTTCCAAGACCGACCCATCTTCCCATAAACATCAAGCATGACATTGTAAGTGACCAGAGTCGGTGACAAGCCTGAATCTTTCATTTTCTGGAATAAACTAACTGCTTTAATGTACTTGCCAGAACTAGAATATGCGTGAATAATAGTTGTATATGCTCGAACATCCAATGAATACTCTTCCACAGGAATAACATCAAACAGCTTCGACGCAACAGAATGTTGCGACTCTTTACCAAGGATTCTAATCATTAGTTCTATAGCCTGGTTATCAATTTTCACATTTGTCACGTCCAAATTCATGACAATCCATTCAAACAATAAAAGGGCTCTCTGCCAACTACCAGTATCGCCTAGTGCTTTCAATATACCAGTCAAATCAAGTTGAAGCAACTCAATTTCAGAACGATCAAAAAACGAAGTCAAGGTATGCAAAGGCTGCTCTACAATTGAGTTAACCATGAACTTACCCTTCTCTGACAAGAATTCAAACGACCCATCACTCTCTTCACTCTCACCATCAAACTCCAGAACTGAAATGCCCCTCAAGTTTCCATTTTTAGTTGGTTGGAGCTGTTTTTGAGAAGAATCAGCAGAGATTCGAAGAGAAGGATATTTAGAACCAGTCACTTTACGGGCATTGATATTATGTGAAGAAGACAAATGCAGAAGATGTTGGAGAAGAGAATCAAAGTGGACAGTCGAAAAAGGTGGTGACTGAGGAGTTGACGGCGGTGGGAGTAGCGCCGTTGAGGTGGGTTTCGGCGGCGGGATTAGCGGCGGTGGCCTGGTGATTGGTATAGGATAGATAGGCTTGCTGGGAAAGAGAGTGCCTTCCATTGCATTGACTGAGAGAGTTTGGGGTTTTGGAATTTTGAGTTGATGACGAATAAAAAATAAAAATGTTGAAAGAAAGAGGATAGATAAGAAATGAGGAAATGAGGCTATTCAGACGTTATGGTTTGGTTGGTCGTTATTGAAGATGCGCTTAACATATAAAGGTTCGGGCTTTTTGTAACAGCCCGTTTAGAAAGGGCTTAATTTGATTCAATTACATACTTAAATTCAATTTAACTGTTTGAAATTTATGCATGTAATTGAAACCTATCTTTCTTATAAATTGAATTCACTCCTTTAAGTATAGGAATTCAATTATATTGAAGCTTAAGGTAATGTTTTGCTCTTTCGCTCTTTCATTCTTTGGACTGCTTCATTTCTCACCCTCTTGTGCTTCACATGATTAGATTATAAAGACTATTAATTAAAATATTATTAATAATTAATTAATAACAATA
>JANKOE010000008.1:1736154-1750311 GCA_026284465.1 Erythroxylum citrifolium
ATGTATTTTGTTTCCTTTGTTTGGACTTGTAAATATTCTTTGGATTTTTGTTCTGAGATTTACGATATGTAATATATATGTGTGGGTTTGAGTTACTAAATATAATAAATATCAGTGTGATGTTTGGTTTTATTTGTTCTGTCTTGGGTGGCATCCACATATCATCCCAGGGGGTATTTGGGTGTTACAATATTAATGATTGGCAACAAGCCAATATGAACAGTCCCATGCCATCCCGTCTAGTAGAGGGAAGTGGGGTAGTGAAGGGGCTGAGAGATGAGGTCCAACTTGATTGGCTGTGCTTTGTTGATGGTGCAACTTTTATGGAGCGATGTCTTTATGGATATGGGTTGTATGCCAAGATGGGGAAGGAAATTTCGTGAGAGCAGTATTTGGTCATTTTGTAGGGCGCTGTAATTCAGACGTGGTTGAAGCTGTGGCGCTGCGAGAAGCGTTAACTTAGGTCTTACCTCTTTGTTATGGTCAAGGGGCTTTTTACTCAGATGCTCAAAAACTAGTTTCTGCTATAAATAGTGTTAACGATAACTGGACTGAATTTGGTAGAGTCATTTTAGAATGTAAACAATTATTAAGCGCTAGACCTCAGATCAAGGTCTGTTGGGTTTGTTGGCAAGCCAATGTAGAGGCTCATAACTTGGCAAAGGTCTTACATTTATATGCTATCCGTTGTAGTTGGGATTTTCCCTCAGCTCTTTTATAAATGCTATTGATATTGACTTTGTTTTAAAAAAAAATGGTTTGAAACCTAAATTTCGGATTGGAATTCAATCAGGACTAGTGAAAAATTTTGGCCTGCCATTTCAAGCCTATTTCTCACTAATCCTTATTCATGCAATTGGAAATTTATACCCTAACTAAGGTTATTATTAGAGATGATAGTTGACGAGGCCTTGAACTAAACTCGAGCTATACCCGGGACTCGATAATTATTGTAAAAAATGACGTTATTTTGAAAAAAAATCATCATTTTTTATTTTTAATTAAATAAAAATTAAAAACTTCTAATTCAAGTTCAAGTTTAAGCTTAGGCTTAGAGTGCCTCGAGCCTAGATGCCTCGGGCACATGCAGGCCTAAAACTAGATCCAGGCCTTATCAGAAGATGTCAGGGCGGGCTCTTGCTTAGGCCCGGCCTCGGTCTATTCTCGTCCCTAATTACTAATTATTACGCTTCTTATTTTTTATTTTTATTCTTTTGCATTTTGGACATAAGTTACAAGCAACGGAGTTTGCACTCACTCAATTCACATTTCCCATTTCACCAGAAAAGCCCTAGTGAAAGTGGCGGCTCTCAGCTAAGGAAACCAAAGACATGGAAGGCTCCGTCGACGAGACAGCCAAAGCAGTCTCGAGCTTAGCTATGGATTCCGATTCTCCTGCTTCCGGCGACATTATCAGCAAGAAGTGAGTTTTATCTCTGTACTTTGCACTGCGCCTAAAACTGATACTCTTACATTCAACTTCAGCTACAGTTATCCTGGTTTTGGCTGCATGTAACCTTTACTTTTCCTTTCCTTTACGTGTTTGTGGGCAGTGCGCGCAAAAAGGAACTGAAGAACAAGCAGAGGGAAGAAGAAAGACGGCGCAAGGAGGAGGAGAAAGCCAAGCAGGTACACTTTTTTCGTTTTAATGACGCCAACTTATAATGGGCACCGATACTTATCTTATGTCCTTGCATGTTTCTAATTGGTCACTGAAGATCTTAACGTTTGTGTGTTTTGGAATTGGCTTGCGAAGGTACCAAAAGAAATGTGGGCTTAGTTGCTTTTTTTAGTGGTTACTTATCTTAAAGTTTGTTCTTTTAACCAACATGAAAATTTCCCCAGATAGTACTATTTGGGAAATTTTGTTTTGTATAACTGTGCTCTGAATTGCCAAATGATGGGGAGGGGGATTTCTTTTGTGTCACTATGAATGTTCATATGAACAGTGACGTGATGAGAACAGGATTTAAAATAAGTCAGTTCCTGTTATTTTAGTTTACTTGGCAATTTTGGAAATTTTAGTTAGGATCCCTATTTGGTTAGGTGAAGGGTTTAAAGACTTTTGCTTTCTAGGAGTGATTTTTAGATATCCATGAGTTCTAGAAGTGATTTCTGGAATGGTATGATTCCTTTATTTTTGTTCATTTCAAATCTTAGGTGTGATTCTTGCTTCATGATACAAATTCTAGGAGTGATTATTAGCTCTATGCTTTTGTTAATTCCTTATCTCGATAATTCTATCCCTAAATTCGTGAATTCCAACAAAATTTAAAATTTCCAGCAACTCATTTTACAATTTGTATGTGTTTCATCAAATTGTTGGAATGTTCTCCACTTGCCCTATATCACTAATTATGTTACAACTTTTGGCTTTTTCTTTAGGCCACTGCCAAGGCTGGTTCTCAGGGTCAGAAATCTGCAGCAGCTGATGATGATGAGATGGATCCCACGGTATAATTCTGTCCTTTGTTTCTATAAGAGCCTTTTATTTGATGATGTGAAGGATCAAAGTTTTTGATTCAGTGTGATTTGGGATTTTGTTTCAACACTCCTTCCATTTTGGCTTTGTTGCAGCAATACTTTGAGAATAGACTGAAATATCTTGCTGCTCTGAAGGAGGAAGGGAAAAGTCCATATCCACACAAGTTTCATGTTACAATGTCTATTGTTGAATTCATTGGGGAATATGGATCCTTAAGCAATGGAGAGCATCTTGTGGAGAGAACTGTGTCATTGGCTGGTACTAGAACATAGACGGTTCAATCAATATGGCTATATGTTTTGTTGCTACCTTCTTTCCTTTGTTAAACTGTGTATATTATTTTAATCTTCAAGGTCGAATCATGAGCAAACGATCTTCTTCCTCGAAGCTTTTCTTTTATGATTTGCATGGTGGTGGCACTAAAGTCCAAGTCATGGCTGATGCAAGGTATATCTAGTTTTACTTCATTGTTATTAATTTCTTTTCTGGTTGGTCTTATTATTAAAGATCCTGGACGTTACATCTTGAAACCAATGGAATTAAGCTACAAACTGAAGCAAAATGATTTTTTCCAGATATCTAATGGTTAAGAAAAATCAAGAATGAAAAAGCAAGATATATTGAAAGAAGCAAGTTGATAAGCTACTTACGCAATAGCCAATCATTTGTATTTATACAGTAATTGGTTACAACAGAATGTATATACACCATACACGTGTCCAGGAGGTTGTTATACACTAGGCACAATATTACACAATATTATATGAATAAATAATTAGTTACAATTCTTAACACTCCCCTTCAAACGAGAGGGTAGTGTTACTAGCCTGAGTTTGCTGTTGAAGCGAAGAAGTTGAGCTTGAGATGAAGCTTTTGTCATAATATCTGCAACTTGAAGAGATGAAGGAACATAAGTGATGGATAACCGTTTGGCTAACACAAGATCTTGAACAAAATGAAGATCTATCTTCAGATGCTTTGTTGGGCATGATAAACAGGATTTGAGGCAATAGCAGCAGCACCCAAATTATCACTCCAAATTGTAGGAGGGACTGCCAGAGGAAAGCCAAGTTCATTAAGTAAAGATGAGACCCATAATACTTCAGCAGTGAGGTCTGCAATAGCTCTATACTCTGACTCTGTGCTGGACCGAGATATTACTCTTTTTCTTGGAGACCAAGGGATCAAGCTATCACCAAGAAAAACACAGTAACCACCAATTGATCGTCTGTCATCTATGCAGGAAGCCCAATCAACATCTGAAAGACCCCAAAGAGATATGCTAGATGCGGGCTTGAGTTGTAATGATAGATGATCAGTAACCTTTGAGATATCTAAAGATACGCTTAACCCCTTTCCAGTGGTCAACAGTGGGTGTACTAAAAAATTGACTAAGTTTATTGAAAGCAAAACTTATGTCAGGTCTGGTGGTTGTAAGATATTGCAAAGCACCAAGGGCTTGGCGATAGAAGGAAGGATTAGAAAAAGGTTCTCCATCAGAATGAAAAGAACGACCAGCTACCATAGGAGTAGGGCATGAAGAAACATTATCTAAACGAAACGTAGTCAGCATGTCACCAATATATATAGACTGAGATAGAAAAATACCAGTATCATCTTGAATAATCTGTAAGCCAAGGAAGTAATGAAGATATCTGAGATCTTTTAATGCAAACAGCTTGTTTAACCTCTTTATAAACTGATCCATGGATGAGGAGCTGCTGCTAGTCACCAAAATGTCATCTACATAGATTAAAAGAATAAGAACTTCTGTAGTTGTGCAAAAAATGAAGACAGAGGTATCTCCCTTGAGATTGACAAAGCCCCATTGAAGTAAAATTGAGCGAAGTCTGTCATACCAGGTGCAAGGAGCCTGTTTTAGGCCATACAAAGCCTTCCTTAGTTGGCAAACATGATTAAGATATTGGGAATCAATAAATCCCTCTGGTTGCTTCTTATATACAGTCTCACTTAAAAAACCATTGAGAAACGCATTATTTATGTCTAACTGATGTATACCCCAATTATATGTCGCTGCAAGCATAAGAAGAAGTCTGATAGTAGTAGCTTTTGCCACAGGACTATATGTCTCATGAAAATCAAGGCCTGCATCCTGTTGAAAGCCTTTGGCCACAGGCCTGGCTTTGTAACGATCTACTGACCCATCAGGCTTGTATTTAAGCTTAAATGCCCTCTTAGTGTCAACTACATTCATGTGAGGCAAATATGGAACAAGTTGCCAAGTGTTGTTTTTTCATTAATGCTGAAAATTCTGCAGCCATTGCCCGCTGCCATGGAGGTGAAGCTAAGGCTTCATTGACAGTGAGTGGTTCTGTAACTTGAGCTAGACCAACATATGGTAGCTTAGGTCTGTAAGTACCATGCTTTGATCGTGTGACCATAGAGTGTCCAGGAGCTGGTGGAGGAAGTTGATCAGGAATCTGATGAAGATGGTACAGCAGTATTATCAGAAGATTAACAGGACAGCTGGAAGAGGTAGCAGCCGAAGCACCTGAAGTAACTGGTACAACAGATGCACCGGCGGCAAGAGGAGAATTAGAAGAAGATGAAGAAGAGGACGAAGTCATGATGGAGGACTGTCTCTGATACCAAGTTAAGAAAAATCAAGAATGAAAAAGCAAGATATATTGGAAGAAGCAAATTCATGAGCTACTCACACAATAGCCCAACATCTGTATTTATACAGTAATTGGTTACAACAGAATGTATATACACCATACACGTGTCTAAGAGGTTGTTATACACTAGTGTTATACACTAGGCACAATATTATGCAATATTATATGAATAAATAATTAGTTACAATTCTTAACACTAATAACTCTCTAAGGCTTGAGTCTTTGGTAAGTTTCAGTTTTCTTTTCTATCTTGGTCAATTAGAGTGCTGACGTTTCAATATTCAGGATGGTACACTTGTTCGAAGCTTGAGTTAATTAATACAGTTAAGTGTTGTCGATAGTGTAAAGTTTCATTTGTCATATGAATTATGATATTACTTTTTCCAGTTCTCAGTAAACTATGAACTTAATTTGGGTTTTTCCTTTAAATCTTTGAATGTCTAAAGACAAGAACCTTAACAAATAAAAGTCTGTGTCTGCTACTATACCCTTCTTTACTCTTTTTCTCTCCTCCTTGTTTTCTTTTTCATTCTCTGATTATCTAGGTGACTTTTTGTGTATTGCTATACTTCAGCAAGTCTGGAATGGAAGAAGCTGAATTTTCAAAATTCCACTCTCATGTGAAGCGTGGTGATATTGTTGGCATTACTGGATTTCCAGGTTTGTTCCATTACAAATTATAAATAATTTGCTGCACTTACTGGTTCTGAATAAACTTGACTTTGTTTGTGGGACATGCAATGTACAAATTATCTCTATTTCTTTTTGAGGAAATAATCTATCCATAGTTTTTCCTTATAGTAACACTGATGATTGTATTGTTTCTGTTTCTTTACTCCAGGAAAAACCAAAAGGGGGGAGCTAAGCATTTTCCCCACGTCTTTCATGATTTTATCTCATTGTCTACATATGATGCCAAGGCAAAAAGCTGCTCCTGTCTCAGATAATGTAAGTCTGAAGGTGGAAAATGTTTCTTATTGATCAGCTTATAACGGTTGATACTATTTTTGGCGCAATGGATGTTGTACAGAAAATTGAAGCTTGGTTACCAGGATGCACCAGGAATCCAGAAACGTATGTACTCAGAGACCAGGTATTTTTCCTCCGAAGAGAAGGCCATGTCAATATTAAGATATGTCTTATTGGATTAGCTACATAATTTTATGCTCATCTTGTGTGATTATACTTGAGTTCATCTTTGGGCAGTGATCCCTTGAAATAAGTGTGTCCTGTTATAATTCCCCTTGTTTTACTTCAAAGAAAATAATTTTGGATGGCTTTGCACTTTTGTTCCTGGGTACTAGAAGAAAAATGCCTCAACTTATTTTGTTGCTTGTCTATTTCCCCTACTATTTGTGAGGATTTATACATTCATTCTTTTTCTTCCTTTTGGGTTCCAGGAAACTCGCTATCGTCAACGGTATCTGGATTTGTTGTTGAACTTGGAGGTTCGGCAGATATTCAAGACAAGGTCAAAGATCATAACATACATAAGAAGCTTTCTTGACAATCTTGATTTTTTGGAGGTCAGTCATCTTTTTGGATGTCTAAATAGCTGTGCTATATTTTATCCCCATGTATACCGTGCCTATTAATGATTTCTTTCTAACTAATCTTGTCAATGCAATTCTGTCTTCAGGTTGAAACACCTATGATGAACATGATTGCTGGTGGAGCTGCCGCCCGTCCTTTTGTCACTCATCACAATGAATTGAACATGAGGCTGTACATGAGAATTGCACCTGAACTCTTTCTTAAGGAGCTTGTTGTAGGTGGACTTGACCGAGTATATGAGATAGGAAAACAATTCAGAAACGAGGGTATAGATTTGACACACAACCCTGAATTTACAACCTGTGAGTTCTACATGGCTTTTGCAGACTACAATGATTTGATGAATCTGACAGAAGAACTGCTGAGTGGTGAGAGTTAATTTTTCGCAGTTGCCTGATGAATTTCTTTAGTTTATATGCAATTTATTTACCTGCTTGCTATTTTTATCATTGTCATCTAACTTGGTTTATCCAAAATAGGAATGATCAAGAAACTAACAGGGGGCTACATAATTAAATATCATTCAAATGGGCTAGATAAGGACCCAATTGAGATAGATTTTACACCCCCCTTTAGGTCTGTTACTTGTTACCCTGGTATGTAGCTTTAATATTGCTGTGGAAGTATGGACTTGGGATAATCCAAGTGTTGGTTTAATTGCTGCAGGAGAATTGACATGATAGATGAGTTGGAGAAGATGGCCAACCTTAACATACCAAAGGACCTGTCTAGTGATGAGGCTAACAAATATCTCATAGCTGCATGTGAGAGGTTTGAGGTCAAATGTCCCCCTCCTCAAACAACAGCACGCCTATTGGACAAGGTTAATTTTCTCATCTCTTCTTTTTTTTAATGTTTTTGCGATCCGTTTGTAATTATTGTCAAGTTGCAAAAATTGAGCAAATTATCTGACTTCTAATTTTGTCAAGATGTGCCATATTCAGTTACTTCCTTGATGAATTGGTTTAGACCTGGCCCATGTAATTCTGAGGCTTGTAGTGAGCAAATTTGTGTTCTTAAATTGTGTTTTTTGTCACTCCCATGTTTGCAGTTGGTGGGACACTTTTTGGAGGAGACTTGCGTAAACCCTACTTTTATTATCAACCATCCTGAGATTATGAGTCCTTTGGCTAAGTGGCATAGGTCGAAGCCAGGCTTGACTGAACGTTTTGAACTATTTGTCAACAAACACGAAGTATTTCCTCTTGACCAGAAGATTTTTGCTCTTCTCCTGTCAGTTGAATTCTCTTAAGCTTTACTGACCATTACTAAACTTTCTAATTATATCTTAGGTATGCAATGCATACACCGAACTAAATGATCCTGTGGTACAACGCCAGCGGTTTGCTGAACAACTCAAGGTACCTATCATCACCAAAAAGCTTTCAGATTTTACATGTTTGGAAAGTGCTCTGAATGTGATCTATTCTGTCACTAGGATCGACAATCAGGTGATGATGAAGCGATGGCTTTAGATGAAACATTTTGTACAGCTCTTGAGTATGGGCTGCCTCCAACTGGTGGTTGGGGAATGGGTATCGACAGATTAGCTATGATGTTAACTGATTCTCAGAATATCAAGGTTTCTGCTATAGACTGTCCATCTACATCTTTTGTCAGCATACCAGCGAAGCCACTTTCTAAATTTATTCATCATTTTAATCTTTTTGTGAACAGGAGGTGCTCCTCTTCCCAGCAATGAAGCCTCAAGATGAACCTCCTGCCAAAGGTACTAGTCATCATCTTGGCTTGTTATTCTTGATTGTTTCTTATTTATTCTTCCCGAAGGAATTTCCCACGTTTCATGCAACATTGGAACAAGACAAATATGTTTTGTTTCATGGCTGCAAGAGATGACAAACATGTTTCTCCAATTTTAAACTAAAGATTAGTTATTACAGTCTTAGTACGTTCAGCTGTTCATTTAGTTTTCTTATTTTTAGCAACTTCAGCGACTCCAGGAGCTTGAGATGCTAACGTCCGGTACTTACTACCATTGTAGTCGCTGGTATCTTACTGTCATTTCAATGGATGCTACCCTTTCCATCAGAGCTCGTAATGTTAGAATATGTGATTGCTTGCTGTAATAGCAGCGTCAAGGTATCACACATTGTCCATTATTATAGCGGATATACGTGCCTTTTGTAGCTTGGGGAAGTGTTCCCTGGATTGGATTGTTATAGTTGATTTGGAATCAAAATCTTCAAAAGGAATGAAAATATGAAATACAATTTCCAAGTTGATGGCTTGTTTTGATCCCTTGGGCTTTGAACTTGCTGCGTCAGACTGAAATTCTTTATCTTTAATATTTTTATTTATTGCAAAATAAATGCTAATGTATTATTTGAACTTAGGCTTTTCCCTTGGAAGCCCAAGGCCTTGTTCTTTTGGATTGCCTTTGTCAATCTATTCCAAGCCTCGACATTTCTGAACCCACACGTAGTGAGTTATTTTCTTTGATATATTACAGATAGGAAAAAGCTTTGCGATTATTATTGATTATAAATAATAAACAATTTTTGATAAATAAAAAAATATTATAATTTTACGGAAATCCAAGTTAGCAAAGTTAATAAATATTTATACATTTTATAATAACTTAAAGCTTTAAATATTTGAATGATGTTTTTATAATTCTACTCCCTTTTATTTATAATAAATGTCGTTTTAGATACATTTTAATTATTTAAAATAAGTGTCATTATGCATGTTTATAATTTTACTTCTAAAATTAACCTTTAATTTCTCTCTCATCTTAATTACACGGATTACAATTTCAAGACAATTTAATATGTAATTTTTTTTCACAATTTCTTACTATTAATTTGCAATTTTTCTCATCTTAATTGCACAGATCACAATTTCAGGGCAATTCATGGGAGTATTAATAAGAGTATATCTATAATTTTATTAACTTTCTTAATAAGCGTGTATTTTTCTAAAACGACACTTATTATGAGTCGGAGAGAGTATTTAATAGGGATACTAGCATAGTCTACGTGAGGGACTTCTCTCCAGTTGGTAAAACACGAGTGGTTGGCATTTATTGACTTCTTATATGTTGCAATTATTGATTAGTGACTCCATTAGTTTTTGTTTATTTATTGAATAATTTCTTGACCTTTCACGTTATCGGTTTCTCAAGGCAGACTAGGTTTAAAGATGCGAAGACTTCTAAATGTATTATGTCCTCTAGAGTTAACAAAAGGGGAGAGAGACTTTTTGTTTTGTTCTGTGGCCGCATTTGTATTTGATTTTGGCTTTACCTAATTGCCTCCATCATCAAAGTGGAATTGTAAATTGCATTGAATGATGCACTTGACCCTAACAAGTGGTCCTGCTAGGTTGCCTCTTCCCAAATAAATTTGTCCTGACCTGAGTCATGCTTCAGTTTTTGTGTTTAGACATATGGTTTTCAGGCACGTGGAGCAGGTAGAGAGCTACGTAAGACTAGTCAAGTGTGGTGAGAGCTCAGGACACATGTTTTCTCAGTTCACATACAAACAAATTGATTCATCCTTTTCAAAAATGGTTAAGATCAAAGCTACAAATACATCTATATTAATCAGTATAATCGATACAACTTATTTTAATACTGTTTTTAGTTCAACGTGAACACGTAAGCCTGTGAAAAGACACACTTATTGCAATAGTTTCTAAGGGAATGGAAGATGAGATGGTGGACGAGCAAGAACTTCAACCAACAATGTCTATTACAAAATCGGCTGGAGCCCAGTGCCGACCTTCACTGGTCAGATAAATTTATACCCCCCAAAATGATAAAAAGGGAGGGTCTTCGTTGAAGGACAGGCCACTTGCTTAGTGGGATTTCATGTACTGTCCACATTCTTAAAGTTTTGCAGCTATAGCCGGTTTTAGAGCATCCAACAAATACTGTTTCATAAGAAAAGACAACGGAGGTGACTTTGAAGCCACTAGTTTCGTTTCCATTTCACAGTATTTATTCATTTCCCATGCTGATATTCAAGAATCTCGTTGATGACAAGAAAAGAGTAACCAAAACTCCACCACCAAAAAGCATGGGTGGACACAAATAAGTGGGTCTAATCATCTAACAGTTATGGAGGAGATGCTCTTGGGTCTCCTTTAGTTGTCAATAATTATCTATTACTATTTCCTCTTGTAGGCTTTTAGTCCAAGAGTGTCTCGCTTGTAATGATGACGATTCTTGTTCTACCCTCTTTTTAACATGAAAATCACTGTTCAGTGCATTTCTTTCTTTATCACAAGTAGCTAGGGTGGGGCAATGGCATGGGGAAGAGGAAGAACTATCGTCCTTCCTCTAAGATGCTCAAGTTGTTGTGATAAAGAGAGAGTGGAACAAGTTAATGGTCCAAAACGAGGGAGACACTAACACGCCCATTTGTAAAGCTCTTTTAAGTTGCATATATTCTTTGTCTTCGAATTTACAAAATGCCTTTTGAGTAACTTATTTGGTACATTTCGTATTCAGGCATGTCTATCTTGTTCGGTATAAATGTCTATTTGGAATAGGAAAATATAGGCTAAAAGTTGGAACTTAATATGAATAACATAACGTGTGGTCCTCCAACATTTTTCTGGTTCTAGGTACGTATGGTGTTCTATCCTTCATGGGGAAATATCAAAGCCGCCCATCGAGAGGGTGGTCCAATCGGTAGAGTTCATCTTTTACGCATCCACTAATTTAAAGGTTTTTAGGAAACAAATGACCTGTCGAACGCTAAAACTTGGCAACATACCTGCTGCATTGGTGTAAGGAATCCCCAGATAATGGCCAGCTATTGTGTCTGAATCCAGGATCCAGGTGTGTCTGAAGTTCTGTTTGTAGTTTATTGTACTTAATCTATGCTATGACCCATTTTTTATTAATTTTAATTAATCTTAAATTTAAGACCGGCTAAATTAATTTTATTTAATTATCAAAAAAATTAATTTTATTTAATTATAATTATTAAAATCATATCATTTTACAGTCCAAATTTAAGGTTGTCTTTGATCATATAGCAAGGATTGGATTTGGATGTTGGACAATTTTGTTCTTTCTTATAAAGTTGGACAACTATTAATTGCATTTTTCAGTTTTTAAATAAATTATCGATCAAATTACGTAATTTGATTCAAATAAAGATAATAAAGTGGCCCAATAAATAATCTAAATTAATGGGTCGAAATTTAGGTAAAAAATAGATCCCAAGTAGTGTCGATTAAACTCATATCGGCCTTGTGATGTAGAACCCGATATGAAAGTTATATATAGTTTAAGGTCTCTTGCAGTTGCTCATATCAATTGTAAGCGTAGGGAATCTTTGATTCATTAAGAGAACTTACGTATTGAAAAAACTATAGAAAAGCCTAAATCACGTGTCGGGAAACGCTTTTGTAAAGGTCCTGAGAGATTCGTTACTGTTTGGAGCTCAAAATCGGTATCGGAATCAGATATAGAAATAAAAGCAAGTATTCTGCATTATCTTCGTTTTTAATACTTTCTTGTTAATCTTGAGTACGTAATAATGTCTATAATATGAGTTACATTAGATGTGAAAAATTTGGACAAAATGCCTAAACATGCAGATCTCTACCAGAAGACCAATCACATGTTCATTAAGATGCTTCACCTTACTGCCTACCAATCTATTTGCTCAAAGACGTGCAATTAATTGTGCTAGGTCCCAGATTCCTCCCAATCCCATCTGTGTATGTATCTCGTACCCAAAGGTTGATCCCCAACTTCAAGGGCCCCCAGTCGCAGACCCGACCATCGTTGGAGGAGTGAACCACAGTATGATCTTGGGCAGTCCCTTAGCAGAGCGGTCACTAATCTGTGTATGTATCTCGTATCAAAACGTTGAAGTTTTTCATCTTTAATAATATTTATTCTGAAGAGTAAATAATTAAATGGAATATTCTATTTCTATCTGTGCCTTATCATTCAATGGGCTATGCTTTATTTATTTCCCATAATCTCATATTCTAACTTAGGAACTACAATACATTTATTCCAAAATATATATTTCTTTGACAATTTTTGAAATTTAAAAAATTAATTAGTTCATTTATGTTACATCTAATTTAAATTTATTTTTTAATTGAATTATAAAACAAAATATTTTAAAAAATAAAAATTACAAAAAATAAAAATTAGGAAATTTTTTAAACCACAATATAAACTTATATCTTTTACTTGAAAATTAACAATTATACGTCAACAACAATTCATTAAAAGTCTTGTTGGTCACGGGGATTGGGAAGATTCATAAGTACTCAGTCTTACTCTTAATTGATAAAAAGTTTTTGTTGAGACCCACACGAAAAAATTAAAATATAATATAAAATATATTAATAATAATAGATATAAATAATAAAAAAAAAGAGTAGTAACAGAAATACTAGCGCGTGAAGAAGAAGAGTCCTCTATGATTGGAGAAATTAGATGGTACAACAGTCGTACTTTTGTTGCACAATTTGGCAGGCGGCGATGCTGTTCTCAAATATATAAAACCAGACATATAATATACACACGGTGCCAAACTGTATTCACAGCTCAATTCCAGAAAACCAAAGACAAAGTGAATCTTTAGCTACGTCAGTCTGCATTGATCTATGTCACATGTCGTTGCCTCCTTGTTATTTATGAAACCTGCTTCGACTCATCGTTTACACGTCAGTTTCAACGAATTATATAATCTTATTAATATGTCGGTCACTCTTGAATCTAATACATAACTACAGTTTACGGAGACAAAAGGTCACTGCCGTCCGTCTTTAACTTACAGTTCACAATTTTGGCCGACATCGCCGTGTAGGACGGTCACTATACGGTGTTTCTTATGAACTTCCAAGGAGATGCATGCTCCCAATTCAACACGAGTGTTTAGAGACTGAAGAGCCATTGTCCTTTAATCCTTAACATTACATGAGTTGTTACTTTTGAAAGATGCCAAGATATACTACGTCTAATTAAGTAAGGGTGCGATCTAATTGGCATGGACGAATGATTTATGCCATTTGTTTTTTATTTAATCGATATTACATAGTTGTAAAATTAACTAAAGGTTAAATAAAGCTGAAATTTTAAAAAAATGATTAGAAAATATTACTTTACTCATTGAAAATTTTCAACTTTAATTAAAAAAGATGACTAGTAAACAAAAACTAATTAGTTTTGTTTAGTTTATAAAAATTAACTATTTCAAGAAACTTGATCAATTACTTAATAAATTAATCAATGTTTAATATTAACAACAAATATTTTTAAGCTAAATCAAATCAAAAAATTGAAAACTAAGGGGCCGTTTAGTTCCACTTCTGTTTTTCTGTTGTTGTTTCTGGTTTTTGTTTTTTGTTTTTTTCTTAAAATAAACGAAAACCTGTTTGGTTGAAATTTGTAATAAAAAAACTAAAAACAAAAACATGTTTGGTTGATATTTGTAATATAAAAACTGAAAATAAAAATATATTTGTTTTTATTATCATGTT
>JANKOE010000008.1:1759222-1792148 GCA_026284465.1 Erythroxylum citrifolium
CGAGGCCCGAGAGGCCGAGGCCCAAAGCGGACAATATTTGCAAGCGGGTGGGCGCGAGGCCCGAGAAGCCGAGGCCCGCCAGAGGGACGCGAGGCCCGAGAGGTCGAGGTCCTGTGGACGCGAGGCCCTAGAGGTCGAGGTCCTACAGATTGGTATCAGAGCCAGACCCGGACCGCTGTGCCAGCGAGGACGCTAGGCCTCCTAAGGGGGGTGGAATGTGACAGGTGGTGCCTATTCCTAATTCCCAGCCACTGTCTGTTGGTTTAGATGAAGGTACGAACCTACTTGTGGAACCTGAAGCATTAATGCAGGTGCGCAGAAAAATTAATGGAGAGCTGGAAGTGCTGATCAAGTGGAAGGAGCTTCCTCACTATGAGAATACTTGGGAGAGTTTTGACTTTATTGACAACCAATTCCCTTCTTTCCACCTTGGGGACAAGGTGGCTTCTTTTGGAGGGGGGTATTGTTGAGACCCGTTATAATCAACAGTATAGTAGGAAGAGAAGGTTTGGGCAGATTGGTAAATTGGAGAGTGTGTAGGGGTAGTGAGGAAAGATATGATGGGTTGTGAGGAAAGATATGATGCTGAGTTGGATAGTTAGTTAGAAAGAAGGGAATAAAAGATGTATTGTGGGGACGGATGGGGATGATCTCTATGAATTGGTTATGAAAACTTTGTATTGAGGAGGTTAGCTAGCCCTCGAAGGTTAGCATATCAATACACTGAATACATTGATATTCTCTTTATCCCTTCTTCTTTTCTATTTTCCTTATTAGTACTCTGCTAAAATTTCTTGTGTTATTATTGATTACTGTGACTAGAACTTGCTAGGATTTCGGATCCTAACACAATCTCACATGCCTGCCTCTTTCAGTAGATTCTGGTTATAGTTCAGTTGAGACTGAAATTCCTATGAGTGAGCTATTTCTACCTCTAAAAAATATTTGAGTTGTCTCAAGTCCTTGATCTCAAATTCACGGGCTAGAACATCCTTTAGAAACTTGATTTCTTCCAAGTGATCACTCGTTAAAATGATATCATCTACATCAATTATCATGATTGCTTTCTTTCCTTCAAGAGGTATCTTGATAAACATATCCCTTTATGAGGTCATGCATGTGAGAGACCACCCTCCTTTACTCTAGTATGACCAGTCCACTCCTACTAGCAATTTTGATTCGGAAAATATGCTACGATAACATGATAAGATGCTTTGGGAACTTAGATGGTGTAACCTACAATGCCATAACGTAGTACTTTCTTTATTCTGAGCTGAGATAACACTCGAGATTTTTAGTGGAAGACATCCATAGGCTTTGGTCTTCAAGATATAGAGACCTGCACTCTTTTCATCAGCCTTCCCTCCCGTCCCTCCTTACTTGGTTTCAAAGAGCTTCAAATACTCGCACTTTAAACCTTTTCTCAATCCTACTCTCTACAGCTGTTTACCACATTTGGTCTGAATGAAATGCTAGAGCCTTTAAAGATGCAGCCAAAGATATTGGGAGCGTGTACCTCGGAGTAATCTCCCAAGTTCAGGAACATCAAGCCCAAACACAAAGAGGAGGTAATTAAATGAGTGCCTTTTTTTACTAATCTCTCTTTGCAGGTTTGCCTGTATAAGGAACACAATAAGTTCGGTCGCGGGGGTCTACAATTGGTAGCGGACAGGGGACAATCTCCTACACTCTAAATTCTTTAAATCTCACTGCACCAAGAGAACAGAGGCAATAAACATCATGTTCTATTCTGCATACGTCATTATGGTATGTTTGTGTTGATCTTGAGTGGCTTGAGTCTATGCCTTGTTGTGGTTAAATAGTATGCTGGATTGTGGTTATGCTTTGTTGAGGTGAAATGAGTTTATTTTGCGGCAAGTGTAGGAGTGCTTTCGTCCCCCACCTTGTAGGTGAGCGCTAGATAAGTCTTGGAGTTACTTGCACTCCATCGTTGTACATAACTCTTATTTTTTGTATAAAGTTTACTGAATTATCAAAAAAAAAATAGCGTCCAAGAATTTATATTAGTGGAGCTTTTTTTTTCTGGATCTTTTTTTAGAAGAACTTTTTTAAAAAGTTAGTTAATTGTTTGACTGCCATTTAAAAAAGAGTTTCATACACTAGACTGTTTGGTAACATAAAATTAAATAAAAATCACATTTAATTTTAACTATATTTTATTTTGTAATAAAAATTATTTATGTATATAAATATTATTTAAAATATATTAAACAATATGCAAAGCACAATATATTAATTATTATATAATTTTAAGCCAATGAAAATATATCTAACCAAATCTTTCATATAGATTATAACATAAGTAAACTAATATAAAAAATAAATATTAAAACATATAAAAAAGTCAAATAATATTATATAAATCTTAAAATAAATATCAAAGTTGAGTAAATAGTTAAATACATAATAAACGGGAAGATGAGTTTGTGGATTATAACATAAGTACTTTACATAAAAACAAAAGGGACTAAAAAATAGGCTCATTAATTGATACGAAAAATCTACTTGAAAAAGTCATTTAAGAGGCTTTTTTTAGAAGCTTCAAATTTAAGCTTCTTAAAAAGCTGTATTTTGGTTGCCAAAAAAACTATATTTATTAAAAGAATGCTTTTTTATTTTACAGCTAAACATTCATTTTTCTTAAAAAAGGCTTTTGTGGTAGAGAAAAATACTTATTAGCTCCCAAAAGTCCATTCAAACAGGTACTAAATAACGATGATTTTTAGTAGCTATTGCTTTTAAATAAAAAAAATAAAAATTGTATAATTATACTAATCATCAATACTGACTAATTGCTCGTCACGTAATTTTCAGAAAATTTACGCATTACCTTAAAGTCTACGAAAGCAGTTTTCTATCTCTATTATCAAGAGGGCCCAATTTAAGTTTCATCCTTTTCCACCTAACCTTAAGCATGTGAACTGTAATTAGCATACCAAAAATAGTAGATTTCCTAATTTTAAATCACGGCGTGTACAAACAAAATTACGATCACACCTAGATCTTTTATGGTCGATGGCGGTCTTGGTTATTGAGACCGAGAAGGATTTAAGCTCAATGAGTCTGTTTTAATCATAAGTACGCCTCTGGCCATAGATAACGAGATTAGCTCAAGAACTGGTCCCGAAACCTTAAATCAGTTGAGATATGTAAATCAGAGCAATCCAACTTGGACACCATCTCATGAATATATATATATAATTATATATATGTAAAGTCTTAAAAAGGAATATATTAAAAGATTGTTACAGGAATACAGTGTAACAAAATACACAGAATCACGTATATAAAAGGAGAGGTAGAGAAGGGAGTTCCCGGGGAATCCTCCGCCTATCTATCTATCTCTCATTACTTCTCTCTCTGCCATTTCTTGGGATTCCCAAATTCTCATTGAATGGCTCTTACCTCCGTCTCTCTTTCTCTTCTTCTCCACTACAACTACTACTTCTAGTAACTGCCACAAGCCACAAGCCACAAGCAAATCAGCCTTGCTCTGTTTTTGGCTTTTTTCAAGAACTATATCTTTTTTTTGTTTTGGGTTGTAGCTTTGCTTTTTAACACAGTGTAACATGGCGAAGTCGAACATCACTCTCGACGAGATCAAGAACGAGACTGTTGATTTGGTATTCCCTCTTCACTTCTTCAGTCTTTATCTTCTCTTACCCTGTTACTGTTTTTTTATAATAAATATTCTTCTTGTTATGAGGTTTAGCTTTTTTTTCTGTTTTTGCGTGAGCTTGAATCTGAAAGAGACTGAGATCTCTCTTGGGTCTAAACGTGGTGGCTAAAGACTCCAACTTTTTTTCTGGGTTGTGCTCAGAAATCTTCAGATCAGATAGAAAACTACTAAAGATTCAATTTTTACCAAACTCCATGTCATTGGTCTGTGTAAATTTTCACCACATCCATTCATATCGAGTGAGTGATTTTGTTCAACTCCGGTCTCTCTGTCTCTTGTAAATAAGAACCCACGTTTACTCCCACGATCTAAATTCTGTGTTTTATGTGTCCCCATGTCCTAAAAAAGGTCAAAAACCATCTCACCTTTTCACCACTTTATCTTCTTTTCTGTACTTCTCCGGCCAAAAAGTCGAAACTCAGGTCAGTTTCAGGAGTGATTCAATGACAAAGATACAATCTTTTTATCATAAAACTCATTAAATTTTCTGGTTTGCCGGTCTCTGTCTTTTGTCTGCGTTCGTTTGCTACTGTTAGGAATTTAGGTTACTTTTCCGTGGTACTTTAGCCTTTTTCACAAGGAAAATTCCTTTTAGTTTTAAGTTTTAACTGTTACCGATCTACGGCACTGACATGATCATGAACTCGTGGAAAATATAAAATTTTCTATAGTGGTCCCCACCTGATTTGACATCTTCGACGCTCTATTCCTTCGGAATTTGCGTACCTGTGGATCTTTTTCTTTAGCGGTCGACCGTGTCGCGTGTATCGCACCTACCAATCAGCTGGGTCTCTGGCGACGTGATCACAGGCACCTTTTGAGCTTGTCATGTCTTTTGGTCAACTCCTTTGGTTGTTTTGATTGGTTACAATTTCGAGGCCTCTTCGGCTCGCGGAGTCACAAGTCTACTGCTCTGTCCAGATTTGACTCGGCTGAATAAGATAGTGGAAATAAAAAATGGAAAGAAAAAAATCAATCTTTTACATTTACGATAGATATATTCGATAATCTTGTTATTTATCTTTAATTTAATCTCTCAAAGATAATATCTTAGGTGGGACTAATCTTATAAGTTTCAACTTATTTGTTGGAAAACAAAAAGGAAAAGATCGAATATTTTCATGGCTCTGAAGCTTACATGAAACTGATTTATGAACTCGTAATTTGTAACAGGAACGCATTCCTGTTGACGAAGTGTTTGAGCAACTGAAATGTACCAAAGAGGGTTTGAGCTCGGAGGAAGGAGCCAACAGGCTCGAGATTTTTGGCCCCAACAAGCTAGAAGAGAAGAAGGTACGTATTTGGTTGGATATAAAGATGAAAGCTTAAGCTTTAAAGGAAATATGGTCCATCTGCTGTTATGAATTGACTGTTTTGAATGTAAAAAAATAAAATGAACAGGAAAGCAAAATTCTCAAGTTTTTGGGATTTATGTGGAATCCACTATCATGGGTCATGGAAGCTGCAGCTATCATGGCAATTGCATTGGCAAATGGTCAAGGGAAGCCCCCAGATTGGCAAGATTTCGTTGGTATTATCTGCTTGTTGGTCATCAACTCCACCATTAGTTTCATCGAAGAAAACAATGCTGGTAATGCTGCTGCTGCTCTTATGGCTGGCCTTGCTCCTAAAACTAAGGTATTTAGATGAAGAAAGGCACAAACGACTCGCTTGAACATTTCATGTTTCCTCACAGTTTCTCTTTTTGGTGTGTTCTCTATAGGTGCTTCGAGATGGGAAATGGACCGAGCAGGATGCTGCAATCCTGGTTCCAGGAGACATCATTAGTGTCAAATTGGGAGATATCATTCCTGCTGATGCCAGGCTTCTTGAGGGTGATCCACTGAAGGTTGATCAATCTGCTCTAACTGGAGAATCACTTCCAGTGACTAAGAATCCTGGTGATGAGGTTTTCTCTGGTTCCACTTGCAAACAAGGAGAAATTGAGGCCGTTGTTATTGCCACTGGAGTTCATACCTTTTTTGGCAAGGCTGCACATCTTGTGGACAGCACCAACCAAGTTGGGCATTTCCAAAAGGTGCTCACTGCTATTGGGAACTTCTGCATTTGCTCCATAGCAATCGGAATGGTAGTTGAGATCATAGTCATGTACCCTATTCAGAAGAGGAAGTACAGGGATGGAATTGACAACCTTTTGGTTCTCTTGATTGGTGGCATCCCCATTGCGATGCCTACGGTCTTGTCCGTGACAATGGCCATTGGATCCCACAAGTTGTCTCAACAAGGGGCCATCACTAAGCGGATGACAGCCATTGAAGAGATGGCTGGTATGGATGTCCTTTGTAGTGACAAAACTGGGACTCTCACCCTTAACAAGCTGAGTGTTGACAAGAACTTGATTGAGGTTTTCGCCAAGGGTGTCGATAAGGACCATGTGTTACTGCTTGCAGCCAGAGCCTCAAGGGTTGAGAACCAGGATGCCATTGATGCAGCCATGGTTGGAATGTTAGCAGACCCGAAAGAGGTACATCCCTCTGCACCAACCATTTTTCGAGTCAATGTCATTCGTTGCTCTTTCTTCCCCTAATATACATATCGCTCCGACTCTACTCGACCTTTCGATTTGAGATGTATATGATTTATGTGTTTGTCTTAACATTCAAATAATTTCATGCAGGCAAGAGCTGGTATAAGAGAAGTACACTTCTTCCCATTCAATCCCGTGGACAAGAGAACTGCTTTGACTTATATTGATTCTGATGGAAACTGGCACCGAGCAAGCAAAGGTGCCCCAGAGCAAGTAAGTAGCTACTTTGCTGTGTTACTTGGCATACCATTGATGCAAGAGGTTTTCTCTTTTGCTCTATTCTTTTGTCTTGAGTAATGTGTTTTTGTTACTAGATCCTGAACCTTTGCAACGCTAGGGAAGATCTCAGGAAGAAGGTTCATTCTGTCATTGACAAGTTTGCTGAACGAGGGCTTAGATCGTTGGGTGTTGCCAGACAGGTTTTGATGCCTAACCTTGAAATTCTTACATTTTGTTTTGTCCTCTTTTCATTTCAAAAGGGGAATCACCGTCTTACAATGTTGTCATGGTATGATTGCAGCAAGTGCCAGAGAAAACAAAGGAAAGTCCAGGTGGTCCATGGGAATTTGTTGGCTTGTTGAACCTCTTTGATCCTCCCAGGCATGATAGTGCAGAAACCATCCGCAGAGCTCTCAATCTCGGCGTCAATGTCAAAATGATTACTGGTAATTTCTAGCTATTTAATTAACTAACCAGGCTAGAAGATGCCTCTCTTTTGTGCCACCTAAAGTTTGCTATTGCTAACTTATGATTTTGTTAAAATTTGCAGGTGATCAACTTGCCATTGGAAAAGAAACTGGACGAAGGCTTGGAATGGGAACAAACATGTATCCTTCCGCATCTTTACTTGGCCAACACAAGGATGGAAGCCTTGATGCTCTTCCTGTGGAAGAGTTGATTGAGAAGGCAGATGGATTTGCAGGAGTGTTTCCTGGTGGGTTCTTTTTCATGCCTTGGCTAAACATAAACAAGAGAAATTTTGCCAAGTTCTTTCTAATATTTTTCTCCTTTTTCTGTAAAGAACACAAATATGAAATTGTCAAGAAGTTGCAAGAGAGGAAGCACATTGTAGGAATGACTGGCGATGGTGTCAATGATGCACCAGCCCTGAAAAAGGCGGATATTGGAATTGCTGTTGCGGATGCTACTGATGCTGCTCGAGGTGCTTCTGACATTGTTCTCACAGAGCCTGGATTGAGTGTTATTATCAGTGCGGTGCTTACTAGCAGAGCTATTTTCCAGAGAATGAAGAATTACACTGTTAGTTGTCTTCCTCTCCTTGATCCCCTCCAGGATTTTTGCCTCCTTTCTCAATGATCTTTGTACAACAGAAGAACTTAAAAATGTTTTCTATTTGCAGATCTATGCAGTATCCATCACAATCCGTATTGTGGTAAGTAGATAAGTACTAGGCCTGATTTGTTGATGCATCAGAACTGATTGATGATACTAATGATATTCCATTTCTGCTGTCTCAGTTTGGTTTCATGCTTATTGCTCTTATATGGAAGTTCGACTTCTCTCCTTTCATGGTTTTGATTATTGCCATCCTGAATGACGGTGAGTATCACTAAGTGAGCCTGTGTAGATACCAATAACAGTGGCATGAAACTTATATCCAAATTTCACATTCCTGCGCCTCCATGTTTTTAGGTACAATTATGACAATCTCAAAAGACAGAGTGAAGCCATCGCCACTTCCTGACAGCTGGAAACTGAAAGAGATATTTGCCACTGGTGTTGCACTTGGTGGTTATTTGGCATTGATGACTGTGATATTTTTCTGGGCCATGCATGATACTGACTTCTTCTCGGTATGACCAATGTCTTGTGCAGCTTTTGGTTTTGTTTGTTGTATTTCTAAGAGCTGTCAGGCTGATCACTTGACGCTGTATGAATATACAGGACAAATTTGGTGTGAGATCCTTGAGGCACAAAGATTATGAAATGACTAGTGCTTTGTACCTTCAAGTTAGTATTGTGAGTCAGGCTCTTATTTTTGTGACTCGTTCTCGTAGCTGGTCCTACCTTGAACGCCCTGGCTTGCTTCTCGTGGGAGCTTTTGTAATTGCACAACTGGTATGGAATTCTGCTCCATCTCTGTTTTGCACTTGATTCGATGGAAGTCAGGTCATGTCAGTTGAAAGCTAACAAGACTCTGTTCTTTTTCAGGTTGCAACTTTGATTGCTGTATATGCCAACTGGGGTTTTGCAAGGGTTCACGGGATTGGATGGGGATGGGCAGGTGTCATCTGGCTTTACAGTGTTATTTTCTACGTTCCTCTTGACTTCATGAAATTTGCCATCCGTTACATCCTAAGTGGAAAGGCATGGCTCAACTTACTCGAAAACAGGGTAATGATCTATCTTGGTAGAATCAATCATATCTGCTTTAGGTTTAGATTCTGTGACTGTATGTCGTCTTAAATCTGCTCTTTTTGTAACAGACTGCGTTCACCACGAAGAAAGATTATGGTAAAGAGGAAAGGGAAGCTCAATGGGCTCTCGCTCAAAGGACCTTGCATGGTCTTCAACCACCAGAGACTGCCAGCATCTTCAATGAAAAGAGCAGCTACAGGGAGTTGTCCGAGATTGCTGAGCAGGCCAAGAGACGAGCGGAGGTTGCAAGGTAAGTGAAGAAGATGAAAAATATAGATTCTTTTCTCTTATGATCTCTAATCAAAACCCATATTCAACTTTTGCTTTTGGTTTCAGGCTTCGGGAGCTTAACACTCTCAAGGGTCATGTTGAATCTGTTGTAAAGCTGAAGGGCTTGGATATTGACACAATCCAGCAGCATTATACCATGTAAAGCTGAAGCTCAAGGGTTTGCTTGCTGTTGATTACCTTCAACCAAATCAAGGGACACAAAAAGGGAGAGTTGAAGGTTTCCTAGATAGTGGGGATAGGGAGAGTTGAATGTGCTATATACATATTTATGTCTATTGATGACTTTGTAATTCAGCTGCTCAAAGAAGAAAGGTTGTTACTTACCTTACTTTTTTGCTCGGTAAAGAGCAACATAAAGGTGACCCTTTTGCTATACATTTTACTTTGTTCTGGTTAATGAATTATATGAGATAACGGAGATAGGAACATTTACAATAATTTAGTATTTTGATTGATGTTTTCTTCAAGCTTTTATGTGCAAATTCTCAAATAAGATGAGTTTGGTAATGAAATTTTCATTCAATCTTCTACGCCAAATTGAATTTAGGTGTATGATCTTTTAAAAATTAAAAGAAAATGGGTTTTTTCTGAAAGCAGATCTGCTATTCCCATTCTGCTGTACTCCCTGTGCCAGAACAAATCCTAACCATCCAACGGGGCACAACAGGATAAGAACAGTAGATCTAAGGCCAATTTTTCTAAGCTTTGGCAAATCAACTTCTTGAATGGTTCAATCATCAATGACCCAACTCTCTCTTTTTCTTTAATTTTAATAAATCAAAAGAAAAGTTATAAAATTCAATATATATATATACACTAAGTTTTAGGAAAAGTCACATAATTAAATATAAATATCATGTTTTAATTATATGTTTTATGACATAAATTTTTTTAGATAAGTTTTTTATTAATACCATAAGTCATTGTTGACCTTTTGTTTGATTAATATATCAATAAATAGAATATAAAATGGAAAATAATTTATTAATTAATATATCAACAAATAGAAAATTTAAAAAATTTAAGATGTTAAAAATTTATCATATTAATGATAAAAAGATAGCATATTCTTCGTTAAATATGTTCTTATTAAATACATTAAGGTATTAAGATATTTTTGAGAAAATAAGGAACAAAGAGACATATATAATAGTTCTTGAAGCTTCGGTCTAGCCACTACCGTCCGGCCACTTGGCAAGTTCCTAATCAGGAAACGGATAGACTTACCTTTCTTCCCCTGAAATGTTTAAAAGGGTACAACAGGAGCAAACATTTAAAGAATGATTGTTACAGATTCAGGATTCTTATGTTAATCTGTTGAAATCTACAGACAGCACTATGTCCATAGCATCATCACAACGAAGCTTCCTAGCTAACGCTCTTCTACCACTTACCTACAAACCCAGAACAAAATCCGTCAATTTTGTTGCCACTGTCAGATGCAGATACTCACAGGATGATAAAGAACTTGACAGTTCTTGCAGGTAACTTTGGAAGTAGTTCAGGTTGTGTTTATCAGGTTCTATTTCTGTTGTTTCATGGCTGAACTTTGTGATTTCTGGGTGTTTAATATGGAAGGAAAAGTGAGAACAAACTGGCAAAGCTAGCTATGGTGGCATTAGCAGCTGGAGTGCTCACTCTGGGATCTGTTGGCGATGCATCAGCTGCTAAGTCTGGTGGTAGAGTTGGTGGTCAAGCTTTCCGGTCATCAGCTCCTCGGTCATCCCCTAGGATTAACAACAATTCAAGGTGAGTGTCCTAAAAACATTTGGAACTCAGTTCTTTAGTTATTTCTCATGTTGAAATCTCTGCAATTGGAGTCTTTGATTAGTTAAATTTGTTCCCTTTTTGCGTGGAAGTCGTTGGTTCCTCGCATATGATTGTAAAAATCCCACCTTTCAATAATAGGTGCGAGCTTGTATGAAGTTTTGGTGTTAAATTTACTTTCGAAACTCAATTGTTTCTCATTTGATGTGCTAATATTAGACCATGATCGTTCTCTCTTTTTTTTTTTCAATTCTGTAGGACAAATATATATGTGAATCCACCAGTAGCACCCCCTCTGATCGGTGGATATGGGTATGGTTATGGTGTACCTTTCTTTGGCGGCTGGGGATGGTCGCCTTTTAGCTTCTTCGCACCAGGTCCGAGTGTGGCTGTTGGAATTGGCGGTGGTTTCGACACTTTGGTTCTCTTTCTGTTTCTTGGTGCAGTTGCAGCCGTTATCAGAAGATTTGGTGGCTCAAGAAATGATGAAGATGATTACTAAACACATGGAGTAGTAGACAACAGAGATTGTTTATATGAACATGCAACAATTAGCTGGGTGTATTAATACTGACTAAACTTTCAGAATCCTGAATATCAGGCATTGTAAGCTCAAGAGATACAATATTTTTGACGCTCCTTCTTGGACAGTATATAAATCACACTACATTTTTACGATGATAGAAATTGCTGTTGCTTATCCATTTTGTTGAAGAAAATTTACAAATATCAGGTTGTGAAGAGATGGTAAACCACAAGCAATCTAAGGAATTTTCCCGGTTAATGTACAGAATAAGATCTGCTATACTACTCAAGCCATGATTAGGTCTGTCTGCTTCTGGATATTGATCATAGGATCATCATCGGTATGCATTTGAGTGCATTACGGGCAAACCACAATTCACAGGTCTGAGATTGATCAGTCAAATCACAATCTGCTGTCTAACTACTTGCATACTGTACTTTCTATCATTCACTCTCTTATCTTGCCAAGATTTTCCCATCACTCTATAAGCTGAATAGCAGCAATTGAAGGGATCTTTTCCCTCAACTTTTGTGTCAATGCAACGCGGACGGTCATAACTCCGGCAGCTGGACCATTTAGCCGCACCTTTACAACGTAATCATTTATCTCTACAAGTTCAAGCACTCCACCTCCTGTTCCAGCCAGGTATGGTCTAATTTCAGAAAGGACCTGAAAAGGACACTAACTTGAGCCTCTAAAGATTGGCAACACAAATATCTTCTGTAAACGATACATCTAAAGTAAATCGTAGCACAGATATATGCTATAATGAAAAACCATCATGAACATAAAAGTCCTGGAGATTAAAAATTGGATAAGTCACATGAACATTAAGATTTGATGCTAGCTCGTGTACGAGGATGTAATTCCCTGAGCATCAAAGAAAAAAAGAAAATAGTGATGTCTGACTATTTTTAATAGCTGTTAGCTTGTTCGTAAAAGTACATAGTGATGTCTGACTATTTTTAATAGCCGTCAGCTCGTGATCTGTCACGAACATACACATCCAAAGAGAAACTGATATTGTAAATGCAGTAAAAGTTCACATGGAATTCAAAATTGATCTTGTCATTTTCCATAAACAGCCACAAAATGGAGTATTTTGCAATGACTTGCATGAAGACATGCTATATATATTTAAAGTTAGAATGCAGCATCTGAACCATTCTAATTGTCAATATGCAACTGGTATCATCAATGCAAACTTGAAACTGAAGAAGTCTTTAACATTTGAAACACCAACATGACATGAAGCTTGTACTGGCCTAACCTTTTCAACATTTTCCTCGTTTAGTTCCAGTCCTGTCTCAGTGTCCAGGATCTGCTCCACAGCCATGATTTCTGGTATTTTATCTCGTAACCGAGTTTCGATTCCCATCTTCAAAGTCATAGTTGAGCTCGGACATGATCCACATGCTCCTTGCAACTTCAAAACTACAACCAGACCATCAATCTCGTGTAAAGCCACATTGCCCCCATCAACCATCAAGCCAGGCCTCACCTCATCTAAAACCTTCTCCACATTTTGTTCAGTCAATGGAAGGACACAGCTTGGTGAAACCACAACTCCTTCAATATTAAACAAAACAAAGAACCAGCTGAGCTTAATCAAACGGCGCATTTACTTTGCTGGAAGGTAAATTTGAAGGAAAGAAAGCAAAATCTCATTCGTGAATAGAGCTCTTTCTTCTCATTTCGACTTCTTTTAAATCTACGTTTCACAAAAAATTGAGAGACTTCCAGTAATATTTGTTTAGATCATTCCTATTATTTCCACATCTTCTTCACCAAAAATCATGTTCTGTACGTATACTGTTCCACAAAAGTTAGTTTCTGCCATTATTCTTCCAATCAAATCATGATCAAGACATTTGGTTAAGAACACAAATTCTAAATGGATGCAGGAATGAAGTGCGCAATTTAATACATAACTGAAACTATCTGGGCTATTTCTAAAAAATCGCAAAAGGAAACTGTATTATTATTACCAGCATATTTCCTTGAACCACAGTTCAACTTAAACTTATGAAAATGTCTGCTGTGAAATTGTCCTCTGATAAAGCCATTCTGCTTTGAAGAAAATCCGCCAGAATCTGAAATGGGGTTCTAAACAAAATCAAAGACAGTAAGGCACACTAACCAAAATAATCACTTTGTTTGCCAATACAGCTTACACATGTAACAACAAAACGTCTTGAGATAAAAAATAAATCTTTATGGCAATAAAAGAAAAAAAACAGTATAAGTAAATGTAGCATAATGAATGAGATGCACCTTGAAGAGTGAGAAACAACTCCTCTCAGATATAGATAGAGAAGGGTTCAACATTGAACGAAGTGGTCTATGCTTCTAGACCTGGAGTTTGTTCTTCTTTTTTCTTATTGGCTTCACAAAATCAGAAACACCCAAATCCCTCAGATTAAGTGGAATGAAACTGGACAGTAAAGTGCTAAACTATCTAAGCAGTGATAATCTCTTCTTTTGAGGGTTGTTCTTCATTTTAAATCTGCTCTCTGGAATTTGTTGCGAAGTTTCAGAGGGAAGCATTTCATTGGTTTGAAATTTGTGTGTTTGTGGACATAATCTGAGCTCTTAGCCTGAGAATGAGAAGAGGATGATGCCACGTAGGATTGCGTCAAAACGACCACGTAGGCTTTCTCAATGGGCTTGGATTTCTGTTGCCAGGTGGAGAAAACTTAGGCCTAGACCTTGTGTTGGGTTTTATGTGATTTGGTATCTAATAAGCCCTGGCCCACTAGGGTTCTTCTTTTATAAAATTGAGAACACTATAGTCTAGTCCACCAGCACAATTATACCAAAAAATCCTATCACAACTACCTTTCGAACACATGGCTAACACCGTAACTAACTAATACTTTAGAGACGAACTTATCCATTAAAACACAGCAATGAGATCGAGTTCAAGATTCCTGTCTGTTGTCTTCCCCAATTCTCTAATACTAAAGCTCCCCATCTTATGTCTCTTCCATGTGATGTAAATTAGGTGACTCCTTGAGGTTGATTAAACAAATCATCCAACCAAGAAGAGCCCTTTACTATCTAACACAAGTAAAGGTTGATTAAACAAATCATCCAACCAAGAAGAGCCCTTTACTATTTAACACAAGGCATGATATGTTCTTAAGACTTTTCTTTTGTCGTGCTGGTACAATGAGTACAATATTTTTATGTACAAGTGTTTAATAGTACAAAACAATTAAACCCTTGTACATAATAAGCAATTAAAGATGAAATTATTGAAGTTGATAAACAAAGGAGACAACACAGCAACGTGGGACGATGAGATATTGTTTTAAAATGAAGTTAAGGTATTGGATCCAGAGAAGATGAGGTTTGGCACAGATGTAGAGAGATTCCCTCGTGGGTTCCTCTTAAAATAATAGAAACCAAATCACTTGGCTTTTGATACAAACTAATAACATTGTGTTTAATTTTCAAGTTGATCGGTTGAGAAGTCACTCTCCGAATCTGATGCATTGAAAGCAGGAGGGAAATTTCCGACCTCAAAACATGATTAATGTTAGAATCTTCCCTAGTTTGACCCTCTTTTTGTTTTTGATAAAGAATGAAAACAGTTGTTAGAGCTTAATTAGAACAAAGCAAATCTGAAAATGAAAAAGACGGGGCAGAATCTGAAGGAATTATTAATTATCTTTTCCTCGGTAATTAAAAACTTAATGCCAGAGAATGGAACAGGATCTCCTCCACAGATATGGAGAAGTGTTGTTCAGACACTTGACGAGGCATGCCTGCAGATTTGAACACCAACTCCAAAGCACCTCTCCTTCAAATTAGGAGTTAAACAACCTATTTAATTAAGCCAATCTAATCTAGTAGATCACGGCAGCACTCTAAATGGCATCTAATTCTATTTCTACTTGTTGGTAGGAACCAATGGCATTAGGTAATTGGATTTTTTAATGTTAAAATATGACCAATCTGGCTTTATTAGGGATATGAGCATCATATCGGTCTCGCAATTTGGTTGGACCTTTTATTTTTTTGGAAATTTAATATGGTTGGACTTTGATACTATCTAATAATTGGATGCCATATGGTATAAGTTTAGTATACAGCTACTATTTAATCATAAGATTAGACAAAATGACGTAGTGAGATTCCCATAATCATCTTAATTAGTTGAGATTTGTCACATCTAACCAAGATTACACTTTATTTAATTACATTACTAAAATAGAAAATTCTGTTTGTCACATCTTAAACTTAGTTCTTGTTTTAAAAAATGTTCAATAAAATAATAAAATTTGTAAAATACATTACAATTTGGTGGATAACGAGTTTATTATATAGTAATTGTTATCTAATTATCGAATTAAAAATTATCATTATAAGATATCAAGTTTTTATATTTTTTCTCTCGTGTACCTTTTCTCAAAGAGATGTCATTGACATGTTTGATGATGGTGTATTAGTCGTCAAATTGTATCTTAAATGGAAATGAAAACGACATGAGAATAACCTTAAAGAATTAAAGAAAAACCCAACAACTCATTTTATATATCTTTTGAGAAATGGAATGGATTTGAGATAACAACAAATATTACAAAAATTAATGCATATATTAAGGATTAGGTACGATATTTCTTTTAATAATTGTTTTAAGATGTTGTCATACCATGTATATTTTATTATACGAAGAAATCTCTGGTATGATCTCTAGGGGTATGTGTTAAGTGACTGTTTCACCATAATAGTTTAAGCTGTTGTGTGAGGCCAATTTAATTGGTTTTATATATTCACCAACACACCACCTCAAGTGAAAACCCTTTGAGCTTGAAACTTGCACAGGCTCACTCTACCTTGTGCTGAATAATAGATGGGTGGTAGGATTTGAACTCACGACCATTTGGCCATAAAGGCTCTGATACCATGTTAAGTGACCGTTTCACTAGCTATAATAACTTAAGCTGTTGTGTGAAGCCAATTTAATTGGTTTTATATATTCACTAACAGTCTGCTCTTAGATATGGGATGAACAAAAGAGACCTGTTACGTGTAACCATAGGAGGCCAACTGCCATTAGAGTCAATATGAAATTACCCTCCCAAGTTATGGGATGGGGAAGAGAGGGGGTAAGATCTGCTCAGACAATCTATTAATGATGTCTGTTTTGTTGTCTGAACCAGTATGTGCCAGTTTAGCGTCAAAAACAAAATAAGAAACATCGGCACCTCTTGCCTTTTTATATCTTATCTTTTCATTAAAACTCTTAAGTAACTGTAGAACTCAAGCAGTTTGATTTGAATTGAATTCCTAACAATCATAAGTAGAAAGCTCAAATTCTTCAAGAACAATACTCAATACAGTTCTTACAAAATATATAGATTTTGAGATCAATACTGTAATTAAGCAATTCTTTCTTTTAAATATTGGTTTACAATTATCAGAAAATTTCTAAAAAAAATAACATGTTGGATTAACTTGCAGAATGGAACGAAAATGAGATTCACCACTCTAGTTAACTGAGTTTAGTAAATGTCCAAAATTAATAAATTATATGAGAAAATGTGAATTTAGACTAGTATTCCTAATTATTATTCTTTATATTTTAATGAATTAATTTGAATTTATCCTAATTAAATTACATTTAAATATAATTAAAATTTTAATTTAATTGAATAAATGATTTAAAACTCTTTAGATAAATTTAAATAAGTTTAATTCGTTTTTTTCTATATTTTATCATATTCAAACTTAAACTCAAATTTCTTAAATTTTTTAGATTTAATTGAATTTAAATTAACTCACCAGTAACGAACAAAGAAAATTTTGTTATTATTTTTATTTATAGTATTACATATTGGTATTTTCTGATAGCCATTTCCAGTATGGCCATATTGGTAGTCAGACCAAGAGGTCAATCCCTCGATCATCTTATTTGTAAAAAAACATAGTTGTGTACTACGTAAATTAAAAGGAAATAAAACGTGGGATCTTTTTGTCTCCATGAGCATGAATATTCCTCAGTTGTCAGCATTAGATTATTTATATCAAATTTCGACAAGACCATGAATTGTGTTTTACCTCGAACATATGTAACCAAAACACAACAACGTTAGGTCGATAAAAACAAATACATGCACCATCCCAATCTAACAACGCAGATTAAAGCAGGATAGACTAAACTTAACAAGATTAAACTTATGTGTTGGGTTGTGGTTGTTTTTACTTGTTTGGCATATATATGAATGGTAACATGCAACTTACAATATTAAAGTAGAACAAGAGCGCCTAAATTGGGTAACTAGATAGCTTACTAGGGAGCAACTCTTAGTTACCATTAACAAAATGCTAATTATTGTAATTATTCTACTACCTAGCCTCCCAATCATAATAATTCACGAAAGTGCAGGTAAATTTGAGCATAACGTATTACCGAATTAAGAAAAAAATGGTAGAAATATTATCAATCATGCCAATTTTCGCAAGCTAGTCAAGATACTAATCTTTGAATACACACACACACCAATAATTCAAGATATAGTAAAATGCCTCAATCTTTATTCTAGTTTATGACCAATTTATGCTTTAGATGTCCTAATCTGGTGCTTAGTACCATGATCTAAGACATTGAAACTGAGGCCAGAAAGATGTTGTCATTGTTCATAAATACGTTTTTTATTTTTTATTCTAATGGTAATAAGAAACTATCGTCTTTTCTTGAACTTATACCATCATAACATGGAAATATTCTGAACTTAGGTTTAACCACTGACTTAGTTTGTATAGTTTATGGCATGAAAGTGGAGAATGACGAAGAGAGTGGCAGGTGGTGGCTGAGGACACAGGCTTGAAGAGCCAACAAAGTAAAAGGGAAAACAGTGGAAGAGGACCCACAACCTTTGCGGCTTGTGCCTTGAACTGCCTACAACGCGTGCTCTTCTCTTCGTCCTCTCAAAGTCCCTCCCTTACTTGGAGATGCCGTCACCTTGTCCTTTGTCCTTTAATACTTCCATCACTTTACCCTCTTGCTTCTTCTTATTATATTCCAACAAGATAAGAGTTTCCATTAAAGTACTCCAACGAACACTGCATATAACGAAACAAAGATTATATATAATTGGTAAGATCAAGTTTAATTTTACCTAGTGTTTGGCTACAAGTGGATCGAGATTACCCTCCTAAATCTAGAATCATAAATGAACAAGACACTCTCTGGATGCCTAGCTATGCACTGAAGCTGGAGACACCAAGTAAAGGAAATCTTTGTTACCGTCTCAGTCGATGTTCGACGAAAACTAAGCCCCGTAAGAAGTTTAATAGAGAGAAAAAAAAAAGAACAAAAGATCTGAGTACTCTCAGTTTCCATTTTCCTTGGATGGATCTGCATGTTATTTCCTATGTGATCTTGCTTCGTAGCTTCTTGTTTTAAGTACCATAAAACTTTAAGATCATGAGAATCTTAAGTCCCTTTCGGATCTACCTCTTTTTACATATGCCGTCTTTCTTTTTAAACTAGAATGTCTTTGTTGCATATTTCACCTATATTACCTACTCTCCTAGGTAGCTGAAGATATTGTAAACTATATGAAGTTTAACCAATCTGGCACTATATCCTGAACAAATCCTGATTAATTTATGGTATATCAGCTATACTTAGTCTTCAAATTAGTCCTAACGACATGACATATGAAAAGGGGAAAAAAGAAAAGATATATAAACCCAAAACCTGCCAATTTATGATATACATCTGGACAGGATGGGGACACACGCCGGACTAGGCCATGTTACGCATGAGCTTTTTTTATTGGGATTGAACAGAAACAAGTAGAAGACAACTGAAGTCATGCCACTTCTTCTACCTACAAATATGCGTATATGTGAGCAAGCAAACACTAGTTCATCTTCATTATTATATACCTGAGGCATGTGGATATGATATAAGTGGTTAATTCTATATTCTATATTAAGTTCTCCAGATCAGATTGGAGAATTTGAGAATTATATTATTTATTTGCGTGTTTGAGGACAGCCATGTTTTGATCCTCAAGCTTTTGAAGGAAAGCGATGTATGATGATGGAGTTTCCTTTTTACCCAATCAATTTATTATACACTTTTATGGCCCATTTGGGAGCATTTTGATCGTGATTTGCAGGGTTTCAGGGATCTTTATGGTACTTTGGTATTTTAGATTATGTATGTAAGGCAAGATCTTATATATTTTTGAGGTTGAAAGAATTTTTAAAATTAGTTTAAAAAGTCTTTATAATTTGTAATATTTAAAAAATTAAACAAAATATTATAATTTATAATATTAATTAAAATATTTTAATTAATGTTAACTTATTATCAATCAAATATTATATGAATTAATATTTTAAGATAAGTTATTTAGTTTAGTCGGTTTAAATCGGATTTAAGAATTAGGTTAACAACATTTAGTTGGTTTACTTATATTATTCTCACGACAAATTAAATATTTTGTTGACACAATTTTTAATAAAAATTTTAAAAGATGAAATTTCTTGAGGGATTAAAACTTATAAAATTTTAAATTAATTAAACCAAAAAGTAATAAATAATTCTCCGGGTTTAAAAAAAGAATAAAGGTTATTTTGTAACATATTAGTTGTTAATAAGAAATCAATGGTTATTGCAAGAATTACCCATTCAAGCAACAATTCTAAGTTTTCTCTCGAAGTGAATACATGGGAAACTCTATTTTACACTTTTGCTTCTGTTTTTGTCTGTTTATCATATGTGAACACACCCTGAAGTCAGAACAGATTGATGGTATGATATATGTCAGGAAGCTTCAATTCTGAACAGAAATGGAAATCCAACCCCTGAAAATTATTCGTACGATAGAAAAACTCTCAATCTCAAGCTCACCTGGTAAAGATTTGTAGGGTCCTTAGTGTTAACTGATCTAAGAACATGATCCCCTCTCACAAATGTTGATAAAATGTTCGCTATATGCAGCAACACATTTTTTTATTTTTTTTGGTAGAATTAACATCGATTTACCAGTTAAGTATATATTCGATTAGTGATAAATCAAATAATTAAAAACCAAAACTGCATTGGAACTGAATAAATACTCCTTAAATCAAGGGCCAGAGCTAGCTTTTCAGTATTCATTCACTTTTTCATAGTCTGCTACAGACCTTTTTTTCTGGAATATCTTGTTCAATGTCCTGCGTATTAGTTAATGTTCATTGTTCAAGAGGAACTGACATTTCTATTATTGTTTTGTAATGAAAATGAAATTGTGGTCCCACCAAAATTATACAATTATATAATTATAATCGTGGTCCCTGTGTGATCAGTTTCTCAGTTCTATATATGAAAAAGATATATACAATTATATGAACACTATAAAGTGGTGACAACTCTCTCTCTCTCTCTCTCTCTCTCACACACACACACACACACCAACATCAAAATATTACTCTTCAGGATCAGGGAACACGATGAAAGTTCCAGCTTTTTTGCCTTCCTTTCTTCACAGCCTGTCAAGCTTGAATTTTTAAGATCATGTTCATAATTTTTTAAGTGAAAGTTCATTGCTTTGTTGTTTCTCCAAATCATCGAGGGACTACTAATCCTTGGCCTTGTCGACCAGCAGGAATTTTTAGTTCCTCGCCTGCAGTGTATCCAATTTATCTTCCCCGCGAGTTCACCACAGACGCACTGCTTAGTTTTCTCCGTTCCCTGTAATGTGTTATGGAAGTTAGCTGTGCAAGGAAATGGTTGTTTTAAGTTATCTGGCTTTGTTTACTAATAAACCAGCTCATCTGCTGGTGGGATATGAAGGTGGAAGATGTTCAATGAGCTTTTTGACACAGATTTGCTATCTGGGTACTTCTTATTTCAGGTAATAACCATGCCCGTAAATTTTTTCTTCTCTTGTTCTGGCACTTTCAGATTTGGTAGTTAGTTGTTGGCTGCTTGCAAAGTCTTACATCCAGAAACTTTGACGACGAATTTTGCTAAGCATGTCTTACTGTTCCTGTTTCTTAAGGAAGTTGACCATCAGGAACAAAATATGCTCTTGTTGAGCAACATCTTCGTTTTCCATACACCATTAACAATTCACTGCAGAATGTGAAGTTCATCAGAATAGTAAATTTGAGCTGAAGTAAGAGAAGCGAGAACCTGTTCTGCACAGAGTTCCTGAAGAAGATCCAGACCGCTATTTTTTGGATATTGATTGCGCCACCAGGGTAGAGATAAAGAAACCTAAATTTCCTGTCACTACTCTCCTCAACCTTGTTCACTGTGTTAGCTACTGTTTGTCACACTTTAGGAGCTCCCGCTGCAATTTTGAACAGGCTCATTGTCCCCACGCTTTCCCCAATACCATAATTGGAACGTTTTCGAAGAGAAACTTTAATTTTTTTTCACGAAAAGCAATGGCTGTCATGCTTGATGTTTGCCTTCGTCAGATCCACTTAGAAAACAATTAAAACGATATTAGAGGAGAATTCAGTAATTTAGAAAGCTGATGCAACTGAAGTAGAGAAAGATCAGACTTTTCTTATCGTTTCTTATCGTTTTGATTGATTGGTTACACATGGCAATTTTTAGATGAAAAATGTTGGATATGACTCAATCTCAGATCTTTTCCACTAGTCTTTGTTATCCAAAAGATGTCGCATATAGGACTGGTAGAAATATTAGGGTCAACTACTGACCATATATCTGTTTCCACCTCCAGGTAGTGGCCATTCAGAAATCATACCTAACGCATTTGAAATGATAGAAGTTCTGATGTCATCATCCACTTCCATGCTCTGGTTTTCTAATTTCAGTCCCCTTTTCCTTCAGTTTCTTAGTGGGTCAATTCAGAAACTGAAACCCTGGATGTAATTTTGTTCGATTTTCATGTTTCTTAGAGACCTTGGAATTTGACCATCATTGCAGGAATGGGAACTGAGCTTGAATATGCTACTATCAATCTTCTAACAGAATCATCAAATAGCAGTGACTTTCTCGTCCATAGTGTGGACAACAGATACTATTTTTTGCGAGGCAGATCAGTGCTTAGTGAGGACCTTCAAGTTTCTGGATCATCAGAAAAGTTTATTAGCTTCTCAACAAACAAGATGCCCACAAATCGCAACGTCGAGTCCATTAAGAAGACAATGCAGATGCAAGAAGACATTTTCAAGCACCAGGTAGTTAACATAAACGTCGCGTTCATATCCAAGGTCAGCTCATTATATCTCAAAAGGGAAAATTTCACAAGAAACTTGGAACTATTTTGCAGGTACAAGAACTCCACAGGCTATACAGTGTCCAGAGGATGTTGATGGATGAGTTGAAAATGGAAATCAGTAAACACAATAGTAAACCTTGGACTCCAATGACTATTACTTCAGACATTAACCATTCTCTAATCATTAACCCGCATAATTCAACATCGCAGCACCGTTCCAGTGTTCGGTACTGTTCAAGAGATGAACATAATACAGGAGAAAGAAGAGGAAGCTGCTCCGGCGAGACCATGAAAATGGCTAGAGGATTTGATCTGGAGAGACCAGCTGAAGAAAACTTATCCACAGGAATTAGTGTAGATGATGACAAGAGAGCAGCAAGCTCCAGCTTTTACATACCCCAGAAACACATAAATCGCTGTGAAGACAGTGAAGTGGAGCTGACATTAAGCATTGGAGCCAGCTCTGGGAAGAGTTCTAAATGTAAAGACTACAGGCGTCTTCACACTCACCGAGAAGTAGGATTCATAGAGACGATGAATATGAAGGAAAATGATTCTCCAACGTCGATATTCAGATCAGAACGTGGAGAGGATTGTAGTGGACCGACAACCCCCATGAGCAGCTCCAGTGCAACGTCTGATCAAGAAAGAAAACGGCCTCATTGGCTTTTCCAAGGTTTGAGCATAAATAGGACATGACGATCATGATCAACTACTTTCTGACATGTACGTGTGAATCCTTAAAGAGTACATCTTCGACTTGGACCAACGATGAAGATACACGGTCCTTACGATCAATATCTCAAATTCAGTTGCCTTCTAATCCTAATAAATGGATCGCCGATCCACACTCTTCAGGATACGTATTAATATCGATCATTGTGTATAAAAAGGACAACTGCAAAACTGTTGGCAACAGTCATTTTCAGTTAAATAAGTTGATAAACATGGCTAGCTAGCTTCTGTGTCCATGCAACTGGAAGACACTTTTACCTGTACATAATAGATGTGTAAAGGCAATTCACTGGAACTTACACTAGGGCATTTCCTAAATCCGTAAATGTACATTTTCGCATGCAAAGATTCGATCCTGTTGCCCTCTTATGTAGCTCCTAACTTTTTGGAGAATTATAAGGTTAAATTATATCATGTTACATCATCAAGTTGAATGTTTCTTCTTTTTGTGTCGATGAATTATAAGGGTAAGTTATATCAGATTACATCATCAAGTTGAATGTTTCTTCTTTTTGTGTCGATGAATCGTAATCATCTACACCAATGAGCCAAAGGCCCGTTGGTCATTTTCCTCGTACAAAAGCCTATTTGAACAAGTTAAACCCAATGAAATAGAACCCACCTTGGGAAATAAATTGTCCCACTTGAGAGTTCCCTCTAGTTTCTTGTCATATTACATCACAAACTTGTTCACCTGCAAATGTTGAACTGGAAGAGAAGGGCTCCAGATTGAGGGGAACAGATCTTCTATTCGGTTGATCTGTTCCCTCTGTTTCTGATAGATTTCAACCATCTAATTTATTGCAATGAATAGATAGAATCTGTTATGAACAGGGAAGAATAGAGTAGGCGGAACAAAAGATGTGTTCCCAGGTTGAGAGATCATAGGCCACAATTTTCTCACTTCCCGAGTTTGTCACCTACCGTTTTGTTAATTTGTCATTAATTTGACAGTTTTTGTTGTTTTTATTATAATGATGGTATTAATATACAAGCACATCAGTATGCTATTATTTGGTAATGTATGGACTACTACGAGATCAGGAAACCAATCTGTAGCTATGATGAGACAGAATCGCCGGAGCAGTCATAAAGGTCTGCCGAAACTTCCTCTGCACCCGAAGAGCGAACTATGGATTCATCATTGGGACATTCTGCGACAATTTTTTAACAAGGGAGTTTCGTCGACCTTTATTCTTGTTTTTTCCTCTTCTGAGTTTCAGCAAACTTGTATATTAACTATTTCACTTGTGAACTCTTACAAGTTACAACACACCACGATCATTCATACAATGTTGATGTTGTTTAGGAATGTGAACTGCACCTAGTATCATGGCTGTGCATGTCATTATACTCATCAAGATATGACTGACCCTACCTACAAAAGCTATCACTGTTGGCTCACATAGTTTCCTGGTGGAATAATTATGGTTCGAGTGTAGAACTTTTGGCATTTCATATCCAAACTCCAATGCATGCATGAACATACATATCCTCTCCAACGAAGAAATAGAGTTGTGTTGTTTATAAATAGTGACAAGTGATTCGATTCGTATGCAAGAAGCAAAAATGGTTATGTTTCTTGCTCCTCTTTCCTTCGTTATTGCCACGGTATAAGAAATTGAGAGATAGAAGTACTCTACTAATGCAAGAAATGCAAAGCTCTAAAAGGTATAAACTTCTAAAAAATGACATTGTTTAAGATATAGATTTCCATTGTCTAAATCTAAATCCAAGCATTTCCAACTCAACTTTTTCTGCAAAAAAGACAAAACAAGACGGACAAATATAACAGTAATATAGCTTAGCATACTTCTCTAATCAAAGAGTGAGAATCCCATGTCGTCATCACTCTCCTCCTTCTCCTCCTTCTTTTCCTCAGCAGGAGGTGCCTCAGCTGCAGGTGCTGCACCTCCTGCCGGAGCAGCCGCAGCTCCCCCACCACCGATGAAAGCTCCGCCTCCAACAGCGCCGATAATCACCTATATCATATAGAAATGGATTCCATACTCAAGTCACAATCTTCTGAAAAATGATTACATACCCATGATAACATTTGACTCATTCCATTCAAAAATCGTTTATTTGCTTCAAAACAATATATCTACAACACTAAGATACAAATGGGTACTAACTAATTTCATAGTATAAAAGAAAATGAAACTTAAAAAAAAAACCTGAAAAACGGCAGAAGATGGAGTAATGAGAGAGAAAGAGGACTGAACGCCCCCGGAAGAGTCAGCGGCGAGAGCAGTCCTAACGAGTTTTCTCTGCAGCTCGAAGGTGGACGAGGCGGAGGCCTCCAGGTCGCCAGAGTGCTGCTTTGCGGTCCACTCACCGCCGGAGGATCTGCAAACGAACGTGAACACTCCCATTTCAAGGGTTTAGGTCTCTGAAGAGCTTCTATTGATGCGATCGGAAGGAGCAGACACGGACGGCCTGTGAATTAGGTTTCGTGAGCTATTTATGTCAAAAACCCTCATAGGGTTTCTGCAATTCCATTTATGCCCACGACCACTGGAACTCTTTTTTCTTTCTTTTTGTCAAAAAATCTTTTTAAGTAATATTGAGTTGGTTTTAATGGAATAAAAAGTAAAATTAAAAAAAATAAAACGGATAAGTAATGAATGTTATCCATAAGACTAGCAAGTGATTACAACATATTTATCAATAAATATATTCTTTAAAGACTTAAATGAAAGTTAATTTTATTTTAAATATCGTATGTAAAAATAGAAATATAACAAATAATTTTATATTTTAAAAATAAAATTTTTAAATTTTCAATTATTTAAACTTTTTTAGGTATCTTACATATTAATTGGCCCGCCTGTGGAGTGGTGCGCCAGTTGGACCTTCCGAGAGGTGTGCTCGCTTGACCCACCTACGGGATTTCCTCAAATAAAAAAAAATCTTACGTATTTAAAATATTTTTGTTTGGGCTAATTTAATAATAAAAATATAAACAAGATTTTAAACGCATATCTCGAAAAAAAATATTTTTTAAAGAGGTCTTCTTTGAAATTATGTTAATTATTTTATTAAATATTTAGTCTTTAACATATTTTATTAAAAGTACGTTAAAAAATTGTTAAATTTCATTTTAAGTAGTAAATTTAACAAATATTTCAAAGATATATAAAGCATCTGTCTCAATAATTTTCATATATATATTTTTTGTTAAATTAATTTGTTTTAAACTAACTTATATATTACAAATAATTTTGTTAGATTATTAATATATTAATTGAGTAATATTTATCTAACTAGTATTAAAGAAACATAACATTTTTAAGTCATATAAAATAAAAACAAAATCTTGATCTTATCTTGAAAACAGAAAATTTGAAATAGAAAAAACTAATTAAACAAATTCCTAAAAACTATTTAATATGTTTCAGATAGCAGATTAAATAACTGTGGCAGTAGTCATGAACATGGTTCAAAATTTAAATAAAAAAGATGATGATGAGTCGCTAGGACTGCCCAATCTATCCACTAGGCAAATGACCAGCAGGCAGCAGCAGACAATGGAATTCATGCTGCTCAGCAGTAGACAATTCTAAGGCCAGTTAAATTCTCAAGAGCACTGTATCCATGTCAACCCCAAGGCCATTCACCTGATGCATTTTAGTCAACCCCGCACGCCCAGTTGGCCATTGAGAAGGAAAGTGAGTCCAAAGTCTCAGGTTCGAGTCTCAGCAGCGGCAGTGTGGGAGTTCATACAATGTGGTGACTCCTTGTACGCACTGAGCACTGGGCCGCCTTTCCGAAAAGCTGGCTGGGATCAGACCGTGATTTACCTCCCTCACACAATGTCGGGTCGGAGTGTGGGGACGCCTAGAGTGGGCGTTCCACCTTTTGAGTCCAAGCTGATGCATTTTACATGATGCCAGACGTGAAAGATTCATTGGCAGATGCGTCATATGGAACAGTGAAGGACGATGTCAGAGTTAACCCTTCAGGAAATTCTGTATACATCCACCAACTGGCAAACCAAGATACATTTTCCAGAGGAACAAAATGTTAGGGATAGATCTTTCTTGGTTGCCTCATTTAGTAATAAACTCAGTAAATTAAGTTGGAAAATACAGCATGCATGCATTGAAAAAAAAAAAGCCATGATATATGACAAATACTTCTCACTTAACGAGGTATATACAGTAGTTTCTCATGAAATTCATGCACACACGCAGCAATCATCAAAAGACTTATATATGTCACAAGGAAGAAAGGTTGATGTAGTGTCAGGTAGAGTCTTGCAGTCATACATCAGAATAACAAACGGCACCGTGAAAATTTTGATCACTATATTTTGAGATCAAAATGAGAGATTGATCACCAAAGTAATCATAATTATTCACAGATTCAGAGCCTTAAGCAGTTTATCCCTTAGGAAAAGCTACAAATGTTTCTATCAACATCCTTGGTGTCTTAAATGTAAAAGTGATAAACAATTTCTCCTATTGGAGATGCAAGAAACTTGAAGTGCATTAGACTACAATGTTGAGATAAATAATACCATATCAAACTTGTGCGATAAGTTTCTGAAAAGATCTCAATGTAGCGATAAGGGTAAATTCAATTATCTGATTCATATCAATTGTCTGAACTGCACTTCCACGAGTAAATACAATATCATGGTTCTGACTCTCAGGTTTTCCTTCTCCAAGTTTCGGATTACCAGGCAACTTTAATGAGTAAATTTCCTCCACAATTGGAAAAATAAATAAAAAGGGCAATAATCAAATATCTACTTAAAAACTTTACATGATTGCAATGCCACCATCACAAAATTTAATTAATAGGGCTACAACAAAAGGTACTTACCATGTAACACTTGCAGCCCATTAGCCCCATTAACCTAATTGGGTTTTATAGTTCAAAAGCTCCAAAGTAAAAGCTTTGGAAAAAATTTGAACATGGAGATTGTAATGGGACATGAAGAATAATGCTGATTTTCAAGGAAGTATGTGTCATATAGTATTTTGGGTTTACGAGAAATCAAAAGTAACTTCTTACTGTATGTTAGGTGCTAGAGGAAAAAGTCCGCTTTGGTAGCTAAACAATGCATTCAACTGGCTTAGATCAAACTCGAGGCATAAACAAGCAAGCCCCTAAAATCCCACCTTCCAAATTGGCTTTTAGGGCAAAAGGTGGAACTGAAAAAACAATTGCTAAATAAAAGGCAATAAAGTTGCTAATTTAGAGTAAATTTCACAAGGAAAATAGTTTGCAGTACAGGTGCTAAGCTAGAGGAAAATGAAAAACGAGTTGAAGTTCTACATATAAACTTGAAATTCTAAATGCATGGAAAATTTGACTGTAAAGGTCTAGAGGCAAATGCAAAAAAAAAAAAAAAAGTACGGTTACAACTTATATCACACCTAAACCATACAATTGTAAATTTTGGAATATTACAGAAGGCAGGTTATGTGTCATGCTGAACATGACCTTGAAAACTAAATGAATAAAATTTTGTTTACTTAATACTAATCAATATTGACAACGACTGTAAACAACAGATGAGAATGAAGAAAGACACAAACCTTATCTTTTTCGTTGATATCAGCTTTCACAAGCTTGGCATAGAAATCTCTCTGCACTTTACCATCCTTGAGACATTCAATATCATCAATAAAAGCAACACGAGGAGGTTCATTTCTAACATCACAAGTATAGTGTATATCAGGCATATTGCACATAATAAAGTATTTCAAGAAGAAAATAACCAAAAAGAACACAAGAAAGGTTGAACACTCTAATGTGATGACAAGAGGAAAATGAGATGAAATAAGAATTGGGAAACTAAAAAGAGATTGAAAAACAACATTTATTGGGGCTAAGAAGCTAGAGCTCACCTTTGCATCAGAAGTGCAATATCAGCTGCCTCAGGTTTTTGCTCCTCTTTCTGTTTTCCATATATTTGACATGTTACCACACATGTAAACTTTAAGTCAGCCTGAGCTCGAGGCTCGCGAGAGAACCCAAATCCCTTCATATCAGTTGCATCATCGCTAGGAATGGCAGCTTACAAATCTGATGTTAGCCCAGTGCATAAACAAGTCATTTACCATATCTCAGTAAACTAACAATCATATTCGTGAAAACCTTACCTCCACCAGTTGCTATTTCCAAATAGGCTTGAAGCATAATGGCTTTCCTATAGAACATTATCCCGCCAACTGCAATTGGAAAATATATCAACTTGGAAAGATTGAACAACTAATAGAAAGGTATATATTCACTTAATTTAACATAAAATGAAAACTGGGAAAAAGAATAACAGGTGAAGGTACATATGAACAAAAAATTAATAAAACAAGAAAATAAGGACTTGCAAAAGTCTTCCTCTCTGCTTTCCAAAAAGTACAAAGTGCAAACAATAATGGCCCAACACTTATGCTGGTTGACAATCAATAAACCCAACAACAATGTTTGGACAAGTATATAATGTGCAAAAGGGAAGACACAAAGAGGATAGGTGAAATCATTTACCAGATCTTGTCAATGTTTGTCCCCTGTAAGAAGCCCAAAATCGGAGTTCAAGAACATCACTAGGACTAGCAAAGAGCTCTGTATCTAATGCATTTTCATCACGCCCAATTCAAGCAAGAAAATTTCTCCATTCATCTGCAACAGAATATGAAAAGAAAAAGAAAAATCAGACTGCAGGCAATTGAAAGAAAAGTACGGTCCAAGCTACAGAGTCAGACTTGTAAAAATCAAATTAATATTGACATCTGGCTTACAAGATTCCAAGATTGATGATCAAATGATTAACCAAATAAAAAGTACTCTCAAACTTAAACAAATAGGGTGAAGCAAGAAACAGAATTGTGAAAGTAAAAGGATGAGGAGGAACAAAAGTGCTTATTGAAGAAGAAACCTACCTGTTGTTGAGTGGAACATGTAGAGTATTCATAAAAGACCCAGGAAACTCCTCGAAGATTTTGTGGACAGCCTCAAGAGATCGAATCTGCAATCATTACAAATAGTGACTCTTTGTAGAACAGAACTGTTGGAATGTTAAGGAAAACAACAAATGTTGAAAGCCAAATCAGAAAGGTGGTAATAAAGGAGAAAGAAACTACATAAAAATTGCACCAAATTAATGTAGAAGGATCAATTAAAATAACTTCCTTCCCCGAGGCGATCTCTAGCTCCCAGTAAGAATTCATAAACAGCACAAGTAACTACGTGCCATTATGCTATATTCAAGTCCATAATATACTAACCTCATCTTCTTGATGAGCTGACAACCCCATTTTTGAATTTGTGCTCCTCCGGGACTTGTCATCTGTATAATCAGAGAATAGGGTAGTGTTGTTTGTGTTGGCATCACTAGGATCTGATAACACCAGATCAAAGTCACAGTTTAGGATGTTCTTCTCCACAAATCCAAGCTGCAAGCACAAAGACATAAAAATACCTCCTTATTTGTTCATAGACATAATAATTTAAGTTAATAACTACAAAAAAAAAAAAAACTAGAATTACAAAGACAGTTACCTTTGTAATTCTAGTTTACAAACAATAACTGCAAAGGCACCAAGTAATAGAGACGATAACATACACCTTCACAAACAACAACCAAAAAGGCACCAAGTTACCCTAATATAGCACAGGATATCAACTTCAACCCAAAAAAGACTTCTTTAAAGATAAAGACTACATATATAGAAAATCAAATGGAAAGAAAGATACGAAAATGAGCAAGTGAGCTTATATCTCGAGCGACTTTCATAGAGTCAGAACTTCTGCAAGTAACATGAGTTGGAATCTGGTAATCCAATGATCCGATTACTGTCCATTCCCATTTCTGAAAATTACAGATCCCACATCCTAACTCAAGCACCCATGTTCATAACTATACATAAACATACATGATACACACAAAAAATACTAGTAACAAATCCATGTAGGGATCTGCAATTCATATCCTTCCTCTGAACAAATCCTAATCAGACAAAAAGCACCAAATCTCAAACATGCCCAATCGAGACAAGAAAAGGGAGATTCGAGAGAATTGACTCACCGAGTCACTGAGTTGGAATCGTCAGTTGGGAGAGAGATCACGAGAGCCTACCACGACTGAAGATTGGAGACACAGGGTCAGAGATCGAGCGGAAGAGGATTATATGGGGCATGGATGATGGATGCAGCATACATATATTGGTATATCAGAGATGCTTCATTGGTTGGATTGGATTTTGAAGAGGAAGCTGTAATAGTTGCTCAGGAGATTCCAGAGGGATCGAGAAAGTAGAGTGAAATATTGGGGTTGTTCGATGATGGGAATAAATTGGGACCATTGCCTCACAAACTACTGATTTACCACATCCTTCAATCCAGTTTACAGCTGCAGCTTTCTTGTCCGAACAGAAATTACCTAGATAATCAATGAATAACAATAACATAACCACCCAACCGGGTATAATAAATAACATAACCACTCAAGAAAAACGAGTTTAATACCAGATAAGCCAATGACATCCATGCCAAGGAATTCGGTTTGAAGAAAGTCGAGGACATTTTGACCAGCTTTTGAAACCATGTTCATGCCCATTGCATCGCCAGTGCTGCACCTAAATCTCGTATAAAGATTTATTCCCGCAATTGAGTATTGAATGCTTTGGAGTCTCCTAAACCTACTTGACCCGACCACATCCCCTTGTACATTTGAGCTAAAGATCATAACAAGAAGCAAACCGAAAAATCCTAATTTTATTTCATCAATAATAGAAACTAAACCGTTAAAAACGACAAATAAGGCATTGAAATTGCCAGGGTTCTCCAAGAAGAACTTCAATTCAACGGTTCTTTTTGTCGATCCAAATCTAACAACAGGCGCTCTTGTCATGCCATCCCTCAACACCGTGTTTGTAGCACCACCCAAGACGCATATCGCCTTACACGCTCTGTTCGTGCTAGTAGATACTTTGGTTGGTCTGAAAATGGTAGAGGATAACACTTCAATATCTATGTAAAGTTTCATTCTCAATTCAAGTCTCTACTTGTAGAAATTATAAAATAAAAGATATACCCTAATGAGTGTGTGAGATGAGTTTGATTTATTCTAACACATGATCCGTCTCTTTTTATGAATGTGAACTTCAGGGTCGTGTAATTGTAAAAAATAAAATCAATCAAGATAAGATATGAAAATAAAGTCTTAATTAAGCTTAGCTAAGTAAAATCCAAACTCTAACAAGATAATTAAAGAATTCAACTCTATGTTTTGTAAGATGACATAAACAAAACATCCGGAAATAAGCATGATATTATACTACTATAACAAAATTCACTTAAGAATACTCTATGCATAGTGATACCATTTATTCCGATTTAGAGTGTCAAAGTATCTCAAAAATATCCCCAGCACTCTTTATAAATTTCTTTCTACTGGCATAACAAGAATCCATTATATAGTGTTATGCTTGATCTGAATTCAAGAGTTTAACAGACTTGTGTGTACAAGGCAAGACTGAAATTGAAGAAATTTTCTTTTTGTGCTCCAAAGCAAGTCCTCGGAATCATGAATTTTCATTTCCTTTCCTGAATGATGTCTTGACAATAAAACACTAACATTTGTTCTATGGTACGATGATAGGCAACATGTGATATAAAGATCTTGGCAAATGAATGGAACCTTCAAAGTTTTCAAAGAGATTGGTACATAGCACACATCCGTTGATACATCTTAATGACTGTTATTAAAGAATACAATTCCTGATATATGTACAACAAGATCCTTTATCCTGAAAGGAATAACA
>JANKOE010000008.1:1793924-1830498 GCA_026284465.1 Erythroxylum citrifolium
ACCGTCGTCGAGGTCCCAAGCGTCGTTGGAGGCTCGTGCAATGAAGGACTGAACAAAATCGATGCCAAAGAATCCAACCAGATAGATGGACGACGCGATGAGGGAGACAATGGCGTCAATCTCCTCGAGAGTGACAAGGTGGAGGGGAATGGAGTTGTGGATTTTGGAGTAAGAGGAGGTTCACTGGAGAAGAGAAAGGAAAGAGCTTTGAAGAGAAAGCTGTAATAGTTACTCAGGACATTCAGAGGGATCGAGAAATTAGGGAGACCTTCATGGTTTCCGCTTCGAATGAGTTGTATGACGGCGGTAGTTAGTTATATTGGTTAATGGGAACAGGTCTTATGACAAGAACATAGGAAGTATTAAATTTCGGATTTCGATTTACATTTGTTGCGTGATAATGCAATATCCTCATTTTTGTATAGTTTTGGTTCACCAAATAAAAGAATACCTTGGTAATACTAATACATCATACTTTCCATGACATTATATGAATCAATTACATGATAAGTAATTAATAATTTTGATTATTTTTTTAATAGGAAAAACAGAAACATCAAGGACAAAGAAATGTTAAAATTCTAACCCAAGCTGACAAGCTTGCCCCGTACACCCAGAACCTACAGGCCTTTCTCTATCAGCGACATTACAGAAAGATTAATCTAACGATAAAATATAATATAAAGAAGTAGGACTAGCGTCCCAACTGTGGTAGTTTGCATGGAATAACGATACCCTTGCTAATAAATGAGCCGCCTTATTAGCAATTCTACGTATCCATTGAAAGAACAAATGAGAGAATTGTCTCTTAAGCGTTTGACAATCAAATGCCAACATTCCGATCTCTGAAAAGCATATAGAAAAAGTTTGAATAACTTGAATCGCTAACAAGCAATCCGATTCTAGGAGCAACTATAAACTTGCCCCCTGCATCTCGAAACACAGCAGCAAAAGTTTTTTTAACTATTGTTATTTTTTTTAATAGTTATTGAAATGTATACAATGAAGAGAGTGATATATTTCGTTATGTTTTAGTTTTAAAATATATTTTATTTTTAAAAGTTGGGTTATATTTTATATTTTATTTATTTATTTATTTATTGTAATTTTATTTACCTAATTATTTAGTGTGTCAGCTTTACTTTTTTAACTCTTTAATCTCCATAAGGACGCTCCTAATATTTTATAGGCATAAGCAAAGTAAACAAAATCATATTTTTGCCTATTTTAGGACCCTCATATATAATAAAAATAAACAAAATATGGCATTTTTTGTTGTTCTTTACGATGTCAAGAGTAAACCCTATTTTGTTTCATTTATTTTTTATAAGGATAAAAAATAGGTTATATTTATCATTTATAAGGATGGGCCCTAGGCAGGTGCCCTCCCTGTCCAGGACAAGCCCTGACTTACACCACTTTTTTGTTGTCATATTTACACGTGGGTCTACCGAAAATAACCTCTCTATTAAGTAGGGATAAAGTTGTGTACTATCAGACTTTTTCAGACCCCATTTTATTGTGAGATTTCGAACTATGTGTGAAGATGATGATAAAATGTATACATCTTCTTGAATATTTTTTAATAATAAATATTGTGTGAAATACAAATTTGTTATACACTTTCTTATTATATCAGATCAAATAATCTCAAGTATGGACTTGGCAAGGCAACTCAACCGCTAAGCAGGAGAAGAGATGATAGGAACATGGGCAAAGTCTTGTATTTAATGGTAAAGCATGAACAAAGCACAACCTTTTGGCTTTTATGGCGATGCATGAATGATGGGCAGTGGCCTACACTAATACCGTTTCTTCCCCTTCGTTTCATTTTCCATTGCTTTCCTAACAAATCGGAACTCAGCATTCTACACACCATCACCTGCCATAAATTTCTAGTCTTTCTCGGATCATCTCCCTGTCGCTATCACACACAAACAAAGAAAAGACGATTTTTTTTTGCTAGTTTCTAAATATTAACCAGGATTCTCTTCTCAATTCTGTGATTTCTTTTTCTCCATAAACAAAAGGATATGTATTTGTTTATGTGGTCCAAGTGATACACACGGATTCTACATGCATTACATAACAAAAGATTCCAATCCCAGCAAATTCCACCTGTAAAACTTGTTGATGAACTCATAAAGGTACCAACTTTTTCACTCTAGCTCCTACCTTTTTCGCCATCTTTCGTTTCTTTGTTTAATTGTTCTGTTTACATAAATTAACAACAGTTCCTAACACCCAGAATGCTAAAAGAACAAAAAGATTAATTTTTCAGATTGGTGATGCAATAAAAGCAGGTTAAGTTACCTCCCTTTTTCGTCAACGATTCGCTTAGAAGTTTTATTTCCTTTTCCTTACTGTCATCTGATTTATTTTCATGGAAGGAATCACGAGTTTTGCTAGCTTTTTCCCTTCCTATGAATGTTATAGCTGTAAATGCTGGTGAGGACAAAAATAAAAATAACTCTTCTTTCGTAACATTCTCATTAAATGTACAGTAGAAGCGAAAGGAAGCAGAACTTAACAATGGATTTATAACAAATATTTTTAACCAAAACCCAGACACTAATCCAGTATTATCTTGTCGGAATTATTTTTTCTGACGCTGTGATTGATAGGAATTTAAGAAAGATTGGATCTTTAACAATGTTATTGTCCATAAATGGTAACAGCAGCTATTGAGTTCTTCTGGGGTGTAGCCTTTTGTTGCCGTTAGTGATAAGCACGCCTGGCACTAGTAATTATTCCCTCCAACGCCTCTCTGTCTGTCTCTCTCTTTTAGTTTCTCTCTCTAGACTTCATTTGGTATTAGACGTATTGTTATTCTTCTTCTTGCTTTTCTCTCCTTTAGCCCCACTTTCCTCTCACTCGGTCTCTCTCTCTCTCTCAACTTTTCTATTTTCCACCTCTTTCTAGCTTTTTCCTTGTCACGAAGAACACTTCCGATTTGAATGATCCTCTCTTAATCGTGTTCTTTAGATTGGATCTGGGTCGCTCCTGTATTGGATTATCTTCTCAGAGAGCAGGTACTTTTGTTCCATGGTTGCCAATTTTCGCTTTTTAATCAATTTTCAGTTCTTTTGGATTCTAGATTTTTTCATTTTTTGAAGTAACTTCTGCCTTATCCAATACCGCCCGTTATGGACATCCGGTGCTCGTGGAACTGATATATGGGATTTTTGTTTGTAATGAAATTTTGTTCTTTCGGTCTTCTTATTGTTCAGTTTGCGTGTTTTACCGATTTTTTTTGATCCGGTTCGAAGATTGGTATCTGAGCCATGCGGCTGACCTTTTCTTATGACATTTTGATAATGAGCCATACTCTCTTAATTATGGTTGTATTGCATGACAACGCTTTAGAAATCGCAAAATATCTTGTTATGTTTAGATATTTTACTATTTTATTGTGTTCAATTGTTGCCTTCTGCTTTTGCTTTGGTTATCGTTCCAAAATCTTTCTGGCCGGACTTGACTTCTTGATGTACTGTCTACGTGGTTTGGTTGATTTATGTAACTACATTGTGTTGGGTGTTTAAGAGTCATATATTTGCTGGTTTTTGCCAACAATTGGCTGGTTGTGGATCGTTTTCTCCGCTCACCGTTGTTAACGACCCATTGTATCTGATGCAAGGAACCAATTAGATGGGTAGAAACTGAAGAAGTAGGTGGGTAATGGAAACAGTCGTTAGGCTGATTATCAGGTGTTTAGTGTCATTAGACAAGGTATATCTTAATTTTTAAGTTTGGCATCCGTTGTATTACTAGCAGAAATGTGGTTCTACAATTTCAAGGAAAGGTCTTTCTGTTGATTCTTATGGAAAATTTAGTTCTGGGATACTCTTTGGAACTAAGGAGTTTAGAAGGGGACTAATTCTAACAAATCAATGAGTTAAAGAATTATTAAGATAATGCCAGATTCCTACTGACTGATGGACAATATTTCCACACTCAGGTACTGATTATATCAGGATTTGATGACTTTTTTGGGTTCCTTTTGTGGATTCCCTTTGTTATAGGATTAGTCCATAGATATTAATGCGCATCTCAGTTGTTGGCTAAAATTTGTTCGGTACATCCATGTAAATAACCATAATAATTTGGGAAATATGCAATTGTGAGCAGATGTTAGACACATTGCATAATTTTCAGTAGATAATGGTGATTCAGAATAAAAGAAACTCAAGCCTTTCATTGTGTTAATTAAAATTCTAGCATCGCTCATATTATATTAACAATATTTTGTCCTAGTATCATGATAATATTCCATAGCCTAAGTTTGACTACTTCTAAAGTTCCTACTTAGCAATTAATCAAGAACATGATGTATCCTTATGGTTCAAGTTTTGTTATTCAGTAATTTATTCTATTTAAAAGATTGTGTTATATATGCCTAGTTCTGAAGTTTGTGTCAGAACATTCAATTGATGATGCCAGTTCCATTTCAGAATTATTCTTTCTCCGACACTTGCTCGAAATTGTGGAAATCCAGATAGCATAATTGGATCAGGACCATGGCAGTTTCCATGAGAGATTTAGATCCAGCTTTTCAAGGCGCTGGACAGAAAGCGTATCCTTTGCTCATAAATTCAACAGCAACAGCATCTTTCAATTTGTTGTATTGTGCTTTATCAGTTTCTTATCCATTTTCTCTTACATGTTTAAGAAGTTAAAAGACCAAGGTTGTCAAGGCTAATATTATCTAATCTTTTGATGTGTGAAGTTGTGTTTGATCTTTCATATTATTGTTTCCTTCACGAAAATTCTTTAAAATAAGTGGACTTGAAATTTGGAGGATTGAAAACTTTCACCCTGTTATTGTCCCCAAATCTTCTTATGGGAAATTTTTCACCGGAGACTCCTATATCATTTTGAAGGTTGGCCATCTGTTCTTTTTCTCTTCTCTCTCTCAATTCACACAAATATCATGACTGAGAATGTGCTTTTGGAATTTGGTTCTTTCTCCCACTTATATCATCTAGACTATGCTTTCTATTCAAGGGTGTCTCTATTGTACTTTACAGACTGTGGCTTTGCTGGTTTGGTGATTTTATAACTTTGACTTTAATTCCAATTTAGTATCCGTGTCTTTAATTTTCTTTGATACGTGGAATGTCTTGACACAGAATAATTTATGTTTTGCTGCTATCTTTTGCTGTAGACAACTGCCCTCAAAAGTGGTACCTTGCGTCATGATATTCATTATTGGCTTGGTAAAGACACTTCCCAGGTAAGCTGCTGTTTTCTAGATTCTTGATGCTTGAGCAAATTGGAATCCTGTCATTTTCTTTTCAGCCTTATATCGACAGACCTCTTAAATAGGATGAAGCAGGTACAGCAGCCATCAAAACCGTTGAACTTGACGCAGCTCTTGGAGGCCGTGCTGTACAATATCGTGAAGTACAGGGCCATGAAACTGAGAAGTTCTTATCTTACTTCAAACCATGTATCATACCTCAAGAAGGTGGTATCGCATCTGGATTTAAACATGCTGAGGCTGAAGAACATCAAACAAGGTTATTTGTTTGCAGAGGAAAACATGTCGTCCATGTAAAGGAGGCAAGTCTGTGGAATTGACTTTTATATTGGTAAAGTTATTCCTCAATTTGTTTTGTACCCCAATTTTATGTTCCTACTTTCTGGTTTTTGGAGACAGGTTCCTTTTGCTCGACCATCACTTAACCATGACGATATTTTCATTCTCGATACCAAGTCAAAAATTTTCCAATTTAATGGCTCTAACTCTTCCATCCAAGAGAGGGCGAAAGCTCTAGAGGTAGTCCAGTACATTAAGGATACTTATCATGATGGAAAATGTGATGTAGCTGCTATTGGTAAGAGTAGTAGTAAATAGAGAAGCTCCATGAAGATAGTTGAACTGTTTACTTTTGGTCTAATTGTTCCTTCTTCATATAGAGGATGGAAGATTGATGGCTGATGCTGAATCTGGAGAATTCTGGGGTCTGTTTGGCGGCTTTGCTCCACTTCCAAGGAAAACAGCTGATGATGATAAGACTGCTGAGATTTTTTCTACTAAACTTTTTGGGTAACATATTGACTAAGTTCTGTTTATGTTTTTGCAGTAGGATGATGCATTGACATGTTACTTTTTATATGAAAACTTTTGGTCATTCATAAGGATATCATCCTTGATTTTCTTTCACTTTTTGTCTCATTTAGTGAGGTGTATCCGAATGTAATATGACCAATAATACTAATGTAAATTTGTCTCTTTCTTCTTCTTCTTCTTCAAAATGTCTGCGTAAACTAAACAATTTATCTATCAATACACTTTTGTATTATGTATTATTATTACAATTTAGCAGTAGAAGTAAAATTTCAAAGAATAACTCATTTATGAATCTCTCTCTTTGTAGTGGAGTAAAAGTGTAAAGCCGTATATCCACATTTTCTTTTCTTTTATTTTTCTGAAGTCATAGTTGAGTTTGCAGACATTGAGATTGCCTGCCTGATTGTAGAATATTGTAGTTCTGAGATATATTTTTCCTTTCAAGAATTGAGAAGGGACAGGCAAAACCTGCTGAGGTGGATTCTTTGACAAGGGAATTGCTGGACACAAATAAGTGCTATATTCTAGATTGTGGGCTGGAAGTGTTTGTATGGATGGGGAGAAATACTTCTCTTGATGAAAGAAAGAGTGCAAGTGAAGCTGCAGAAGTAAATTTTAATTCTTACTTCTGAATCATGTGCATTATTGAACATTTGTTATCATTTTAGTAACGAGTATTATTGAACTTATCAGGAATTAGTTTGTGCTGCTGATCGACCAAAGTCCCACATTATACGTGTAATTGAGGGATTTGAGACTGTGATGTTCAGGTCAAAGTTTGAAGCATGGCCTCAGACTGCTGATGTTCCTGTCTCTGAGGATGGTAGAAGCAAGGTTGCAGGTTTGTAATTGGAATTACTTTGGAAACTTCAAAATTTTTCATTTTGCAAACTTCAAAATTTTCATTTTGCTTCCTCCACGAGAGCTTTCTACTTTATTAAGACTGTCATCTCTTCCTTGTAAGTTATATTAGTATATGCCTTTTTTTCTTAACTACTTAATTGATCGAACCCTTAATGTAATTTCAATTTTGTTAAGCTTATTGTTTTGCATTGATTTTGTTTGTAGCACTTCTAAAACGACAGGGTGTTAATGTCAAAGGTTTGCTAAAAGCTGCTCCTGTGAAAGAAGAGCCTCAACCATATATTGATGTCACAGGAAATCTGCAGGTCGATCCATGATTCATTTATTTAATTGACTCAGATCCTAAATCTCACTTCTTTTATATAATTTTTTATTTACAAAAGGAAATTTCCGAAAGAGCAGCCTGAGGTACTTATCTTTGATAGATCTATTGTACTTGTCCTGAATCCGGCTTTTCCCAAATGCACAGTACAATCAGAAGTGTGAAAGATAAATTGCATGCATGATAGAGAGAGGAATACTCCTTAACTTACTGAAATGAAAGCATGTGATTTGTATGACAGGGACTATCATTTTATAAGTAGGGATGATAACAATCCAAAAAAAAAAAAAGAAAGCAATTCACAACAGATGTACTAATTATTAACAAACTGATTAATGGGAACCATAGGAGAGTTTTCATATAACAGCATGTTCTCGAACACAACTAGGTTGTTTTTGTGAATTTAAGAAGTTTATAATTGATGTTCAAATGCATTCTCTCTAAAACAACATTTATACCTGGGAAAGTTACTTCAATTTTATGAGCCATTTTTGTAATTTATACTGATAGTAGAAATTTGTTGCAACAGGTTTGGCGTGTTAGTGGCAATGAAAAGACTCTCCTTCCTGCTTCAGATCAATTTAAGTTTTATAGTGGAGATTGCTATATTTTTCAATATTCATATCCAGGAGAAGACAAGGAGGAAATTCTTATAGGAACATGGTTTGGGAAGAAGAGTGTGGAGGTGAATTTCTAGTTTTTCAACTAACCTCCTTTTGATTATGAACTGCCTTCAACCTTTCTCCCAACACGAGAGAGAGAATAAAATGAGTCCGTTAAAATAGTTCTTCGTTAGCCTGATGTGTCTGTTGCTAGTAGAAAAGAATTAGGGTTGTCTAGTACTTTCTGCATTACCTTTAATTGTTGAGGCATCTTCATTTAATATTTTTCTTGATGTTTCTTGCACATTTCTCTTTTATCTGTCACAAAATTTGCATTTGAAATTATATAGATCATTTCATTTTGGAAATATCTTTTGATCAACATTTGAGCGGTTGATTTAGTTAAACTGTAGAAAGCACAAATTTTCATCAGATATTCAATTTGCTCCTGGGTGTATTTTGAGTGCCAATCAAATTGGCGCATTCGTCCTTGTTGGTGTAGTTATCCGTCCAGGCAAAGGCGTTTGGTTATTCTTCTTGGTAGTTTGTAGAGAGGAAAATTATTTGTTTTGCTGATACCAGAAACTAATTTCTATTCTCTTGGACCTTTGTACCTTGTGAATCTTTATAGCTGTCATACAACCTATGCATCTTAGTAGTCATTTACTTGTTGGCACTTGGTGTTACGAACTGATTATGAGTTTCTCTTGAAATAGAATGAAAGAGCTTCTGCTATTTCACTGGCAACCAAGATGGTTGAGTCGCTCAAATTTCTGCCAGCCCAGGTTGCCTTCTCTTCCAGAGACTGCTGTTATTGTGATCATGTTGTTATATTTTTTCTTGAGTTGGTTCTGATTCTATATTATATTAATCATAGGCTCGCATCTACGAAGAAAATGAACCAATTCAATTCTTTTCAATTCTTCAGAGCTTTATCGTTTTTAAGGTATGCTTATGAAGATACAATGGAATAGACTTTGAATTCTGCTGATATACAAAATGCATCTGTAATCAACTAGGACTAATGTTTAACAGGGTGGCCTTAGTGTGGGATACAAGAATTATATTGCAGAGAATGAACTCCCTGATGAGACATATAAGGAGGATGGTATTGCACTATTCCGAGTTCAGGGCTCTGGACCTGATAATATGCAAGCAATTCAAGTTGAATCCGTATGTCTTCATCACTTTTAATGATAAAACATATGATGATGTTTGATATTAAATCCTCAAGTACTTTTATTTGGTTCCAGGAATCTCTGTTCTTAGATTTTTCATCTTTTAGGCAACGGGGGTAATTGTACTGTTATACCAATAATGGTTTTATTGGCCCTGCTTACATTAAAAATTTATAATCCTCTAAAGAACATGTCAATGATAACTAGATCAAACTTGTAAAATCTTTTGGTCTCTATTTATTGAACGTGGATTTAATTTTTTTAGCTGAAGTTTTTTAAAATTAATATGAATATATATTAGCTGTTGATGTTTTCTTATTCTTTTCTTTGCCTCTCTCAGGTTGGATCATCTTTGAACTCCTCCTATTGTTTCATATTACATAATGATTCCACTGTCTTTACATGGTCTGGAAACCTGACAACCACAGAGGACCAGGAACTTGTTGAAAGGCAACTGGATCTGATAAAGGTTTGTATGCCTTCTTGATCATCTTTTTGAAGCAATGTTTAGCAGACACAGTTTGAGCCTCTTTCATGTGCGGAAAATTCTTGGTTTTATTTGGATAATCCTGTGATTGTTACTTACCTTCTTGTGCTTTTAAACCTTTTGCAGCCGAGTGTACAGGTTAAACCACAAAAGGAAGGTTCGGAGTCTGAGCAGTTTTGGGATTTGTTAGGAGGAAAAGCTGAATATCCTAGCCAAAAAATTGGAAGGGAAGTTGAAAGTGATCCTCACTTATTCTCTTGTGTATTTGCAAAAGGTAGAAATGACAATGTTTCTTTGTCTCCACAAGTTATGTTTTAATTACTAAAGCTCTGACTCCTTTTCCTCTTTCTCCATGTGCTAATTAATACTGTCCAAATGAATACCGATATTCAGGACATTTGAAGGTAAGTGGGTATACAATTCACTATTTTGAATCCTGTCTCCTCCACATGTTAATTCTTGGGTCTTTGGTTCTAAGGGTGAATTGTCATTGCAGGTTACTGAGATCTACAACTTTAATCAAGATGATTTGATGACTGAAGATATATTCATCCTGGATTGTCACTCAGAGATCTTTGTCTGGGCGGGCCAACAGGTGGATTCCAAGAGCAAAACTAATGCGTTAACAATTGGAGAGGTGAGACTTTTTGAACCTGTGGATGCTTCAGTAATTGTATCTTTGATTTTGACAATTTATGCTTCAAATTTTGAAGTTTACCATATGGCCCTAAGCTCCTACCCAGATATAATTTGATTGAATTATGTGATCTGTCTTGGCTATTATTAAGTTTCATAACTTAACCAAAAGTTACCTTTTACTACTGGCAGAAATTTCTAGAGCAAGATCCTCTGTTGGAGAAGTTATCTCTTGAAGCTCCAGTATATGTTGTTGCAGAAGGAAGTGAACCACCCTTCTTCACACGTTTCTTTGAGTGGGATTCTGCAAAATCTGCAGTAAGTTTATTATATTTATTATCTTCAAGTTTAGCTTGGATTTCTACAAGAGGCCTTAACGTTATGATTTGCATATAGATGCTTGGAAACTCATTTCAGAGGAAACTTGCAATTGTTAAGAATGGGGGAACTCCAGTTTTGGATGTAAGTTTCTGTTTTCCATTACCAGAAGTGTCTTAAGTTTTTCTTTCTTTTTTTTTCCTGAAAACTTAGAAGTTTCTTAAGTTGTTAACCCACATCATGCATGGTTTTAATTTATAGTAAATTTACCATCTTTGCATCAGGTCATTGGATCTTTTTAATCTCACTTGAAACTATACTGAGTAGGTAACCTCAAAAACCAGTGCTATCATCAAAAGCTTTTCAAACATGATTTTTTGTGATTTCCCATTAATTTAGATGCTGTTAAAAAGATCGTTTTATTATAAACTGCATACAATGTCATTACCACTGTCAGCAATAGCTCTCTGATAACAGTATGATGCATAATCAGAAACCGAAACGAAGAACACCTGTATCATATGGAGGGAGGTCTAGTGTGCCTGAAAAATCACAGCGTTCCAGGAGCGTGTCTTTCAGCCCTGAACGAGTTCGTGTGAGGGGCAGGTCCCCAGCTTTCAATGCTCTGGCAGCTAATTTTGAGAATAATAACAGAAATCTTTCAACTCCACCACCAGTTGTTAGAAAGCTTTACCCAAAATCTGGGAGCCCAGTTTCTTCAAAAGTAGCTTCCAAATCATCAGCTATAGCAGCACTTAGTACATCTTTTGAACAACCCCCACCAGCACGGCAATTTATTATGCCCCGTTCTGTCAAAGGTATACAGTTGAGCTTCTAGAAGTTTATATGGTTATTGTACCCCTTGATATCTTTAGTTTTCTTACATAAGGAACATTGCTTTTCATGTTTGTAGGCCCTGAAGCACCAAAATTGACCCCCGAGTCAAACTCAAAAGAGAACTCTATAAGCAACAGAATAGGGTCCCTCACCATACAGGAAGATGTGAAAGAAGGTGAAGCTGAAGATGAGGAAGGACTTCCAACCTATCCTTTCGAACGCCTCAAGATTGGATCAGACGACCCTGTTACCGAAATTGATGTGACAAAGCGAGAGGTGAACCATAAACTAGCGGCAATCTATTGCCTGTTGTCAACTTTTAAGTACTCTTCTAATCTTTTTCCTGTTGAATATCTGCAGACTTACCTGTCATCAGCAGAGTTTAGGGAGAAATTTGGGATGACAAAGGATGCCTTCTATAAATTGCCCAAGTGGAAACAAAACAAGCTGAAAATGGCAGTGCATTTGTTCTAGTCTCCGTTGTAGCTCTGCTTTTCATTCAGCTATATGCAGTTGCAGCTGGAAGAAGGTAACTTGTTAACACTTAACATATGCCAAGTGAATTTTGATAGATTTTTGAGCATCTGTAATCACTAACAATTACATTCATCTTTTTCGAGTTTTGAAGCTCAATTGTATTCTAAATAGTCTACTTCTTGTTGCAGTAAGAACCTCAGTTTCTGAGACAGCAAAGGGACAGCATCAGTGCATTTTTAGCTGCTTCTGCTCCCAAGAAGCTTCCTTTTTTTTATATAATTTGATGGACAAAATCCAAGATTTTCCCTTCCACATCTGCTGGTTTGAATTCTAGCTTTGAGTGATTCCCCTTTCCTTTTCGCGGTTGGTTAGATGTCGGTTGGTCTTTTTCCATTAATATTTATTGCCAGTTATTGCTGTGAGTTTGCAGTTTTGCTCTCCTCTTTTTTCTTTCTTTCTGAAGGTTGATTTTTTCCCATTATTTTGATTGGAAATTGATCTTAGAAGTGATTAGGAGTCAAACAATTGCGAACAGCTTAGGATTTATTTGTACAATTGAGGATGGAAGTGTGTACAGTAGAGTGTAAAGACCAGTCCAGTTTGTTTTTTTTTTATTATATAATATATATAAAAGTGTGTTTTCTTTTTTTTTTCCTAAATGCAAAATTTTCTCTCATCCTGTACGACAACCTTTTCTCCCTACCTTAATCCAACGAATCCCATTTTCTCGTACTGCAAAAGAAAATGTTGTTTCTCAAAACTAATCCACACATCTTAACGATATTGAGATTGTGATTATCCTCATAATCTGAAAAAAATGGAAAGTCATATCCGTGCAATGAAGTGACAAAGTGAGATTCCATAGAAAGCGATGCTTATTGTATCCTATTCACTCGTATTCATGCAATGAAGTGACAATGTGAGCTTCCATAAAAAAAGATGCTTAAATTGTATTGTATGCCATTCACCATTTCTCCATTTTTTAGTAGAGTTTACTAATTTACTGCCTACCAGTCGACAAAAAGCGAATTTTTATCTATTCATTTCTAGAAATAATAAGGACCCAAAGCAATGGACACTGCAACTGTGCAAGTGGGATGGAACAAGTAGCGGAACAAAATTTATAACCAAAGAACCGAAATTTCACGAACAAAGCAATCTTATAACCGTCAGAGGCACCAAAGACGAAGTCTTTTTTCCATGTTACAAAAGGGATTCAAGGGAACGAAAAGTTTTGAGACTTGGGGTATTAATATTAGTCTAAAGCTGCATGCTTTCACTTACTTAGTAGCGAAGAACAAGAACCTGCTAATAGCTTGAACAGAGAATAGAGAGATAGAGACAGTCCGTGAGTGTGTTCTTATGGCAACGGGTAGGGATAGGGTTCCGGTGGAGCTTTGCAAGGGTATCAACGGCCTCGACATGGTGGTTCTCCGGGAGGCACGTGGTAGCTCGGCCGAGGTAAACATCTTTTTGATCGCCGTACTCAGTCCTCCAATTTAATGTTTCACTGTGTTGTCTTCGGTTGTCAACGTTTTGATTCGTTAAAAAGCCGCACGATCCCATGGCTATGAACCTTCTTTTATGTGCTATTGATTCCCTCTATATCTCTCTCTTAGTATATGTATAATATGGATGGATATGGAAAGGCCAGATCTTTTGTTAGAGTTTGATCGGTTCCATTTCTATTGGATCATTTTAAGCATTTTTTAATTCATGGAGCTGCTCTTCGTGTATGATTATTTTATGATTGGAGTTTGTTGGGTTCTATGGTTCAGGGTTCTTCGGTTTGTTAAAATCAAGACATGAGTTGATTCAATAGAAAACAACTGTTTGTTGTTTCAGGTTGGGACAATCAGTTTCAAATCCAAGCATTAGTTGGTATTTTGGTTTGGTATTCGATGTTAGATTTCTTGACTTGTTTGTGGAAAGCTAATTCTAAAGACAACTTGAAAAGAATAATGTTCCTAGGTAATGAAGGTTACTGATTTAGGTTGATACAAGCTAAAGACTCAGGTGGTTTAGTTTCTGGTAATTGTCAGCACTATGTCCTTTAATGTTCTCTATTTATCCAATTTTCCGAGATACCTGTTAGAATTGTGATTTCGGTCCACATTGAGTTCCTGTTATCTGAAAATGTTTAGAACCTCTTCTTATCAGATTGGTTCGTTTAAGAAAGATTTTCAACAATGACTACCAACGGATTCACCAATTTAAGTGAAATGTCTAGAAGACAGCCAATTGTTGTAAACCACAAGATTAAAATGGTTTCAGATCGAAGCTACTTATTTTCTCAAACAAGTCTTGGTTAAAGTTTCTCCCATGTCCTGGGATGAAAATCAAATTCGTCAATCGGTTTCAGTGTTACGTGTTGAATGTTCCTAAACATGTTTCCTTTAGATTGTAAAAAGAGTTTTCACTCTTCAAACTTGCATTAATATCTGTATATTCCTTGTTTTGTTAGGTGTACTTGTATGGGGGACATGTGACATCTTGGAAAAATGACCATGGAGAAGAATTACTTTTTCTCAGCAGTAAGGTGCTATGCAATGTTCTAGCGACTTACTTTCTCCACTCCATAATTTTGGTCCTTGTTTTAGAGAATTGTCTACCTAAACATGCACTGCACAGTGCATTGTACGAAGAACCTTCTGCATGGTATAAGATAGAGCATCACTTGTTTAGCTTTCTTCTTATTTTTTTTGTTTTTGCTAGAAAACCTGTTTCAGTGGCTTGAAACTGGTACTTCAAGGTACAGTTAAGTGAAGTTAATGTTCAACGAGTACTCATCTTGTAGCTTTCATTTTCATGTTCTCCTCAAAAAAGGCACTTGTTAGATGAGTTTTTAGTTCAAGTTTATAAAATTGATTTATATGCATACTGAAGCAATTATACTCTCACGAAAAGTTTTCTTTTTGTCAAAAAATTAAAAATATTCTCATCTTTGGGAGTATCATATTTTCTTAGTCACCATTTCATACACAAGAAAATAATGCAACCCCAGTCATATTGGTTCTGAAATATTGAGTTAATTTTTCTTGCTATTTTTACATTTTAGTACTCTACCACCGAAATTTAATTGAATCCCATTGAATCCTCTCATAACACTGTCCATTTATGCAGTGATAAATCCACCTATGTGTTTGTATTTGAGTCAGGTAATGGAATATGGACAATACATGCACATAAAACACATCTGTAGTAGTTCTTTGTCTTAGCATTCTCAATGGCTCTTAGCCTCCTTAGATTTTTCTTTTAGCAAACTAGGGACAGACATGATTGGGTGCATATGACCACCGATTTGCCCACAAAACGTGATCTTTTAGATTTCATACAGTCCATACCAACTATTGTTGATGTGTTTTACAGGCAATATTCAAACCCCCAAAGGCTATTCGTGGAGGCATTCCAATTTGTTTTCCTCAAGTCGGTGCTAGTTATATAATTTCTTCATGTTTGAGCTGATTGAAGGTAGTCCTTCTCATACTTGTTCTGTTTATGCAGTTTAGTAATCTTGGATCTCTGGAGCAGCATGGATTTGCTAGGAATCGGATTTGGAGCATTGATAATGATCCACCTCCTTTTCCTACAAATTCTTCTAGTAGGGCTTTTATTGATCTGATCCTTAGGCCTACTGAGGATGATATGAAGATCTGGCCTTACAGGTGAAACTCAACCACATTTATATTATTTTCTAAAGTAGGTTGTTAGATCCTTCAAGACTTACTTGCTCATCTTTTTTGTGCTTTTAGTTTTGAATTCCGTCTGAGGGTAGCTTTGGGACCTGGAGGAGATCTAATGTTGACATCTCGCATTAGGAATACAAACAGTGATGGGAAGCCATTTTCATTCACTTTTGCATATCACACTTATTTCTCTGTTTCAGACATCTGGTAATTTACTTGTGACTTTGTTCATACCTGTTTTACCTCTAAGGATTTACCTATATTTAGTGATGTCATTGAGTCTGACTAATATACTATTTATGCTTCATTTTTTCATGCTGAGCTTGGATTTCTTCCGTGGCCGCTGTATTTGTCAATAGCTGTTTGTCTACATATTTTCAATATCTTTGAATGTCTACCTCTGTTGTTAACAATCTTTATCTGACATTAAAACTCTTCTGACTCTTTTTGAGAGGTTGCCATGATAGAGAATTTGAAACTGCTGGAAATACCATCATCATCTATCAACAGATAATAGAAATACAAATTTACTCTTTTCATGGGTTCAACAATCTTTGGTTGTAGGAAATGCCGGTTTGATTTGGGGAATTTTTCTATCACACTATCTTGATATGAGTTTAGGCTTTACAATAATCTGGACTTTTGTTTTGGACATTATGAAGAATAGTATTAGAGCTTAATAGTTTGGACTGAGATTGACTCATTACAGTCTGATGGTGGAAAAAGACTGTTTGTAGATGGGAAAATATTGGAAATTTCTGGTGATGAAATATTTTATAAGAACAACCTTAAAAATATGAATCATAATGGCACTTTGAAAGAGGGAGATGATGAGGAAAGAGAAGGATCCTTAACACGAGGTATTACAGGAATAGAAGTGTTCATGAATCTCTCAAATAACTATGATCCCCTAGAGGTATATCTTCGAGAAAACTCCTAATCATTTTCCTTGACAAAAGAAGAATGCGATAAGAGTTCTGAAAGACAAGTTCTAGTGGTCAAAAGATGACATTATACGTAGTCAAGAACACAACAGGGGCAGAAAACAGTAGAAAAGGAGGGTGACGAAGAGAAGATTGAGAGAGCCAGAGGCAGAAATTAGGGAGAAGCAAAGTATTTACTCTCAAAAGCTTTTTCTCAATATTCATAGCAACTAATAGCTATCATCAATTTCCGGGAATAAGTATTGAAACAGAAAATGAAAGAGCTTGAATAAAGAAAATAAATGGATGGTCTTAATAGGGAAAAGCATTAAAGTCAAAACTAATTTATAAACTTTCAATTAATGTTAGTATGCTTGAAATCCTTTCCTAGCATTACTGCATACCTTGTTCATGATCCTAGAACTTTGAGGGAAAACCATCTTTTTCCTTTTGGCTTGTTTGCTTTGATGTCCAATTATGGAGCTCTGGTTTTACCCCTTATGAATTGTTTTGTTGTTTTCAGTGAAGTTAGAGTGGAAGGTTTAGAGACACTGGATTATCTTGACAACTTACAGAACAAAGAGCGTTTTACTGAACAAGGGGATGCAATAACATTTGAAGCAGAAGTGAGTTGAGGAAACTGATTATTCTTCTTTTTTCTTACCTTTGTGTGAGTCAGGGATGTAAACATCTTACGCCTTTCTGATTATACAGATTGACAAGATATACCTCAGCACTCCTACAAAAATTGCGATCCTGGATCATGAAAAGAAGAGAACATTTGTCTTACGTAAAGATGGACTTCCAGATGCAGGTGAGGTTGGCTCTATCTACTCAACTTTAGAACTTGACATTAGTCTTGTTTCATAATCCATGGTAAGGTTCATATAAGTCGGAATATGGTGTTTCTGTGGTACAAATATTGTTACTGTAACCCTTTCAGAAAGAGTATTGTTACTGTAACATATTTGGGCATGAAATGGTTCCTTTTCAGCTAATGAATCAACCAATTCCTCTTACAGTTAGATGCAATTAGTATAATGCATTTTTGACAAGAGGCATGTAGAAGGCATCTCAAGAATCACCGTCGCTCCAAACTTGAGCCAGCCCTGAATTAATCATTAGATTGCTCTAGTTTAAAAGCACAATGGCTTCTAGCCATTGGTGCTTGTGTTATTTGAGATGCTTGTTATCAGTGAATAGTTTCTTCTTGTTTTACCGAAAGCATTGTATGCAGTTGTGTGGAATCCATGGGACAGGAAGGCTAAGACTATGGCTGATTTTGGTGACGAGGAATACAAGCATATGTTATGTGTGGAGGCTGCTGCAATTGAAAAACTCGTGACGCTTAAACCTGGCGAGGAGTGGAGGGGACGACTGGAACTCTCTGCAGTTCCTTCAAGTTACTGCAGTGGACAACTTGATCCGCAGAAAGTTCTCCAAAGCAGCTAAAGAAACTTGGTCTGTTTTGGTCTATAAACTCTGTACAGCTTCATGTGCTGAAACTACAAAACTACAAAGCGAGCAGTCCAAAAGTGTTTGGTGCGCCCACTTAAGTTCTGGCATTTTAGCATTCTGGCATTTTAGCATTATTGTTGGTGTATCAACGAATATGCTTTTCTTGGTAAGATTGTTGAACCTTCATGCTTGTAATTGATGTACAACAATACTGTGAATGAGACATTTCCCTTCCTTATGTAGTTTACTTACAGTTTTGAGTAAATTTCGAAGCTATCTTCCAAGTATTTTGGTCAAGTCATACGGGTTGATAATATTTGAATTTGGACTAAAGGCTGCACTGGTTAGTAAGCTATCTGAAAGGACCTAAAGGTGTTTGATATTTTCTGAAATGGTTTACATTAATCACTCAGATTTTCTTGGAGAAAGAGCAGTAAACCTAAGTGTGTGTAGAGGTGAAAAATGGAAAGGAAAAAAAAATTGCAGACCCTAAACCAAGACGAAACGACGAGAAGAAGACACAAAGCCTGTGAAATATCAGAATATGATAACCACACCCAAAAGACCACATAAAACTCATGTCTCTTCGATGTTGTCTATAGTTACATGCTCATTGGACTTTGAGGATCACTAACAGCAGCTATGGCTGTTTCAATTTGCACCTTCACATGATCTTTTTCTTCTTCATCTGCCTGCAAAAACACAAAATCGACGGTAAACAAAGGTTACTTAGGATCACAACAGCCAATAAACATTCTTGTTGAATTTTGTGATATCTATTTATCTAAATTTACTCGAATTTTTAATTAGTTGCATAATTGCTCAAAGATTCAAGCCGTCCATTGCACACATAAAAAACCAATCCATAAAAGCCAACCAAAACATTACTATTTTTATACGTGAAATTGTCCATATCCCACCACAAACATCACAGAGTTTCATATGGCGACAACTAACATCAATTTCGGGGACCACAGTCACCAATTATTGTACTCAGAACGATTTGCCCTGTAGCCCAACTAATCCACCCATACGTGCAGACTTGGCGACCAGAGGGTAAACAACAATTCTTGTTTGATTAAGTTAATGCATCTCATCTTTAGTTTTGAAAAATCTCAAGATCCTGTAATCCTAGTTGATAAAGATTTCTGACCTAAAATGCCTTAGTGTAGGGTTTTAAACATAATCAAAAGAAAATACTGTGTAACCAATAATTGGTAGACATGAATAACTATTAATAGTTAAAAGATCATTTACAGTTGGTCTAGTAATTGACCCATAATTTTGATTATGTCATCGCATCATTATATCAATACTTCGTTCTGATTTGTTTCCTTGTGGAAAATTCAATCCCACTAGTACTACTGCCAAAATCATCCTACGACGATTGAACGTGTCACTCCAGTTAGTGGTTATGATAAAAAGAAAGATGTGGAGACTTAAGTTGGCCAAAGGATGATGGTTTTGATTGTGACGCGCCTATTATCGTGGATGATGACGACAAGGGCTACTTAGGCATAGGATTCATATGCTCCAAAAGCAATTAAAGCGCGTGAAAACCCGATAAAAATCAATCAGAGATCCGCAAAACAACATTTTAGGCACGTTTTCTGCCATCCACAAACCTAGCCATCCATACCGAGTTGTCTGAATTTTGACACTTGGAACACGCATTACAACGCTAGAATTGTCCCAACGCTAGAACTAGAGTCCAGATCTTCTGTCTAATATTATGGTGTCTTGTAGAACTATGCTTGAAAGTCTTTCTCCAGTGTCAAACGTGTGAAAATGTATGTTGAACATGTGGTCTTGAACGTACGAACTACGAACCATTATGACTAAACCGCAAGTGGCACTGACGGAGCGACCACGGAACCTTAATTTGGAAGGGTGGGTATGTGTGTGAGAATAGTGCTAGTGGTCCAAAATCAGCAAACATAAAGTGGAAAGTGGAAACTTGATTGATTCCTTTACTTGAGCACTAAGGCATTCTGATCATTCATCTTTTTTAAAAGTAATCTATTGGTGTCCAACTCTATACTTAACCCTCTCCTCAATAGTTTCTATAGTAAATTGACCGATGTTTGACACTTTCGCTTCCTAATATGTATGATTAATCACCCAACTAAAACCGAACCATCAAAAATATGGGAAAAGTGAGTTTTCTGTACTTAAAACGTAACCATCAAATATGGTAAAAGAGAGTTTTCTGTAAGTGTAAAATGCTATCTTCTTTTCCCCTCGTGCACTTCAAACTTATCTACTACTCGAATCAATCAAATTATGATTTTCTTGATGCTTGATTTACGGAATTCACAACAAATAATAACTCCAACTTTATAACCCGACTTGACTTTAGTTTAGAAGTAACAGAGCTCGCTTAGTAATGGATTAAGGACATGTTTAACAGTTACCCTTAATGTGCGCAATAAGCTTAATTTGGAAAGGGAAAGAGATCAGAATATGGAAGGTGTAGGGAAAGAGGATAATGGGAATAATTACCTCGATAAACACTGTCTTCAAAAGCCTCCCAGAGACAGTGGTGATATTTGCCGTAATGATTTTGAATCTCAAAGATTCGAACACCTCGCATAGTTTAACCATTGTGTCTGTTTTATCACTGCATGTCAAGCTCACCAGAATAGTTTTCTCTCCCATGTAAGCCACTCTCAGCTGCGAGTATATGCAACAGTTTAACAACCAAGTTTGTGAACTAGTCGAATTGAAGAGACATTAATGTTTTTAGAAACAACAGGGCAATGGGAAATTACTTCAAGAACTTCAATAGGAGACTTTCTTAATCCCCCATAATCATAGCCCCACCGTTCAAGCTTCTTTTTCTTGGATCTCAAGAGAATTGGCAACTGTTGCTCGAAATCGTAACCTGGGTTATTCAGTTTCCTTGATTCAAGCTCCATAATCTCGGCTTGGATCCTCCTCTCTTGTTCATGCAACTCTTGTATGTAATCAATGGCGTCCTTGATTATGGAAGCCTTGTCCATCTACAAGGAATTTTGTCAAACATCAACAGAACTACACACGCAAAGGTTTCAATTTGACAACAAAAGGCAGAAACAGAACCAACTGTTCATTGCAGTCAGAACCAGACAAAAGTGAAAGCAAAACCCAAAAATTTCCTCACCTTGCTAATATTAGGGACCACAGATCTGAGTGCGAACAACCTTTCATTAAGCTTCTTCCTTCTGTTCCTTTCAGAGACAATATTCTTAGAGGCGGCCAATGAAGCCGCTCCGTCCGGCGAACTTGAGTCATAGTACCCTGAAAATGCCTCATCCATTGCCCAACCGCTAAAAACCAAACAACCCCACATGAGAAAATTGACTATAAAAATCAAAACTTATCTCTCAAAAACCATGTAAAACAACAAAAAAAATAGAAAATAGAAATCTCAACTAGGTCAGCTAGCTACCCATCAATAATTTCTTCATTTTGTAGGAACATTTTGGTCTCCCAGTAGTTCTGGTACTCATCACCAATATTATCAATAGATTCCATGGAACAGGAGGTAGAATTATGAGTTTACCCCACACAAACTTTTGGAAAAGAGAAAAACAGTGATTCTTTCTTGAAAGGGCGGGTATCCTGTATTCTGTTCTCGGTGCCCACGCTCCTTTTAGAGTAACTGCATGAAGTGCGGAACTCGTATTTATAGAGAGGATCGTTTAACTCCGTAACTTCTTAGAAAGATCACCACCGTCCAGACATAATCATCTCATGGTCTAATTCTTCAAGGACGCGTGGGGCCATGATTTCATATTTAGTTATTTTTAAAGTGTTACGCCTTCAGCTTTACCGTTGTCCGTGTTGAGCACGCTCCCAATGATTGGGAATAATCCCGGGTTACTTAGTTAAAAGGCTGTTATGTAGCATTACACGGGCTTCCGAAAAGAGTAGGGTATGTCTAGCTTAGTAAAAATGCCACATGTACGGTGATTAAGGTGGACGGTATACAAGTATGTAGGCCGCGTATGTCCCCCGCAATTAGTTGATACACCGGACAACGCCGCTTTACTTCTTGTTAGAATAATTTGAGTCTGAGATTTGACTAGGACCAGGAATTTTACAACCTGTAACTTTCAAGTTTATGAACTTTATTCGCTAAATTATTGAGTTAATGTGATTATAATTGTTTTTCTTTACCTTAAGATCAAACTTGAAACAGATAATAACTTCTTTTAAAAATAGTACCTGCGTATTAATCTTGGGAAGAGGAAACTTGTCATTTTGCAAAAATGCATTTAAAGGCTTGTAATCAATTATCAATCTCTTTTTACCGTGCTTTTGCTTTCTTTTTTAAAGGTAAACTTATGAAAATATCAACAGTTTTTCAAAGAGGATATAGATGAGTAAAATGTGCACGTGATTCATGACAGTATAGATTAGTAAACTGTGCATATGATTCGGGACAGTAGTCTAACAGTTTATCTCTCAGTGATGTACATGGCGTAAGAACTTGAGAAAGTTCAAACACATTTTTTATTTCAATGTAGGGACTAAAAAATGATCGATACTTAAGACCTGTGGTTTGGATCTCTAAAGGTGAGGCTTTGTTGTATACATCCATACCAATGGAATATCTAGGCCAAGTAGATTGCTTCTAAGCACTTTAGTCCAAACTGTACATTGTGGAAAGAATTGTATCCTGATCTTTCTCTTTGTAATAAGCCCAATCTTGAATGAATTGCCATCTACAGCAGTAAAATACTCATCATGTGAGGACCATGCTTCAGAAGGTAAAATGTTAGGTTTCATAATCGTACGGTTGGATCCAATATTCATAAATCCAATAGCTTTGATGGAGCGAATATATTTGTCTTGTCTAACGAGTTGGATCTGGACATGTGGTCGTTGGATTGAAGTACGGTCTAATTTCATGCAGGTCTGTTATAGCATGTATAGAGAATCATCCCCTAAAGAAATAGAGGAATTAAAGGATTCATCTTCAAAGGTCGTAACTGAAACAACAAACTTAGTGTTTTCATCTTCAGTAGATTGTTCCTCAATAAGATCTTCAAAGTTATTAGAAGAATGAATAGGCAAAATTGATTGCATCTGCTTCAATAACTTGACAACTTTTTTGCTTTTGTGAGGACAGGTACGTGCAAAGTGTCCTGGTTGTCCATGAAGAAAATATCGATCAGCTTTCTGAGAATGATGGGATTTCTTCTTGAAGAATCGAATAAACTTTCATTTTGTTCCATCTTTTCTCACATAAGTTTTCCTTAAGGGCTTGTATCCTTCCATTTGTCTGAGGAACTTTCTTCGATGATAGACATGTTTGTGATGATATTTCTTCTTGTTGCTACAATCATAGTTCTTCTTATGTTCTTTGCACTTAATATGAAGATAAGGCTTCTTGCAAGTCTGTTTGAGAAGTAGACCACCTTTAACGATGTTCTTGAATAAGGCATGTAGATCACACAGCTTATCAAGAGAGGCTAAAGCAAGCTGGTAGATTTCTCCAGGAGATATATTAGTCATATCTCTTAGTAAAGAAGCAGTGGTCCGTTGTAGCTCTGGTTGTAGTTGATGTGGAAGGGATGAGATAAAAGTATAACAAAAATTAACATCATTCCATCCATTCAAAAGATAATACATTTCTGTATGTTGAAATTGCTTTTGTAAATCTTGCTTGTCAAGTGAACAATATTTCATTGCAAAATACCTCTGACGGATCTGCTTGTCTATAAGCTAAAAGTCACCAATGAATTCATTATGAATGGTTCCAATAAGAGCTCTAACTGTAGTGACTTGAATATACTGACGTCTTTGATAGTCGTCAATAAGTGAAATGAGAAGTAAACTTAGACAAAATATACTATAAAGGATTATTCGGTCGAGTTATTTGTAGATCTATCCATGCACCGAATTCATGCAAATGATCTCTCCATTTCTTTAAGGGAAGATCGTCAGAAGTAAACCAAGGTCCTGAAGTAGGCTTGGTCTGTGCAGTTAGTTGAGCTGATGCTGCTTGTGGTGCTAGTGTAGGTTTGAAACGTTCAATACCTGCGGATTCTGCTTCACTTATCTCTGGTTCAACTTCAGTAAGTTCAGGTATAGTCATCAGAACTTGGGCTAAGTCTGATAGATCAGCTAGATGGACTGAGGAATTAAAAGACGGTTCAGAGATCTGTTCAAATGATGACTCATAAATTGTTACAGAGACTTCAGATATTGGAACAGAGGCTTCAAAACAAACTTCTGAATTATCTAATTGAGCAGAGGAATATTCTGCAGCAGGTGTAGGTGTAAGAGTTGCTACGAACTCTATCAGAGGCACTTTATTAGAGACGAAAATTTGAGATTTCGGTGGAGAAGTGGGATGTGTATGAATTTGTAACGGTTTACTTCACTGGTTAATTGGTTCAAGTTTAGTATATGAAGGTGATGGCTCAGGAACTTGTTCAGGCTTTGGCTTAGGCTTTGATCTTTTAGGTTTTGTTTGAGTTGCCTGAGGATGGATATGTTGTCTAATCAAAGGATAGTTGAACTTGAAGACCTTTGAATAGTCAGTTTCTTTTGGATACCTCTGATACAGAGGAGGAGTGTATACTAGCTATATAGTTGGAAATACTGAAGAGGATGAACCATATACAATCTTAAACCGTGTAGATTGCATATCAGCTTCCATACGTTGCACAATTCCTTGTATCTTCCTGAGTTCTCTAATTTTGACGTCGAAGTCAAGTCCAAAATACTATTTAGCAATGTAATGTCAAAGATCAGCATCAAGTTGCTGGATCTGAGCTTTGTATCAGTGGTATAGTTATTGGATCTGCTTAGAGACAGCGTTAACTTTTTGTTAGGTAACATAAGTCTGTTGACTAATTCCATCTAACTTGGAATCAATTCTTTTAAGGACTTTGTTCCATGCTACTGCATTTGATGTCTGTCAGTTAAAAACTTCATCAGAATGATTTGAGACAAGTGTTCCTTATGAAGTATTTCCTGTGGCTCGAATATAAGGGCAAGAGATAACCCTAGTTGTTTCATTTGTACTCATGTGTAGAGAAGGAAACTCCTCATCGTATAACTTAACCATCATACAAGGTATAGGAGTAGGAGTAATGATAGGAATTACTAGCTTAGGTTGATAGGTACAAGATTTTAGCATCTTACGAAGAGATCTAGGTCTGAATCTTTCTGTGGGTAGACCACTAGATTTGCTGGAATCATCTAGATCTGAATCATCCTTGTGTGGATGATACTGTTAGGAAGGCATACAACGAGTTTTAGACTTCTTCTTCCTCCTTTGTTGCCTAGCATACCGCTCATCATCTTCATCACTATCTGACTCAGGGTTGAGACAGACTTCACAGTCAGATTCGCACATAGATGGGTCAACATCCCATACAATGTGACCATGATTATGGCTTACATAGACTGGATCTCCATTAGATTTAAAATAATGGATAGGAGGGCCAGATTTACCTTTCGTATGAGAAAATACAGGCTGAATAAAAAATATAACACCGTATGTAAAAGGTCCAGATGGATCTTTGTTGGGCTTTGCATAGATGGACTTCACTATTCCATCTTTTAATGTCTTCAAAATCGGAGGAGTTGTTGTTTGAAAATAGTGTTGATGAGGCGCAAGGAACACCTTTTGGTAATTAATGATCCATTTCGTAGGCATCAACTTTTCAAGCTCCACAGGTGGTAATTGCTTCAGGATCTGGAAGATAGTAGTTTGACCATTAGAACGATCAATAACTATATAAAGAGCATCCGAAGTAGAATTTGGAAAGTTGAGGTCTAAAGCATGATTATACAGATGATAGATTATCTGGTGATGTAAGATAGCCATGATGGCTGTAGGATCTTGTTCTGCTCCAGTGATATGAATCAGAACTTGCAGCCTTTCAGACAAAGTGGGATCATCCAATTTGATGTTGAAATAAGGTATTATTGTCAGAATGACACTTCCATTGTTGATAGTATTTAGCAAGGTACCAATCAAAGCATTTTGGTACGTTGTGTAGGCAGTGTCTAGAAGAGATATCCTGGCTGTAACAGGTATTCTCTTTCTTCCACAAAGTGAGAGAACAAGGCGTATAGCTCCTATATGAAAATGTGAATGATTGTGTTCTCTGTAGAGAGAGATAAACTCTTTTGGGATCTTAAGCTTTACGTATTGTTCTGTTATAGTAGATCTAAGGGCATATTGTTCCAATCAGGAACTCTGGATTATTTCTTTGAGTTTCGGTCTCGACGTAGACAAAATAGTACGTATACTTTTTATCCAAGAACTATCACGAGAATAGATACTGTAAGGACTCAACAAAGGTAAAGAAGACTCACAAACATGATTTTCTACAGGAACATGGGTAATTTCAACATGATTTTCAATACAATTAGATAAAACTCGCTTAACATTAGAAGGTAAACTAGATATAGACAAAGTTGAAGACAAATGAACAGGCTCATTTGGTAGTGTTTCCATAACCACTGGCCTCTCTCCTTACTCACTCTTATCAAGAGACAATGTTATCACCGATCAAGACATAAAAGATGACTTTAATACCAACTGGGGAACCCCGAAGGGCATGCAGGAAAAATACGACAACCAACTAGCTAAAACAACACCTTTAAGTAGACCATTGACTAACCAAAGTCGGATTGTAGGGTACTGTAGTATTTGGTAGACTATTATGGAACAACATGGTAACCTTGTGATTATCGGTAAGTTCCAGGTATGATGGCCGAGACACAAAGCCCTTCTCTCCACGAGCACACAACTCTTAGCTTTGCTCTTAGGAACCTTACACTTTTACAACACCTTTTCTCCTTTGAAACAATAATCGCAACAGTACCTACACTCCTGTCGCATTAAAATATAATCTCACAATTGAATTGTTTTATGCAGTCATAGACGAAGGAGGAAGAAAAAGTCTAAAACTCGTTATATGCCTTCTCAACAGTATCATCCACATAAGGATGATTCAGATCTAGATGATTTCAACAAATCTAGTGGTCTACCCACAGAAAGATTCAGACTTAGATCTCTTCATGAGATGCTGAAATCTTCTACATGTCAACCTAAGCCAGCAATTCTTGTCATTACTCCTACTTATATACCTTGTATGATGAATAAGCCATACGATGAGGAGTTTCCTTCTCTACACATGAGTAGAGATTAAACAACTAGGGTTATCTCTAGGCTTATATTCGAGCCAAAAGAACCACTTCACAAGAAACACTTGTCTCAAATCCTTCTGATGAAGTTCTTAATTGGCAGACATCAAATGTAGTAGCACAGAACAAAGTCCTTCGAAGAATTGATTCCAAGTTAGATGGAATCAGTCAACAGACTCATGTTACTCAACAAAAAGTTGACAACTTTTCTAAGCAAATCCAACAATTGTATCACTCATACAAAGCTCAGATCCAACAACTTAATGCTAATCTTTGACATTACATTGCTATACAGTATTTTGGACCTAACTTCAACGTCAAAATTAAAGAATCAGGAAGATACAAGGAATTGTGCAATGTATGGAAGTTGATATGCAATCTCCACAGTCTAAGACTATATATGGCTCATCCTCTTCAGTATTTCCATCTATATAGCCAGTATACACTCCTCCTCTATCAGACGTATCCAAAAGAAACTAATTATTCAAAGGTCTTCAAGTTCAACTATCCTTTGATCAGACAACATATCCATCCTCCGGCAGCGCAAGCAAAACCTAAAAGATCAAAGCCAAAGCCAAAGCCTAAACAAGTTCCTGAGCCATCACCTTCATTTACTAAACCTGAACCGGTTAACCAATGGAGTAAACCGTTACAGATTCATATACCTCCCACTTCTCCACCGAAGTCTCAACCTTCCACCTCTACTGGGAAGGATAAAACGTCTCTAATAGTGTTCATAGCAACTCTTGCACCTACACCTGTTGCAGAAGATTCCTCTGCTCAATCAGATAATTCAGAAGCTTGTACTGAAGCCTTTGTCCCAACATCTAAAGTCTCTGCAACAATTTATGAGTCATCATCTGAATAGATCTCTGAACCATCTCCTGATTCCTCAGCCCAACTAGTTGATCTATTAGACTTGGCACAAGTTCTAATGACTATGCCTGAACCTACTAAAGATGAACCAGAGATAAGTAAAGCATAATCCATAGGTAATAAATCTTTCAAACTTGCACCAGCACCACAAGCAGCATCATCTCAATCAGCTGCACAGACCAAGCCTATTTCAAGACCTTGGTTTACTTTTGACGATCTTCCCCCAAAGAAATGGATAGATCACTTGCATGACTTCAGTGCATGGATAGATCTTTAAATGACTCGACCGAATAATCTTTTACAGGATATTTTGTTTGAGTTTACTTCTTGTTTCACCGGTACTTTGCGAGAATGGTGGCAAAGTATTGACGACTATCGAAAACTTCAGTATATTCAAGTCATTACAGCGGGAGCTCTTCTTGGAATCTTTCATAAGGAATTCATTTGTGACTTTCAGCTTATAGAAAAGTAGATTTGTCAAGAGTATTTTGCATTAAAATGATGTTTACTTGACAAGCGAGATTCACAAAAGCATTTTCAGCATATGACAGAAAGGTATTATCATTTGAATGGATGGAATGATGTTAATTTTCGTTATATTTTTATCTCATCCCTACCAGATCAACTGCAACCAGAGCTACAACGAACTATTATTTCTTTACAAAGAGATATGACTAATATATCTCTTGGAGAAATCTACCAGCTTGCTTTAGCCTCTATTGATAAGCTGTGTGATCAACAAGCCTTATTCAAGAACATCATTAAAGGTGTTCCACTTCTCAAACAGACTTACAAGAAACCTTATCTTCAGGTTAAGTGCAAAGATCAGAAGAAGAACTGTGATTGTAGCAACAAGAAGAAATCTCCTCACATACAAGAAAGTTTTGCAGACAAATGGAAGGATACAAGCCCTTAATGAAAACTTATATGAGAAAAGATGGAACAAAACGAAAGTTTGATTGATTCTTCAAGAAGAAATCCCATCATTCTCAAAAAGTTGATCGATGTTTTCTTTGTGGACAACTAGGATACTTTACACAAACCTGTCCTCACAAAAGTAAAAAGGATGTCAAGTTATTGAAGCACATGCAATCAATTTTGCCTATTCACTCTTCTAATAACTTTGAAGATCTTATTGAGGAACATTCTACTAAAGATGAAGGTAGTAAATTTGTTGTTTCTGTTACGACCTCTGAAGATAAATCCTCTGATTCCTTTATTTCTATAGAGCTTGATTCTGTATACATGCTACAGCAGACTTGCATGAAGTTAAATCATACTCCAGTCTAGCTACCATATGTCCAGATCCAACTCTCCAGACAAGATAAATACGATCGACCCATCAAAGCTATTGGATTTATGGATACTAAATCCAGTAGTACGATTATAAAGCACAAAATTTTACCTTCTGAAACATGGACCTCACATGATGAGTATTTTACTGCTGCAAATGGCAACTCATTCAAGATCGTGCTTATTATAAAGAGAAAGATCAGGATACGATTCCTTCCACAGTGTACAGTTTGGACTAAAGTGTTTGGAAGCAATCTATCTGGCCCAGATATTCTCATTGGTGTGGATGTATACAGCAAAGCCTCTTTTTTTACAGATCCTACCCACATGCTTTAAGTATCGATCATTTTTTAGTCCCTACATTGGAATAAAACATGTATTTGAACTATCTGAGGTTCCTACACCATATATGTCACTGAGAGATAAACTATTAGACTACTATCCCGAATCACATGCATAGTTTACTCATCCATATCCTCTTTGAAAAAATGTTGACTTTTTCATAAGTCTATCTTTCAAAAAGAATGAGGATATCAATCATACGAAAGCTACACGTCCATAGATGAACCCTAAAGATTTTAAACCCACACAAGTTGAGTGTGCTATCCTTTTGAAGCAAGGACTCATTGAGCCCATAAAGTCAGATTGAGCTTGCCAAGCATTCTATATGAACAAATGTTCATAGCAAAAGCGTGGTAAAAAGAGATTGGTAATTGATTACAAGCCTCTGAATGCATTCCTGCAAGATGACAAGTTTCCTCTTCCCAAGATCTGTACGTAGGTACTATTTTTAAAAGAAGCTGTTATCTTTCCAAGTTTGATCTTAAGGCAAGATTTTGACAATTGAGTATCAACCCAACTGAGCGGTACAAAACTGCATTCTGCATTCCCAATGCACAATACAAATGGACTGTTATGTCATTTGGGCTTAAAGTTGCTCCATCACTGTTTCAAAGAACTATGATCAAGATCTATGAGCCTATACCCTCCTAGTGAACCAGAAGCACCAGATGTTGACATAGCAAGTACCAATAGTCCTCAATATAACACAAAAGAATCAAATTTAGACCTTGCAGGACCTTCTCAGCCTCTTGAATCAGTCTTTTAGGATGTTCAAAACCCTAATGATGATTACAGTCCTAATGAAGATGAGTAAATCAATTCCTGCACAAACTTCACATATGTGAGCTCAATCCCAATAAGCGACAAAAGACTTCGAATTCTCTAAGTCATTCTGACAGTTTAAGTAATCCAGACTCTCCGTCCAATTTGCAATCATGGCATGAACCAATCCGTGACAAATAATACCTTGGATGCCACTACTATAGGACTCATTCTTTTAGGAGTTTACTTTTGAGCCTTTTGATGAAAGAGAATCTTTGTAGCCCACAAACCACTATGTAAGATTCCTTCTTATCATCATACTGCTTGCTTTTCTGAAAGTTGATTACTTTTTCAAAGTAACTTTGTTAAAGATATGATGATTATGCTTAAAGTTGCTTTCTTTTTTAAAATTGTAATCAATATGTCTTTTGAGAGTTTTACTTTCATGCCCTTGCTTCACCTATAAAAGCAAGGTTTTTCCTTCATTGTAAGCACAACGAGATTGAGGAAGTTTTATTTTCAATGAATATTAGTTTGGGTGTTTTCCATACTCTCTATGTTCTCCCTCTCCTAAAAGCTTAAGGCTTCAGTAATGTTATTATATGTCATTACACAGAGACAAGTATGCTCTACATTCTCCTCTTCTGAGGATCTTATGTATCAGAAAGTATAAGACAGTCTTGGACTGCATAAAACAATTCCGCTGTGAGATTAGAGTTTAATGTGGAAAGAGTGTTAGGTACTGTTGCGACTATTGTTTCAAAAGGAAAAAAGTGTTATGAGAGTGTAAGTTTCCTAAGAGGAAAGCTGATAGTTGTGTGCCCGTGGAGAGAAGGGCTTTGTGTCTCGGCCATCATACCTGGAACTTACGATAGTCACAAGGTTCCTATATTATTCCACAATAGTCTACGAGACAATAAAGTAGCCTACAATTCAAATTTGGTTAGTCGATGATCTGCTCAAAGGTGTTGTTTTAGCTAGTTGGTTATCGTACTTTCTCTGTGTGCCCTTCAGTGTCCCCCGGTTGGTATCGAAGCCATCTTTCGTGTCTTGGTCAGCGGTAACATTGTCTCTTGATAAGAGTGAGTAAGGAAAGAGCCCAATAGTAATGGAAACACTACCAAATGACCCTGTTCATTTGTCTTCAACTTTGTCTATGTCTAGTCTGCCTTCTGGTGTTAAGCATGTTTTATCTAATCATATTGAAAATCTCGTTGAAATTACCCATGTTCCTATAGAAAATCGTATTTGTGAGTCTTCTTTACCTTTGTTGAGTCCTTACAGTATCTATTTTTGTTATTGTTCTTGGACAAGAAGTATACATACTATTTTGTTTACATCTAGACCAAAACTCAAAGAAATAATCCAAAGTTCTAGATTGGAATAGTATGGCCTTAGTTCTACCACAACAGAACAGTACGCAAAGCTTAAGATCTCAAAAGAGTTGACCTCTCTTTGGAGAGAACACAGTCATACACATCTTTATATAGGCGCTATACGCCTTATTCTCACACTTTATGGAAGAAAGGGAAAACATGCTACAGCTAGGATATCTCTTTTAGACACTGCCTACACAATGTACCAAAATGCTTTGATTGGTACCTTGCTAACTACTATCAACAATGGAAGTTTCATTCTGACAATAACACCTGATTTCAACATCAGGTTAGATAATCCCACTAATTTAGATATAGATCACTGAAACAGATCAAGATCCTATAGCCATCATGGCTACCTTACATCACCAAATGATCTTTCATCTGCAGAATCATGCTTTGGACCTCAACGTTCCAAATTCTACTTCAGATGCTCTTTATATGGTTGCTGATCGTTCTAATGATCAAACTACTATCATCCAGAACCTGAAACAATTACCAACTGTGGAGCTTGAAAATTTGATGCCTACTAAATGGATCACCAATTACCAAAAGGTGTTCCATGCGATTTAACAAAACTCTTTTCATACAACAACTCCTCCGATTCTGAAGACATTAAAAGATGGAATGGTGAAGTCCATTTATGCAAAGCCCAACGAAGTTCCATCTAGACCTTCTACATCCAGCTGATTTAGCCCGTATTTTCTCATACGGAAGGTAAATCTAACCCTCCTATCCATTATTTTAAATCCAATGGAGATCCAGTCTATGTAAGCCATCATCGTGGACACTTTGTATGAGATGTTAACTCATATATGTGCGAACCTGATTGTGAAGTCTGTCTCAACCCTGAGTCAAATAGTGATGATAATGATGAGCAGTTTGTCAGACGATGAGATTGAAGAAGTTTTATTTTCAATGAATATCAGTTTGTGTGTTTTCCATTCTCTTTAAGTTCTCCCTCTCCTGAAAGCATGTCTTGAGTAATGTTACTATCTGTCATTATACAAAGACAAGTATGCTCTACACTCGCTTTTTCTGAGGATCTTGTGTATCAGAAAATCTAAAATAGTCTATGATTGTATAAAACAATTTCGTTGTGAGATTAGAGTTTAACGGGAAAAGAGTGTAGGTACTGTTGCGACTATTGTTTCAAAGGGGAAAAGATGTTGTGAGAGTGTAAGGTTCCTAAGAGGAAAGTTGGGAGTTGTGTGCCCGTGGAGAAAAAGGCTTTGTGTCTTGGCCATCATACTTGGAACTTACCGATAGTCACAAGGTTCCCATGTTGTTCCACAATAGTCTACCAAACACTACAGTAGCCTACAATCTGACTTTGGTTAGTCGATAATCTGCTCAAAGGTGTTGTTTTAGCTAGTTAGTTATCGTACTTTTCCTGTGTGCCCTTCGGGTTCCCCCCTGATGCAAGAGCTTAGTTTGGTATAGGTGGGAAAAGGTAGGAGGTTAGGATTAGTATTTTGAATTTGAAACAAAGAATCATACCTTGACTAATTGTCAAAACAAAATGAGATTTTTCCCCATTTGCAATTACACAGGAGACATCATACTGTACTAAATTCTTTAAAAGAATTAGTTTGTTCAGAAAATAAGAATGAGAAGGATTCACATTAATTTCTTAAATATACCAACCTTTGAGGAAGTAAGAATGGAGCCATCGGATCCATACCGATTGCTTATCCTTCCTCCTTTGGCTGAGCATGAAAAATAAGCTTAGCACTGCAGATCAGTTATCCTACATTGATCTTAATAGATCTTGTCCCGCTTTGATTAACACATGATGAATCAAGGGACCATCTCTTCTTCTTATGTTCGACTGCTACCTTGATTTGGGGACAGGTTAAATCCTTTTGTAACTGGAATAGTTCTGAAAACTCACTAATTTCTACCATCCAGGGGCTAGCAACATAATTGTCTATCCCAAAAGCTGAAAGAGGGACATTTATCATAGCCATGGGTCTGACAATCCAGTCCAACTGAAAAGGAAGAAATGCAAGAAGATTTGCGACCACTAGCAAAACGATGGGAACAATTGTCACTGAAATAACTAGAGGAATCGGAGAACTCTTATTCCTGCAGAACCATGCACCACCTGGCCATTAACCCTTATTAATTAGACCGACCAACAAAGTTATCAATTATTTTATCTCTTATTTGGTGGTCATTATCTGTTGTGTTGAATTTTAAAGGATATACCCTTAGACATCTAATATTTTTTAACTACATTCTTTACTAATTCAAAATTTTCTTTAAAAAAACTTACATATTTTTTTAAGTTACATTTTAAAAATAAATTGTCTAATTAGTTAATAATTAAGTATAATAACAAGTTGAAACTGTAATTAATTCAATTCGATTTAATTTGACTCTCTTAAAATACAACTTAAATTATGTAAAATAATATTATTGTAAAATTTTTATTTAAATTAATAAAAGATTGAACTATTTAGGTCAAATTTGAAACAACCTTTTACTTACGCTTACTCGATTTTTCAACCTAAATTTAACCAATTGACTCTATACAGGTAAATCTTTACATTTTCTACCGACCATAAACTCAAAGTTAATTAACTATATTCAGTTAAGTAATCACAATTCAAAACACCAATTAATGAATCCTCTGATGAATTACTATTACTAGTTCTTTCTTCTTTCAGTGGAACTCCTCCATCATCCCTCAACACTCAAATTGCTCCATTATAGGAACTCCGACGACTCCAATTTTTTTCTCTCTGGGAATTAAAGCTAATTAACTTGTATTTATTGATATTTCTAATTCTCTTTAATACATTCAAACTAAATATTGGTTCGATTAAGACAGAAATATTGAAAACTTTTACAGAGTTCAGTGTACTGTTACATTAGGTCGTGTTTTCCATGTTTGAACGTCTTAACCTTGACTCAAGAACATCGCCTACATGAGGGCATACGTCTAACCTATTTCCCAATTAGGTTCGAGTTAATGTCCTAACTAACTCTATTTTTATCATTTTCTTCTTAACAACAATTAATGTCTCAATTTTCCTAAAAACAAATATATTTTCAGGTGCGAGTGGTATACCTGTTTTGAATTTAATAAATTATAAAATTCGTCATATCTTTTAAGTCTACGTGGTAGGACGTCCATGGATAAGAGTTCGTAATGTCACATCCGAGCATGATCCATGACAAATTTAGAACGCAAAAATGTATACTTTTGGTAACCAAAAAAAAAAAACAAATGTATACTTTTGTCATCATTTACGAGTTGTAAAAAAGCAACCAGTCGAAAACTATATGCAAACAAAAACAAAAAAGAAACTGTCAATTACATTCGGTCTGAAATTTTGCAATAAAGTAAAATTTGAGGAAGTCTGATAATACGCAATCTTACTATTATATAGTAAAAGGACAGTTTCCAATAAATCATATAACAATAAAAAGTGATACAGGTTAAAAAATAAAGAAATAAAATACGCTAAATAATTATGTACATAAATAAAAAATAACCTAAGGATATACCTCGTAATATCCGAATATGTTAATACCTAATAAGGTACAAAATGTAACTATCCTAAGAGACCCACACCTGACTGTGAAACTGGCGTGGGCAACGACAGTGACGCAAGGAGTTTCGGTTGTTGGTCCACCCATCATCATCGATCATACGCCTGCCTTTCGTTTTGGTTAAAAAGTAACCATCATATGCAAAATATAAATAACACTATGTATAAATAAATTAAATATTAATTTCTTTTAATTTTTTAAACATGTACCTCAATTTTATATTAAAACAAATCCGAAGAATAAACATAACAACGAGTTGAAATGGTAGTTTTAAATAGGCTATTCGAATTTATTTTAATTTTATAATTACAAATAATTTTATTTAAATTTTTTAAAAGAGTTTAAATTAGGTCGAAATAAATTTAAATTGTTAAGCCTATTAAAAGTGCTCTGCGTGTTGACTTACCATAATTATGTACTTGGCGTCATCCATGTAATCACCTGAAGGAAAACTCAAATTGGGTAAGTATCTCCTGATGGAGAGTTCCAATTCCGTGTTAAGTCTACGAAGAGGGCTCTGCGTGTGGACTTACCAGAATTTTCTACCTAGCGTCATCCATGTAATCACCAAAACTAAAGCTCAATTTGGAGACTTCCGTAAATATAATTGACCCACCTGACCTTTCTTTACATCGTTCTGAGTATGGAGCCACATTTTTTAAATAAATTTATAAGATTTAATTTATCTGGCCCCTCTTATAATATCATTTGAAAGTTAGTACTTAGACACAATGCTCTCTATTTTACGAGCATAGGAAGATGGTCATAATATATACAGCATTCCTTTTTTTTACAAAAATATTGTTTTTATGAATTGAATCTATAATTTTTTGATCACAAATGAGCAACTTTATCAACCTTATAACTATAAGGTTGCAAATTCAAGAAGGAATGCCGGGTCGGCCTGACCGCGGGCTAGGGTTACCCGTAGACAGGTCAGCTCGTGGCCCAACAAGTCGGAATATATTAGCCTGTGTCTCGGCCTGACCACGGGCTGATTTGTTGGATCCCGTACCCAACCCTCTTGTTCAAAAACATGCAACCTAGACTCTTCATTTGCTTGCTCGGATACCATGTTTCAATTTTATTTATGAATTGTGAAAAGCTTTGGAAAACTAAGAAATGAGAAAGTGAGTTTTTAACTATGAAATTTTGGAAATTGTTTATGAATGATTTGAAAAGTTTGAAAAATAAGCTTTCAATGATTTTCCTACTGTGAGATTTTTATAAAATGGCAAAAATTTAGAAAATGATTTTTACTTATGTTTCAAATTATAAATATGTTATCCACGAGCTGTCAAGCTCACCCCCTTTCATCCCCATCTCCAGGTATTCGAGCAGGAGATC
>JANKOE010000008.1:1837563-1850912 GCA_026284465.1 Erythroxylum citrifolium
GTGGGAGCTTAGGTAGAGGACGTAGGTCTTAGCACCGAACCTCTATAAAAACAGCGTTTGCCCTTCTTCTCTATCCTCTATATTTGATTTTGATTAAATTGGTTTTTGTGTGTATTAATTCCGTGTTTTTGTAGAACTCTGCGAAAAAGGTTAAAGATCTATTCAACCCCCCTTCTAGATCGTTTACAATTTTGTGTGGACTTGGGCTTTGAATGACATAAGAATCAAATATAAGTATGGAATACTAGTAATCGATAAGCTTTATAGGGGTAAATTCTTTTTTAAATTGGATCTAAGAGCAGATTATTATCAAATTCGGATACAAGAAGAAGATATTCCTAAAAGTGCTTTTTAAATACATGAAGGGCATTACAAGTTTGTCGTAATATCATTTGATCTCACAAATGCCCTTGCAACATTTCAAAGTCTCATGAATGTCCTCTTTCCCCCTTATCTTCGGAAGCTTATTTTGGTCCTTTTTGATGGTAGAACGTTTTCACAAAATTGGGAAGACCACCTTTAACATCTATAGACCATCTTCACCATCTTATCAACTAACCATTTATTTGCTATAGAAACAAAGTGCAGGTTTGGTGTTTCATAAGTACACTACTTTTGGGTCATATTATTTCTAAGGATGGAGTTGTAGTTTACACTACAAAAATACAAGCAATCCTTGAGTGGCAAACACCAACTGCATTAAAGGGAGTTCGTGAGTTTCTAGTATTAGTAGGTTACTATCGGAAATTTATCCGTTATTTTGAATGGATTTCATAGCTTGAGTTCAGTTATAATACATCAACTCATTCCTCCGCCAAAATGTCGCCCTTTGAGGCTATTTATGGAGTTCCACATCCCAATTTATTAACTTATGTTATAGGAACTTGTCGGGTCCAAGAAGTTGATGATTATCTACGAGATCGAGATACCATCCTTCGTGAGTTACGCCATAATCTTACACAAGCTCGCAATCGGATGAAATTATAAACAAATCAAAATTGTAGAGAGGTCTAGTTTGTAGAGGGTGATTATGTTTATCTTAAGCCTCGACCATATCGACAAACTTTTGTTGCATTTCGAGCTTCAATAAAGCTTGCTCCACATTTTTTTGGTCCTTAACCAATGGGTCTAGTTGCATATAAATTAACTCTTCCTCCTGATTCTCAAATTCAAAACATTTTTCATGTTAGTTTGTTACAGAAGCAGAACCACTAATTATTTTACTTTCTAAACAACTTCTACCAGTCATAGATGATTATGTTATCCTTCCACAGCTTGAAGCTACTATTGATCATTAAATTGTTTGAAAGGGAAAGTAACGTCCAAAATCTAAAATTTTGATTAAAAGGAAAGGTACTCCAATAGAGAATGGCTTTTGGGAGAATGAAAGGCGAATAACTAAATCATATCCAAATTTTATCACTGAGAACAAGGATTTTTTGAGAGGGGGGAGTTGATATGGGTCATCTTTTGCATTGTGAAGATTTAAGTTGACTTAGTCATGAGTGTGAAATTTTGCAATGAGCCTATGAGCCTACACGAGAAGGAAAGTTAGACCACACACAAGCCTAAGTGAGGTTCCATTTTAAAACCAATTGGCAATAGGTGGAGTAGCCCATTAGGCTTACATGCTAGTCTTCTTTTCTCTCTTTTTCCAATATGGGACACTCACACTCCCTCAAGTGCAACTAGGACTGGACATCCAATTATCACTTAAAATAAACACAGAGGTAATCGAACCGGACCACTGGGACTGGACATCCAGACGAACAACAGGGAAATTAATAATATGAACCAAACCTGATCTGATACTATGTGAAATTTATAAGCTCACACGAGAAAGAAAGTTATACCACATACAAGCCCAAGTGAGGTTCCATCTTAAAATCAACTGGTGATAGGTGAAGTAACCCACTAAATTTATATGTTAGTCTTATTTTCCCTCTTTTTTAATATAGAACACTCACATATAGGTATTATCAACAACAAGTTAGATGAGATATTCCTTTTTCCTGTTTTTTAGTTTTAATTGTTATGTTTTAGTAATATAGATTGTTCTCTTTTATGATGGAAAGGGTTCTGAACAACGACTCTTCAAAATTTTCTTGTTTTCTTCGGCTCTCTCCCTCAAAAGTCTACTTGTATCAGTTATTTAATAAAATTCACGACCTATCTTTTCAATACTTAAAACCATCCTTAGAAAACACAAATTCTTGAACTATACGTGGGGTAATTTGTTCTGTGCCTGGCTTTTTGAGAAAGACTTGCTAAAGCACACATCCAAATCGTATAGCAAACGTCGGGTGGGGTGGCGTGTTGGGTGTGACGTGATTATCTAAAATCGTGATGGCGTCATACAAAAGAACAAAGCGTCACGTCAGAGTGGTTCTTTGATTTTCTTGGATAATCCGAGTTAGTGGAACGTGGGTGGACCGGTGGAGTGGACTGTGGAGTGCCATTCGAAAAAGTTAAGGTAGGAAAGTCACTCGAGACCCTAAAGGGAAGTGCAGAAGAGGCCAGGTGGGACGACATCGAAGTCTACAATAAGGATTACTCAATATATACATAAAAAAAAGAATTCGTGAGTTATCTTTTTAGTTTAGGAAAATAAAAAAAATAAATACAAAATAGCCGAGTTATGTAAAAAGAGCATAATTTTAATACTTGATAATCAACTGATATGAGTATATATAAATAATATACTAATGATAATTTCGTTGATTTAATACGTAATTAAAATCCATATATTTGTTTAAATCGCTAAACTTATAAACATCTATTGTTTATACTCATATACAACTGATAGTTTATAAGTTGTGTTATTGCATTTCAAAATATGAATTTTATTTTATTATTTATTTGTATATAAACACAGTTCATGTTCATCTTCAAAAAAATTTATATCACAATAATACACTATCTTATTTTTAGAAAATATGCCTTAATTATTTAATATTTATGTTACTGTATTTACTTAAATTTTTAAAAATATAAAAACAGAATGCATATAAATAATGACCTGTAAAACAGAAAATTTTGTGCATCGGAGCTTTTATTGTTATTGAGGTTGTAATTATTGTTTTAAGAAATACTCTAAATTACACACTTATATATGTATATATTAAAGTTATGAATATTGCACCGAACTCGGTATCAGATTGAGTTATGGAACGGAACTGTACCGGTACCTGTCAGTACCGGGTATCGTTTCGGGTAATTTTTTAAATTTATAAAATAGTCCCTATAATTTTTAAATTTTACAAAAATAGTCCATTAATATATTGTACAGTTGTACTGTATACTTTACTAATTTACTGTTTACATCAACAGTGTTTTAAAAAATCTTAATAATAAATAATAATGACAATTCATATGAAATAACAATAACTTTTAAATATTCCACATATAAATAATAACCACAATCAACAAAAAGTTCAAACATATATTTCTAAACTTTTATTAAAATTGTTAATTTTAGTTAATATGCATTATGTTTTATTTATTAATTATAACAATTGATTTTATATATTTTAGTTTTGCATATACCAATTGCATTTAACTTCTAAAGTTTCTAACTTCTAACAAGATAATTATTTATAATTATAACATAGAATGTTCAATTCATAACAATTGTCCAAAATCCAAATCCAATACCAAACACAACTTACAAAACAACATACTTTCATTTTCAATTTTTAGTTTTCCACAATCAACAACTATACTATATCTAATATCTATATTACTATACCAGACTACCTACCAGTCTACCCAATTTTAAATTTCAATTTCCAAATCACAAATACAGAAATGTAATTTCAACTTCAATTCTTCAACATTACTGAATAGTCAATACTCAATACACCTTTGGCAAAACACAATTAACTTCAACTCTTCATCAATCACAAGATTCACAACACAAATGACAAACCCTTCGAGCAGCTGCTTCAACTTCAACTAGGCTTCAACTTCAACTTCCTTCCATTTAGTTCAACACAACAACAAGCATACGGCTGCCAATTTCAAGTTGAATTTTCAACTCAACACCAGCATAAATACGACCAATTCAGATTTCAAAAACTAGGCTTCAACTTCAACTCAACACCAGCAGAAGTAAACCAATTCAGAAATTCAGCAGAAATACAACCATCGACAGTCAACAATAACAATCACAAAATCATCATCCAACTTTCACAAATCTACCATCCAACACAATAAAAAGTTAAATCAAGTAGAAAAACAAGTGAAAAATATGTTAAATGACAAAAATGAGAAAACACAAAGTCACAAACCCAGAAAAATCCTTCGATGGTGTGACTGCTGGATCGGTGGGGCGGCGGTGTTGCAACAGAGGGAGCTGCTTGGTCACGAAGCAATGTGTGGTGGACGCTGGACAGTGGACCTCAGCAGGCAGCGACGTCTTCGGGCGGCGTGGACAAAGGTTGAAAACGGCAAGGCAAGCGTGAGAGAGACCATGACTCCACGACAGAGGAGAAGAGGAGGAGGAGGAGGAGACTGAGGCGGTGACGCGATGTCGACGGTGACAGGCGGGAGCGCGACAAAGAGAAAACGAAGAGAAATGAGAGGGAGAGGAGGCAGGCAAAGTAGCCCGGGGGGGGGAAGGGGTAGATTTTTAGGGTTAAAACTTTTTTTTTGGGAAAATGGTCCCTGGAGATTAATTTTTTAGCAGAATGGCCCGAAAAAATTCAGTATTCTCGGTATCGGCCTGTACCGACCAAAAACGGTCTATATCAACCGAAATTTTTCATCGATACCATCAACACCCGTATCGGTACCGGCCGGTACGGTACAAAATTCGAATCCATGGTATATATACATACCATTAACATCCATATAAAAAAATGCTTTGGATATTTTGCTAAAGAATGTTTGAAAGGCTGACCATATTAAAAACTCTTCCGTACCCCGCTATGTATGCATCATCTCCTCGCCCATGACTACTGCTACATGCGTCTTAACTTTTAACATTTACCAAGTCATGAATCACATGTCTACGTCGTTCGGTATACTTTCCAATAACCCCATTCAACTTGACAAGATGGTACTTGTGAAGGTTATACTTGGGACCTGATCAATGTAAATCATTAAAACCAAGAAAAGACAAACTTTTTTTATCTATCCTCTCCTCCTCCACGCATGTGCTAGCATTAGATCAGTTATTCCAAAATTGTTGTTACTATGTTGTTCCGCGATTAAAACGTCAAAGTTTTAATAAAACTCAAATAGTCTGGCTTCAAAGCCAAGCTGATGCTGCTAGGTTATAGTTCTAACCCCAAGCACTTGACGACCTTGCAGGGAGAGTCGGAGGCGCACTGCGAGAAGCAAGATGATGTGGTTAGCGGCAAGTATGATTTTATTACTATTTTTAAAATTTTTTCAATTCTATAGTCAACACCCACTTTTCCTTTTCATAACAAAAACTGAAACTTGAAAGAGATTTTGTATTGAATGAAGCTCTTCTTTAGCATTACCAACCCTGAGACATTTTGGATATGTTCTAGGACGAGGAATATGAGAGAAGGCCCGTGGATGTTTCTTTGAGGGTGGGTTTTCAATTGAATTTTGTATATGCTTTGTTACTGATTCTTTCTTCGCATGTTTTAAGGATTATATTTCATGTAGTTTGCATGTGGACGAGTGTACTATGAGATGGGTTCTTGCTAAAACATGGTGATGATGTTGTTGCAGGACAGTTTCAAGGAAGTTCAAGCATTTACTTATGTTTGGTCGGATAAAGATGATCTTAACTTGTACAGAGTGGCATTTTGAGGTAAATTTCTCTTAGACTGAGTATGGTTAGTCATGTAGATTTGATTTAGGTGAGAAACACAAGGGAAGATAAGCATTGTTTACTGATTCTAACTTGGTGGATTAAATGAATTCTTATGGGATGTGATGAAATTTTGTTTATGTTGAATCCTAAGGAGATACTTACTTTTTCTTCTGAATCAAGATTCATCTTGGATGATTGGTGCTTTTCTCTGAGTTCTATAAAATCATATGATTGAGGTCTTTATTGTTGATAAGAAAACTCTTAATGCTAATTTAGAAATCATTAGTGCTGGAATAATTACCTGCTACTTGAGTAAAAACAATGCAGTGCAAATACTGAGTTTGACCTAAAAGATGCTAAATTATGTTCCTCATGCAATGTGATTAGGATGTCATCTATAAGGTTTTGGCTTTTGTGGAGATCAGTCATGAATTTACTGTTTTTCTAATGCTTTCTTCTTCTCAACATCTTGTGTCATTGTATATTTTGAAGCAATGGAAAGTAACGAACATGAATGACTTTATCAAGTTGATTTAAGGTTTTAAGCAAGAACTAGATTTGCATGAATCAAAGACAAAAGTAGCCGCTTATGAATCCTTCTGTCAGCAGGATCAGAACAGCTCCCCAATGCCATAACTATGTCATCTAGGGATATGCACATACTATTCTTGGAAAACATGTCTCTACTGTTCTGCATTCCTTGAAGGTTAGATTCTAGCACTAATATGCAACTTTATCACCACTTATCATCTACTTGGATTAGTTTTAATGGGGATGGAAATGATGTAACACTTGTGGCAAATTTTAGGACTTGCTATTGACAACGATAATTCAACTGAAGTTGTAATTCCCCCTATTTTGATAATCATGTTTTGCTGTGAGACAAAGCTTTACTCTTATGTCATAGCCTCTTATTTCCTTTTCAAACATTGTGAATGTTCATCAAACACTTTAATTGATACCAAAAACCAAATTTAAGGTTTTAATATTTTCTTCTCATCAATTAAGAGACTATATTGATGAAAAGCACAGTTAAAACAAATAATGTTAGATTGATATAAAGACCCTGATAAATTAAAGATCCGACTTTAATTTGTAAGATATCATTCAGCCCGAACCCTCCACATCAATCGTATTACAGTGTCTAGCAACTTCTTATTTGGTCACTAAGCTTTCCATGTTTTCATTCATATGAAAATGCTTCAGTGTTTAAACTATAAGTTAAGATATATGTAATGCCATTAACTTCAGAAGATAAAATTGTTGTTTAGATGATACAAATTTGAGTTTTAGTTGATTTTATAGAAATGTAACTACAACAAAGAAATCAGTAATAGATGCTATTGTCATAAGATAATTTAGTGATTATTGAAAAAGGTAGAGAGTAGTAGTTTCACAAACTTTCTAATTTTATTGTGGACGTCTCTAACGCAAACAAAAACAGAAGCAATAAAAAACGAAATAATAAAAATACCAGAAATTTGATAACGCAGTTCGACACACCTTGCTTACGTCTACAGGGACCTCACCCAACTTAATAACTTTTACCAAAGTATAATAGATTTACCCAAGGCTTTACTGAGCCGACACTACTTAACCCTTGACACTATCTCTCAACCTCACTTCCCGTGAAAGAATTTCACACCCAATAACACGACCGACTCGTGTTAACCTCGTCTGAGGATTTTTCTAAACTACTTTTTCTTAAACGAAAAATAATAAAAATAGCTCAATTACTCAATCAACCATGAACAGAACAATAATATACTTAAGATAAAAGAAGAACTTCCCTATGGTTTCAGCTTTCCGAAATACATCTGAAAATCTGTCTACTAGTTGAATTGATTCATCCCAGCTTCAACAACTCCAATTAAACCAAACGGGATACTCCACACACTATCTCACGCACAAACCCAGAAGACCAAGTCTAGAAAATAGAAACTAACCCACGGTGTTTTTCACTCACAAAACGTGCACAACCCTAAATAAACAAGACTGGAAAAATTCAATACATTGACCCACTGTGTTTTGCAATTTCTCAAAGACATACACGTACAACTATATTTTTTCAATAACAATTAACGCTCTTCACCTTCGTTATGCCACCCTTACATAATACTCACACACATCATATTCACTTTAACGCCCATTGCACAACTATGTTTTTCTTCTCTATCCAAAATCCACAAAATCACGTCAGCTACGTTTTTCCCATTGTCTGGAAAACCCCTCTTAGATAAATGGTTGATGTCACTGTCAAAGCTCACCGACCACCCACGCTTTCGACTCGACTCCTTTAGTGAACTCCAGTTCGTACAAAGCTAGGCTTGCAACGTTCAAATACTGATTAAACTTTGTTCAAAGAATGTACTGGATCGATCTTCTCATGAATTATACCATTGTCCTGTAGAAGCTTCAAATAGGTAGACTTATTCACAAAAATCAATCAATGCATAGTCACCACTAAACTTCCAGCAATCCACACAGACTTCACACACATATGATGTATCACACCCCCTCTCAAGATAGACTTCAGTCCAAGATATGATTCATTCTCAACTAGAAGATTATTCATATAGCTTTTGAATCCAAGTCATTATTCAATTAATACTTATATGTTCAATTAATAAATAATGCCAAAACTAATTATTTAGATATATAACATATATCCTAACAATCTCCCTCCTTTTGGCATTGTTTGTCACAAATATGAAACTCCTCTTAAATAACATAATTGGACATATAAGTATCAAATGCACAAATCCATTTCCCCCTTTGGGACAAAAAGATGCCAAAAAGCACAACAAATGGTCACGCATATACCTTAAAATCTCCCCCTGAATGGAACATTCACCATAAGCAATCTGATGTCTCCCCTTGAGACAAAATAATATCAAAACGCATAATCATAAGAATCAATAATAGGTGCATCAGAAGAATCATAAGCACACCAAGATGATAATTTACCACCAGTCAATACACATACCAACATATCATTACTTACTTCAATTCCATCTTCATAAGATTGGTCAAATTCATAAACCCAAGCAATTAAAGATGAGTGTTGCCAGTGTAGTGAGAGAAAGAGAGACCCATACTGATGAGAGAGCCGAAGAGTCTTCGGTGGAGTCAAATAGAAGTCACAATGCAAACTACTAAAAAAATTAGACGACAATAGCAACATGAAAACTAAAGAACTAAAGAAGACAAAATTTTTTTACGTTTCGCTTTTTTAACAACACAATAAATACTTAAAATGTAAAAGTACACAGTCCCTGTACCCCTCGAAGAAATTCAAACTTGGCCTTATTCCTCGTCATATTATCTTTGTCATCGGTTTCTTCTTCTAAAGTAACTAACTTTTCCTCTGTCTGACTAGTTTTTTTAAAAACGGTAACTAACTGTGAATCTGTACAAGTTCTTGTTTTACCTCTACTACGTTTTTGTGCTTATAATTGACCCTTTCAAATTCAGGTGTGCTTCAGTACCATAGGCTGCTGTTGGAAATTTAATAGAGAGTGTCTAGATGTTCAGTTTTGACGCCTTTGAAACATCATTTATAACATCTCGGCCTTATGTGCCCTATAACTCCGCAAAAATGACACATGGGTACAAATCTTCGATTCTTTCTCGATATTTCTTCTTCTTGGACAGATCTGGACATATCATTTTTCTCCTTATTCGCTTTAGAGTACTCACCCTTATAGCCAATGCCTTGAAGATCCCCTTTAACCTTAACAATTTTCATTAACTTTTTTAGTTTTTCTTTGCCTAAATTCAACATTCTCAATCCCTTTTCGGTACTTACTGATTTCATTCTAGCTTCACCAAGCTCATCTAATGTAGGCAACAACTTCTTCTCTAGATCTTGAATGATGTTCTTCATGGAAGTGTTTTCCTCCTTCTTGGTTTGTGTTTTTTAGTTGCATGTGGCAGCATTAAAGTCCTTGCAGATGTTCCAAAAGGAATGAAAACAATTAACTAATGAAAGTGAATAACAAAATTACCATTTTGAAATGAGAGGAGAGACAAAACTGGGACCCTAACCTTATCTTAGCTATTAGTTACCCTTCTCAACAGGAGGATCTATGAGGAAGCTCCTCAAGAAAACCCGAACCTAAACAAAACCAAAATTTCAAAAGGGGATAAGAATAGTAGAGACAAAATATATTTGTCTACAATGAACATGTTGATTTTTTGTCCTGAGGCATAAACTTCAAGTTCAAACATAACCTCCAAAAAAGACCACATCACATTTGATACCATGTTTTTAAAGTATATTTTTCATTCATAAACCACGCAATCTAAAATGTAGACATGTTTGAAACAATTTAGTGATTGATAGCTAAATTAAGAAAGACGGGCTCTTTTCAAAACTGAAAAATCGAAGGGGGTTAATTATTTCGCAAACTATCCGCAAATTTCTTTAGCACCAATAAAATATAAAACAAGCTAAACCGAAACAATAAAAACATCAGAAATTTGATTAAGCAGTTCGGCACACCTTGCCTACATCTACGGGGCCCTCACCTAACTTAATAACTTTCACGAAAGTACAATAGATTTACCCAAGGCTTTACTGAGCCGACACCACTCAACCCTTAACACTATCCCTCAACCTTACTTCCTGTGAAAGGATTTCACACCCAATAGTACGACCGCCTCGTACTAACGTCAATAGAGAAATTTCTCAATCAACCCAATAGTATGACTATCTCGTACTAACCTCGTCAGAGGATTTGTCTAACTACTTTCACTCAAAACAATAATAAATAAAAATAGCTCAAGTATCTAATCAATTGAAAATTAAACAACAAAAATACTTAAGACAAAAAAGACTTCCCAATGAATTTGTCTTCTCAAAATAACCGAGCTGAAACTCTTCACCATAGGTCGCTATTTCCTCACAGAAAAATAGATCACGGTGTTTCTTCAATTAATTAGTTGAAACCCACATCACCGAAGATGATATTTTTGCTTTATCAACACACACTTTCAGTCACGATTCTTGAACACCCGAAACTCATTTCGATATCTTCAAAAATAGAGAACCTTTGCAACGCCAACTCTTGCTAACCAAACACCTCCACCGTGGCTCATCTAAACAAAACACGCTATTCAGCTATATTAAAAACATGTCCGTCTCTTCAATTTACTCACACTTGCTGTATATTATTCACGCACATCAAGTGATAGACTTCAATTGTAATTCCAGGACACCCACGGTAATAGACTTCAACTTTAACACCCACTGAATATTTTTTTGTGCTCACACACCCACATCAGCTTTTATAAAACACCCACGTTCTTCTTTTGATCACCTTATAGATAAAGCACACATTAGAGTCCGTGAATGCAATGCTTCAATTAATTAGAGTCCACTGTAATGTTGATTTCAATCAACAATAAATGCATTCCACTACTCTTCAGTTCGCACATGCACATTTGGAAAAAAGAGACTCCTACAATGAATCAAAGATGTGGGCAATATTCACTATAGAGATTCATGGCAACTGCTTGTAATTAACGTGTATGACACAAACTCAATTAATTAGAAAGAGTCCACCTACACCACGCAATTTGCAATTTGCAATTTTCAATTTACCAAAACTCAACAACCAATTGACGAATACCACACCTATGCCACGCACGTTCATAACTTCAATTTACTGCACTGGTCAATTAGCAATAGACTTCTACTGTTAATAAAAGATGTGAACAATACGCATTTTTAGGAGATTCTACCGTAGATGCAATATATCAACCAATGAGAGTCCCACTATAATACCACTACTTCAACAGCTTCATTAATATTTTCCGCAACAGCATCCATTCAATTTATTCATGTGTCCAGCTATAAATTAATTCCAATATCAACATGTCCTATATGTCCAATTAAAATGCCAAAACTAAATAAAAGATATATATAATATATCTTAACAAAAACAAAACCAGAATTTGGGGTAAAAATATGGTCTGGTTCTTAAGGAAACAAAATTTAAGAAGTAGGTTTCTCTAAATGTTGATCTTTCGTTGTTTTCTAAAGAGAACTAGAGAGAATACATACATCTTGTTGTTGATTCTATATCAAATTGCCTTTCCACATTTCAAATTCCTATGACATTAGCAAACCAGTTACATGGTCACCAAAATAGAAGTTGGATGTTATTCGAATAGGATGAAAAAAAGGCCCTAAAACTTGTTTTGAACTCTTATAAGTGTAACATTCCACTCTCGCAAGACCCGGACCCGACATCGATGGGTGATATCCGAGTCCGTGCCCCGCGAGGGTAGCATGCTAGATCACTTAATCAGTTAAAAACTCAGTATAAATTTTTTTTCAAACGTCGCGAAAATCAATAATCGAAAATTTGGTCCCACTTTTATTCATAAACATTTTTACTTACAAGAGTTGCCAACATTTTTCAAATATCAGAATTTCGATTAGCCCATTCCAGAAACAAAACATATTACACTTTGATCAATTTTTTTGCAAAACCTTTTCCAATCGGAAAGTTATACACAAAAAATATACTCAAATATATAAAATACAATAATTTGCAGAAAATACAATTTAGTATAAAAATACAGAGACACAATGCAGACGCGAACTGATCCTGACTTCTATTTTTTCCTTGCATGTAGTAATTGTACTCTTATTTGCCTAACGGGGTATTCTTCAAAGCCTGAAAAACAATTGCAAATTTTGGGTGAGTTTTGTGAACTCAGTGAGTGACTATCATCGATGGCTCACCCAATCACATAACACATAATTCACATCATTACACTTTGCACATTGCACGCTTCATATTCACTACAATTTAATCACTCATTTTATGCATATGCAGTGCATATGAGACCCACTTTTCATTTTTTATTTTGTTGTAACCGAGTGCCTAAACTGTCCCATATAGGGCTCATTAATAACTGTCTCTTATCCGCTTAAGGGATACAGGACTCATTAAACGTTGAGCCTAAGGCTCTGATTCACTTTTGAGCTCGAAGCTCATTTTCACTAGTTCAACTTTAAGCTCAGTTCGTTGGCCACTCTGGTCACAACTACCATTATATTTCATGCATTTATGAGATGGAATGCATCACTCACATATGCATAAAATAATTCAATCATTTTTCCAAATCATCGGACCTTAGTCTGGCATTCAACATTAAAGTTGAGAAATCACACTTTCATTCATATGCAGATGTGCATTCAGAACAAATTTAACAATCACAATATGTACACTTAGTTCATCCGATTCACATTCAAGTAGCACTTCAATATTCCATTCAAAAATCACATCATCAGACCTTCTGTCCAGAAACTAGCATAATCAATCACATTCATACAGTAAATAGTCAATCAATACAAAATTCTGAATAACAACAAACAATAGAATGAGACCATCTCGGTCTACTCACAGTATGCTCCAGATTAACAATTGCTTCCAAGATCTAGAAACTCCTTAATGAGAATGCTTATTCTGCACATCGACATTATGTCGTACATACATGGCACATACATTAATACTTGCACAATTATAACCATTCATGTAATGCA